>WBNH01005040.1:185832-202936 GCA_013401255.1 Urocolius indicus
TTTCTGTGTCACCTGATCAAGGTGAACCTGCTTTAGCATGTGGGTTGGATTAGATCTCTAGAGGTCCCTCCCAACCCTTATCATTCTATATTTCTATAACATATTTATATGTATGTTATGTATATATTACATATATATACATACTACATAAAGATTTCATTCTGATGCATTTTTCAAGGAAGGAAAATATTTAATCTCTGATGGCATCTCAAATCAGCAATGTGCATTGCTGCAAAGGACATGGTGCAACTATTGACTAGTTCTTCATCTTAAGACAGTTCATTTAGAAGTCTAAATTCAACAAAATGATTTCATATACTTAGTATCTTGTTTGTAGTGCAGTTAAAAAACTTGCCCAGTCTGATGGAAGAACTCAGAGATCCGTGGAAAACAGTATCACTGATAGTAAAAGTAATGCAAATGAAACATGTCAGAGATAAAAGTATAGACCCACGAGTTAGGCAAGGTCACTACCATCTAAAGTGAGCATTGATTGGGTGATAGATAACCTGTAAAGGTAACTGTTGTACTCTTAGATTGTAATACCATGCTGCTTTGAATTCTAGGGTCTGATGAAAAAAATTGTCTTGCTGTTGAGCTTGTTAAACTGATAAAGATGATAGGTAAACTAATCAGGCAGGCATCATTACCCAAGGGAGAGAGAGATAATGAGCAAAATTTGTTTCCTAATATTTCATAACTATTGAACAGTCTTAAATAATAATCAGATTCTGCTTAGGATGTACATAGTACAAAGCAAGGGTAAACTGTCAAATGTTATGCTGGATAAGCAATAGATGTGAGTACTTAAAGTCTACTAGTTTCTGATACACTTTGTTTGATAATTTCCTTATACATTTATATAGAATCATTGTTATACCTTGAAATGCACTGGAATAGAAATCTCATGCAGGGTGATGAAAAACAGACTGAAGTTTCTCTTCAGCATTTCTTCATCAATGCAGAAATCATTAAGAATAAGAAGTAACTCAACATGTTTTCGGTTTGGTGGTTGAGTAGCTGAGAAAGTGCAAAGGTGGAAGATTTTAGATTTATTCAAAGTGGTTGCTAAGGCCAAAAGCTACAGAACAGCAAAATTACCAAAGAAAGACCACTTAGTCACTAGAATTTTTAGAGATGTAATAAGAGCAGTAGAAATATGTAAGGCATGAAGGCAGAGTGTTAGGCTTCACAGGTTATCATGTGGTTGTATTATATATAAAAGAAGTCAGTATTCTGTGGAGCTTCATTCTGGTGAGGATGTACAGGTTTTCAGATCTTATTATAAACTACATTTTTAAACAAGATCTTGACCTTTTAGGCTGTATTCTTTATAGAGTAATTTTATATGTGGCTTATACATACATTTTCATGCAATGCTTCTCAGAAATTCTGTTTTAAGGTGTTTTTTTTGTGAGATGAAAGAACACAGTGCAAAATGGTTAAGGCATTTTAAAACACTGCATTTTTTTACTTTTAACTAAAACTTTGACTTTTATCAATGAACATACATAAATTATATATTTCAACTGCAAAATACAGCAATTGTGATTGAAAAGTGAGAAAGATCAGATCAATTTGTCTTAAATCTTTCATGAAAGGTGCTTATATTTCAATGGTGATGATCAATTTGAATCATAAAAAAATGTATACCTTATAAGGGATGAGATTACTTAGAAAATACATTGTTTTTAGAAAATACATGCTGATGTGTCTTTCTTAGACTGCATCCTAGACTAGCAGGATCCAGCGGATTTTTCCTTGCTAGTCCACCAGAGAAAAAACACAGTAGACTTTCTGCACCAGAGGAGTCCTGTCATCTCTACCCAATAAGCCAGGTTACTGAAATTCCCTGCCCCTTATCCAGACAGAAGAGAGATGATAGTCTTAACAAACACATGCACACATGAACACACACACACACGNGAGCTATATTTCCTTCAGGAACATTCATATGCTCAATAGTGGGGTCCTCCACGATCGGCAGTGGGTACGTGCTCCAATGCAATGTCTTCCACAGGAAGATTAGACTAAATCTTGGAAGAAAAAATAATCAGGGGTCTGAATTTATCAGGGGTCTGACAGGGCAGTTTTCATGATGATTAGCTGCAGAATGGTGGATACATTTTTTTTTTACACCTGGGCACCACATAGAAAAAAAATAAATTCCTGAGTTCTTACCCATGTTTTGCTGTGGGGAAAAGCAGCTGATTGGGAAGAAAGCTTTAATGAGCTGCATCCTGGTATTTCCCTACATAAAAAGCTGAGCAAGTACAAATCTATTTTAGCATGAGACTTTAAGAAGACTGATTGATTTGCATAAGTTGTACACCAAGTTCTACACATTGGATTCTTCAATACAAGTGTAAATTACGTTGTCAGCATTCTCTGCATTTGTTGCCATTTTGTCTTATTCTATGAATTTTTGGATGACAATTTAGCTAACTTCTTTGCAGAAGTTTTTGTTTTGTCTCTTGATATTTGCTTTTCTTTCATCTTGCTTTATATTTTCCTGCTTCAGAATATTACTAAATGAAATTGGAATATAAGTGAGAAGCGAGTATTATATTGTGGAAGAAATTTCATCACTTACTAGTTAGAAATGTATTTTCAGTATCTTCAAATCTCATGACTATTTAGGACTGTACCAAAGAAGTAGATATCAAGAGATGACTAAGCAATCAAAATCAGTCAGAACAACACCACTCCTGTCGCATTTGTCCTGGAAGAATGCTTAATGCTTGTTCTGCCTTATTTGGCAAGCATTATAGAATTTATTTTAATTTATTCTTTCAGGAATATTCCAATCACAGAGTTAATCATAGCTTCAAAGCGGTGCATAAGTCTTTCTATCCCATGTGTCTGAGTTTGAAAGAGACAATGAATTCTAAAAAAAACTCAACCACTGAACTCTGAATCAAATCTGGTTTTGTCAGAAATTATACACTAATATAATATATAATAAATAATAATGAAATTTCTGTCCTGTTCAAGACTATGAGCACCTGCAATACTTGTATTACATATACTTACAAATATAATTATATATTACATAATATATGACATACTTGCTTCGCCAGCATGGGTTGGACTAAATGATCTCTAAAGGTCCCTTCCAACCCCTACCATTCTATATTTCTATAACATATTTATATGTATGTTATGTATATATTACATATATATACATACTACATAAAGATTTCATTCTGATGCATTTTTCAAGGAAGGAAAATATTTAATCTCTGATGGCATCTCAAATCAGCAATGTGCATTGCTGCAAAGGACATGGTGCAACTATTGACTAGTTCTTCATCTTAAGACAGTTCATTTAGAAGTCTAAATTCAACAAAATGATTTCATATACTTAGTATCTTGTTTGTAGTGCAGTTAAAAAACTTGCCCAGTCTGATGGAAGAACTCAGAGATCCGTGGAAAACAGTATCACTGATAGTAAAAGTAATGCAAATGAAACATGTCAGAGATAAAAGTATAGACCCACGAGTTAGGCAAGGTCACTACCATCTAAAGTGAGCATTGATTGGGTGATAGATAACCTGTAAAGGTAACTGTTGTACTCTTAGATTGTAATACCATGCTGCTTTGAATTCTAGGGTCTGATGAAAAAAATTGTCTTGCTGTTGAGCTTGTTAAACTGATAAAGATGATAGGTAAACTAATCAGGCAGGCATCATTACCCAAGGGAGAGAGAGATAATGAGCAAAATTTGTTTCCTAATATTTCATAACTATTGAACAGTCTTAAATAATAATCAGATTCTGCTTAGGATGTACATAGTACAAAGCAAGGGTAAACTGTCAAATGTTATGCTGGATAAGCAATAGATGTGAGTACTTAAAGTCTACTAGTTTCTGATACACTTTGTTTGATAATTTCCTTATACATTTATATAGAATCATTGTTATACCTTGAAATGCACTGGAATAGAAATCTCATGCAGAGTGATGAAAAACAGACTGAAGTTTCTCTTCAGCATTTCTTCATCAATGCAGAAATCATTAAGAATAAGAAGTAACTCAACATGTTTTCGGTTTGGTGGTTGAGTAGCTGAGAAAGTGCAAAGGTGGAAGATTTTAGATTTATTCAAAGTGGTTGCTAAGGCCAAAAGCTACAGAACAGCAAAATTACCAAAGAAAGACCACTTAGTCACTAGAATTTTTAGAGATGTAATAAGAGCAGTAGAAATATGTAAGGCATGAAGGCAGAGTGTTAGGCTTCACAGGTTATCATGTGGTTGTATTATATATAAAAGAAGTCAGTATTCTGTGGAGCTTCATTCTGGTGAGGATGTACAGGTTTTCAGATCTTATTATAAACTACATTTTTAAACAAGATCTTGACCTTTTAGGCTGTATTCTTTATAGAGTAATTTTATATGTGGCTTATACATACATTTTCATGCAATGCTTCTCAGAAATTCTGTTTTAAGGTGTTTTTTTTGTGAGATGAAAGAACACAGTGCAAAATGGTTAAGGCATTTTAAAACACTGCATTTTTTTACTTTTAACTAAAACTTTGACTTTTATCAATGAACATACATAAATTATATATTTCAACTGCAAAATACAGCAATTGTGATTGAAAAGTGAGAAAGATCAGATCAATTTGTCTTAAATCTTTCATGAAAGGTGCTTATATTTCAATGGTGATGATCAATTTGAATCATAAAAAAATGTATACCTTATAAGGGATGAGATTACTTAGAAAATACATTGTTTTTAGAAAATACATGCTGATGTGTCTTTCTTAGACTGCATCCTAGACTAGCAGGATCCAGCGGATTTTTCCTTGCTAGTCCACCAGAGAAAAAACACAGTAGACTTTCTGCACCAGAGGAGTCCTGTCATCTCTACCCAATAAGCCAGGTTACTGAAATTCCCTGCCCCTTATCCAGACAGAAGAGAGATGATAGTCTTAACAAACACATGCACACATGAACACACACACACACGCACACAGAATTTTCCACTAGCTGGTGAACCCTTGATCTTAGTAATCCTGATTCCATTTTCACTTCAACTTTTATTTTTGTTTATCTTTGCCACCTCCAAAATAATTTTTAAAACCTTATGATACAAAAGTACCCGGTGTGTGATAGTTCTCTTTTGTATAAAGGAAGTTAAGATGTAAAAGCTGACCTTCATTGCTGTGTTTAGATGACAGCTATTTCATGCAGAGATGCCTTTCATTTTTATCTTCATGATGTGATGTTGAGTCATTAATTTGTATATATTGGTTTTGGAAACTAGAAGAGGAAAAATGACATTTTGATGAAAACTTCCTCTTTTTTTCACTGACCCAGTTAACTGTATTATCAGTTTTATTGACTTGGTGAACATGGCTTGCCCCTTCAAACACAATTTTGTATATAGATGATATACCAAGAAGTATTCAAATATGCTAACACGAGTGATTTGTTTGTCTATTTGTGTAATATACTCAGTTGTCAAGGATATCATGATATTCCACTCCTGCTGCTTTGAAAGGATAAAATAAAATAACAAAATATTATATATGTGCTTTTGAAAAATCAAGGAAACAAAAGACAATGTCTCAAATCCCAACAGAAGCTATTAATGAAGAGAACGTAAAAGCATTTAGGGTATTTGCGTTTCTATTTTATTTTTTTAATTGCTTTTTTTTCTTAAATAAATTTTAAATGATAATTGAGAGCATTTTGTTGTCTTTAATCATGATGTCCCAAGAGTAGCGTGCCTACTATAGATCAAAATAGTATTAATAACAAAAAAAATAATAACAGGATTTATCCTATTTCTTTATCTGGGCTAAGAACAGTGGTAATTCATGATTTATTTTTACTTTTGTTACCAGTGTTAATTGCTTTCCTCTGCCTTTGTCATGTCAAAAATAATTGAAAAAACTCATAATAATGCAAATGTTATTATTATTACTCTCATTACACTCATTTTCCCCTTCCTTTACCTACCTCTTACATGGAGAGTTCACAAGACATAAATTACAGCTACCATACTAAGTATTAATTATGGGTAAATGGAAGTCATTGTTAGTACTTTTATGATAAAGAGAGCAGATTATAGTGTCTGCAAAACAAATGCAGTCTTGCCATTACCAACTGTACAGGTGTATTTGTCACCGCTGTTGCTTTGCCTATGCTTTCTCTTTGTTTCTTTTTTTTTTTTTTTTCCCAGAGAAAATATTTTTAGTGGTCATCCTGTCAATAATAAGTTCACATGGGCAGTGAACAAGAGTCTGTCCATCTAATCCTCAATTATTTCAGCAATGTTTACAGAGAGCATCAAGAGTACCTGTAGCTTCACCCATGGCTTTTTATGAATCTTGTAAACAGAAACACTGGAAAGTTTCTTGCCAATAAGGTTAATGTGGAATATTCATTGAATTAATCTTTGTCTAACACTCCAACATGCTGTGGTTCAAGATCCTGTTAAGTGTCTGAAGAATATACATTACAAAGCATTTTATGGCATTTCCTGATATTCATACAGACGTAGGTGTGAATCATACAATATTAATAAATTATAAGAACAGTACATTTTGGGTAATGAGATGTTTCTTTGAGTGTTTTCTTGGAGATATTGATTAAACAGATTAATGCAAATACGTACACTGACATGGTCAAAATATAGACCAACATCTACATTTGATTTTGCATCTTGGACCTCTGCTTTCTATTCCATGCACTGTTCTCCCTGTCTAATCTTATCTAGACTGTTCTTCAGCATTATGACTGACATCTAACTCATGTTACGTATATGCTCCACAAAGTGATTGATACTTATATTTAACTCCTCTTTCTCTTTCTTCCTTCTTAAGGGACTCCAGTGGAAATAAAATGAATTAAATCCTCTTTATTTTCTTTCTACAAAACCTGTATATAGTTTTATTCCATCACCACACATTTGTATGTGATAGAAATTCTTTTTAACACCATGATAACCAGAAATATAATAATATGCAAGGCCTATTTCTTAAAAATAAATCATTGTCATGTAATATATGTGTCAGAATACTTCCAGATACTTGACTATGTTACCTTATCTTGATGATTCAAATGTTTTTAAAGATCTATTGGCAGTTTAGTTTCCTGTGAGACATTTTCTCCTCAATGATCTCTATTATTCCATTAGTTTATATCAGTTGATAAAAGAAATAAAAATCTGTGGTCAATATTGAAGACTAGTGGGGAGTAAAGTCAATTTTATATGATAAAAACTTTCGAATTACAGTAGCTGCTGGAGCTCATTTTGCCTGATACAATCTCCGAAGTCATTGATATTATTTTGATGCGAAAGTTTTTTACAGAATACGAGTCAGTTGAAGTAATTACTCCCATGGGATCTTGATATAGAGAACTAGCTGTTTATTTTGGGAAAGCTGTTTGATTGTGTTTTTAGCACTGCTGAATATAATCTATTATTTTTGTCTACTTTGTCTATCTGCCTTTCCAGGCTGTTATATTCACCTTAGTAACCCAAGTGAATCCTACTAAATTCACTAAGTGAAATGCAAACATATTTCTATTTCTCCTCCCTTCTGGTAAGCACACATGATCACTATTTTGCTTCTGTTTTATTGCTGTAATAAACTGGGCAGAAGAACGTCTTCAACTCTGAGGAAGTAAACTCCATGTGTATAATGATACCTTCCAGAACCATGTTTCCGTTTTAGAGAAACAATGACAAAATAGCATTGCCTGAGCACAAAATGCTTTTCTTTATATAATACTTAGTCATATTTTGAGGTTTAAAAATAAGCAGTGCAATAAAGTAGTCTCAAATGTAGCATTATCTCGATCTTTTATTTCTCTCAGGAAATTTTTTGCCAGCCAAGACTTTGTCCTGTTTCTGTACTCATATTTGGGAAGAAACTTCACTATGGCTACATCTCCATCAGTAAATTAAATGTACCCAGAAATACCTTCAAGCAATGACGCCAACTGGTACAGGACATATCTTTATCTACTCCAGCAAGCTGTTTCAGCCTCCAGAGCAGGATGTCTGCATGCAAACTGCCTGCTGGAATGGCTTCTGGGCTGCTCCAGATGCCAAACTATGTCCAGAAAGTGTTCAGGGAAAGAGTTTGTTGGAATAGGCGAAAAACATGCCAGGAAACCTCCTAAATGTTTTACTAGCATAAATGATCATGTTGCAGTACCAAGGGAATCTTCCCAAGCATGATCAACTTTGCTAGACTAGACGTAGACCATACAATTTTCCTCTGAGAGTCACACTTTTACTGGACATCTGGACAAAACCAGCTCTCAATTATCTTTCTTTCTACAAGTACTTTTCCTTCAGGGGTCAAGATTATGACTACAGAGATATAAGAATGACTTACCCCAAAGGCAATGTCAAGATATCTAAGGAGAAGTGGTATTTCTGTTTATCTCTCTTATACTGTCACAGAGATAAAAGTGAGTGAGAACAGCCAGCCCCTATACAAACACATTTATAGAAAAAATTTTCTCTTGGAGACTTCAACAATTCCTGAATTCACAAAAGCTTTCAAATAACAAAAAAGGTAATGTCTCTTCTGGATTTACTCTAGGTGGTCCTGCTCTAGCAAGAGGATTGGACTAGATAATCTTTCAAGGTCCCTTCCAACCCTTAGGATTCTGTGATTCTGTGAATTTGTATCCTACAAAAACCCTATCCTTCTAACCAGAACATTTGCCCCTAAAAAATGCTGCATACCAAATGGGGAGTTAATAGTAGAGATATTTGGAGTTTTCCTGGCACTGAAACTTTTCCATTTTGATATAAGCACATCCTATTCACCCTGGTTCTTCTTCACCTAGAATCAAATAAAAATATCTTGTGGACGTCCACTATTCTATGTATGCAGTAGGTCCATTATTCTACAGTTCAAATATTTTTATTTCCTCCTAAACGATCCATTCATATTCCTTAAGTCTTGTCAGACTGGCTTGCTCCCTTCACCAGCATTACCTTCTGTCATTTCTTTATTATTATTTTCAGCTACACAAAGGCTCACCTTCACTCTGCAGAGTTTTTTTATGGAGTTATCAGCCTGACTTTTAATATATTCCTATTATGCAAGGAGGGAAAAATTACTTGTGCATTTGGACCAGACAGTGATGAAGTTTGTGTTCATTTCAGCTCCGGTGGGAAACAATTTTATTCTTCTTCTCAGCCCACTGGGACATCTTTGTGCTCTGAATATGTTAGTTTTCCTCTCTGTGAGCCAGAAGTACTCATAACAAAAGTGTGCTCAGATGAACTTTTCTGCTCTGTCGACTTGGGAGTCTCTGACATGACAAAGGACACAAATTCCTTATGGTCCCATAGCAGAGGCTGTATTTTATTGATGGGGGAACTTTGCACACTTGTTTCAGAGAAAGTGGCAAGTTGCCTGCTTTTACTGACGTATTCATATTAGTCACATTAATCCTAATTGTTCTTCCTCTACTTTTGTCAGACCCAAGGGATGTGGTCTATCTTGAATTCATCTTCAGAGCTTCTGTTCACTTAATGAAGAAGAGTACTTGTTCAGTAGGCAAAAGGTACTTTAATTTTGTTCTCTGTTGTGCCTTAAATGAAAGACCTTGAAGTACTTGTAATTTCATAGTTTTTTTCAACTTTCTGGATTCCTGTAGGAAACTTCCATAAATTAGAGAAAGAGTAAATGAAAAAAAGCCTACAGTAGTTCAAATGGAAGGTAAAAATGGAAATAGTTACATGTTAAAACAAATAATTTTGCCTTTTGATAGTTTTATATCTTTTAAAGTTCAATTCATTTTAATAGCTTTTAATGTTTGTACAATAGAAGGAATGCATTGCTTTCATAAGATGCTTGTCTCTCTCTCCATGTAAAATAGAAGGGTTGTAGGTGATTACCATAACTGGTTGCTGAACTTTTAAGCAATCAAAATTATATAAGTCCCACTTAATTCGTTCCTCCCTTCCACTTTAAAATCTGTGTCTTTGGAGATCAAGTCCTTACTATGCTTAATAAGACTTTTTTTGCCCCAGACCCTTTGTAGGACAAAGCAAGCAAACAAGAGAGGAATGTTATAAGTAGAACATACTTTGGAACAAGTTTACTCAAGACTGTGCCAGGTGAGTAAAAGAATACAAAACAGGAGTTTCCCATGTGCTTATGCTGACCCCTATCTGTGAAAATATGTGATTCTAATGGATAAGGGTGTAACCCATCTCACCAAAATTTAGGTATAACAGCTAATTGTCTAGCTGTCATCTGCAGTCAAGAATAAGAGGTCCAGAGACCTATTTATTCCATCTGTTTTTGAAAGCTATCTCAGGATGAGGTAAATCACTTTGGTGTTACCTGCTCCTCAATATTGATGGTGGAAGAAGTTTAGATAACTGAGATCAGCTGACAGCTACATTTTTATGGTTACAAGTCGTGGTGATAGGATATGCTCCAAGAGCCCACACTATATAGTCTGCCACAGGTAACATGGGTGAATGAGAAGTGTCCGTTTACCAAGGGAAGAAGAATCTTTTTCACAAAAACTTTCAAGCTTTCTGCTTATTTTTTGAGCTGACCTTAAGTAAAACATGAAGCATTCCTACTGTTTTCATACACAGGGAACTGTGGAAAATATAAGTCCTTTTATTCGGAAGGGAATATGTGTCTATATGGTGGAGAATAAATGGGTGAGAAATCCATGTTACGTAGGAAATTCAATTTGATGTCTCTGCTCCACTTGGGTCAGAACAACATGTACTATCCCCAGTTGCTGTGTATCAGAAAAAAAACAGATCATCTTTATGGAATTATTTTTGCTTAGCTGAAAACTAGTTCTAGGTATCTGTCTTTGCAGAAGATGGGCATTAAAAAAGGAAGACTTTTTTCATATTTGCACATAGGATTTGTAAAGCATAGCTGTGACAATGTAATGATTATGGTACTGCTCCTGCTACATACATTCTGTGAAACAAAACGCACAACAAATTGGAGAGCTGTACGACCAACCACAAAACTCTTGCTAGTATTAGATCTCCATTTCAAAAGAAACTCTAAAAAGTTAATATTTTAAAGGAGAATAATAACCACTCCCTCTCCTCCTCATATTGACTCACTTTAACTTTTTATAAAATGTCTTCTGTATCATTTTCAATAATATGCATTTCTTTAAACAATACAAATCCAATAGATTTGGCTATAACATTGGGGATTTTTTAGGTGGGATCAGAATATCTGACATTGCACATTATAATCACATGAGCACGAAGAATTTATCTCTGTTAAGTGAAGTGGTATGAAATTGTTCCATCTGATCATGTCAATTGTGGCAGTGACAAGGGACAAACCAAAATGGGTATATCTAAGTTTAGGAAGAGTACGAGTCTAGAATAGCAAGCAGTTCCTGCCTTGGAGGTCTTCAAGAACCGCCTCGACGCATTCCTCTGCGACCTGGTCTAGATGGACCTGCTTCTGCAGGGGGATTGGACTAGATAATCTCTAAAGGTCCCTTTCAACCCTACCATTCTATGACTATGATTCTATGAAATCACAACTACACCCACAATTGCTTTTACAATCATCATGATTGTACAGAGGGAAAAAAAATTAAATCGTTCTGTCAGACCTGGTACATGCAATAACTTTATTTGCCCAAGCTGATTGTTCATACAAATCAGGCATGCAGCTTAGCATTTGTCAATCAAATGTGATCATTGCACTTGAAGATGTATTATAGTTTTTATAAGGTTACCTTCGTAACAATTTTACTTATTTCCAATATGATCAAGAATCGGTAATGAAAGTGGATTTCACACATAAAAAGGGAAGGTAGTAGAGGAGACAGAGAGTTACAGAACAAGTATACAAGGGTTCAAGTAGTACTAGACTACATCATGGAATATCTTTGATATAAAATTTGCAGCAATGCTTTTTCATAAGTTTATCCTATTTCTTCTAGTTTTCTTCAAGTAGTTTAGTTATTAATTCAATTCTTCTATGAAATTCTTGTAATTGTCAACAAAGCTCTCAGTTGCTTTAGCTGTCTGAAATTGAAATAACAAACCACATTAATCAGCTGCATTCCCACAAAGCTTGTTACATTCTAGCAAGACAATCCTCTTACTTCACATTAGGCATTTGGGAGATAAGTCATTTTTGCATACTTCACCTGACATCAAACCAAAAAGTCTTTAGTTTAGTATCATCAGTGGAGATGCTACAATGATTGTACATGCCATATCAGGCTGTTCAGCCCTTGGAAGAAATGCTGAATTTTGACATAGGTTGTTCAAAAAAAGAAAAAAGAAAGAAATAACTGCTATACATGATTTTACATTTATTTACATTCTTTCAATTACCTACTTAGAAATATAACATTGTCAACTCTTTGATATTCCATGATCCTTATATACCTGTATTCTGTAGATGGACCTGCTTCTGCAGGGGAGTTGGACTAGATGATCTCTAGAGGTCCCTTCCAAGCCCTATCATTCTATGATTGTATGATGATTCTATACATATATACACATACACTGCAACAGGAACAGGTTCTCTTTACGTATACTTGCATTAGAACTCCATTTAGTGCATTGACACTTTGTTGCAGTGATAGGTGTCAAGTATTTTATTCATTCTTTAACCGTCCAAAACCATCTCACTCAAAGATGTCACCAATTTGTTCCTCTGGCATTTGTCGTAGAGTACAACTATTCTTTACAGATATCTAAATACATAAAGAAAATTGTTGTTTCCAAGGAGACTGTGATGACTGTACAAGGAGAATCCACACTGATGGTGTGGAATGAATACAGTGGATGCTTTGTGAGGGGAAAGAGAAAATAAACAAACCACTTTGGTAATAATCCACTTGTCTTGAAGAAAGTGTTAATTATTTTAAATCTTTTTTTTTTCTTCTAACAAAAAAAAAAATACATTCCATGTTGCACCCCTTTTACTGAATGAATATTCATTGACTGAATAAACTCACATCACCGTCCAGCACCCTAATTTCTTTTTTTTCATTAATTACACAAAGTTACATTGTTGATAATTTTGGACACTTTTACATAATTTAAGGAGCTTTACTTTGTCCCAGTGATTTCAAAGGGATTCTTCATTTGGGTACAGATGTTTAATATACATGACTAATGCACTGCATTTTCTATGTAGGGTTAATCACTCCCTGATTTATGCAAAAAGCGTAAGACCATGGAAAGCCCTTGTATAACAAACTGAGAACAAGGTCTCTCAGAAGGAAAGGAACATCTTTATCATTGGTATTATTTGAAGGAAAGATCTTTGGAATATCTTGACCTAAATTTTCCTTACAATGGACTAGCAGAGATAAAAAAAGGGATGAAAAAGGAGTGAGCTTTCACCAATGAAATTGTAGAACTGTGTTCTGCATTCATCATCAGAGCAGGCTGTCAAGACAAAAACTGGAATTCTGTTCTTCAGTGGGAAATCTGTCTCTTGCAACAGCAATGCAACATTTCTAATGGCTTTGCTTTTCTTGTATTTAATATTAGGTATTAACCATTGGTTTTGTTTCATTGGAGTATTTAAAAGAAAAATGTAATCAAACTTCTGGATATCGTGCATCATAAATTCTAGTCTAAAAATCCTCATCTGGTTCAAATGTTGAAACATAGTACATATAATACCTGTCTATCCAAAGTCTGCTATAAGTCACACAGCATTATAGTCTTTTGCTTGTATAGGATACTTGTGGTTAGACTAACCACATAGAAAAGTAAATTTCTTCATTTCTGTCTCTTTTTTGTAAAGCTAAAAATAACTGATGTTTATTCAGGGAAAACAACTTCCAGTAAAAAAAAAAAACAAAACTTTAAAAATCAAAAGAATAAAAATATTGATATAACTATATTTCAATCAGACAATATTTTCCTTCATTTTGAATAACATCTCTAAGAACTCTAAGAACTTAGTTCACAGACTAAGCACCTGTGAGACCATGATCGCATGGTTATAGATCATCCATGAAAGGAAGTTACTATCCTTAGCAACTAACCCGTTACTCAGCATAATACACCCCACTTCTTCACACCCCTCATATCTGTTAATAGCGTGACTTTCTGTGTCTATAATTTAGTCCAAATCATTTCTACAACATCCTCAGACTGGAATTATGTCTTGCATCAGCCCACAGAAACTTGACATTAGAAAGACAACTTCAGTGCTGTGGTATGTTTGGAGATAGTTACAAGCAACCTATCACATTGATAGGAGGTGCACTAAGTTTATGCATCAAAGCAGCCAATTTTACTCACCCACCTTGGACGAATCCTCTTCTCAAGTTGTACTTTGCTATATAACTCTCTATCATACAGAGACTTTCATTATTTTTCTGGGATTTTGGGTCTTTCCCAAGTTTAATTCATAATATTGAAGACATGCTTGGTGTGATGCACAAATTTACTGCAGAAAAAAAAAAAAGGACATTTTCTCTCTCTCAAGATTTAAGTTGCAAATATTAATAAAACTTTGAGTCAGATGAGGGTAGTGTTTATGGATGACTGCTGAATACCTAAAAATTAATCTAATTTCAAAAATAAGGGAAAAAAAAGAGGAATCAGCTGTCCTCAATCACTGCAGTAAACATTATGCTATAGAATATTTCATTAGTTGGTCTTATTCACCATTTGATATATTTTCCACTCCTTTTCCTAACATAATCAGAAGTCTTTCTCTCTCTATCCTTTCCCTATCTATTTAAAATTATGAACAGCTTAATACTTTTTTTTTTTTTTAATTCCTCAAGGCTTTAAAATGATGTTATATATTCTACAACAACCATCTCCACAGAGGAATATGGCAGCTGTTCAACAGCTCAGGGTACCAAGCTGCATGACATTTAAGTGGAGAAGTAGCTACACTTGAAGTTACCCAGTGTATTTGTATTTAGTGAACAAAGCTTTTCAAATTGGAAGCTAGCCAGGACAACAAAGCTAATCATCTTCCTTTTGCAAAACATACCATTTGTCCTTTGATAACCATAAGTGATTAGAGATATCATTTTGCCTGTCATGCAAGAAGCATTAATCCATACTGCCAGGGTCAGCAGTGATACAGAGCGTAGGCTGATGCAAAATGAACTGCAAACAGGATCAGAGGTTTTCTTCTTCTTCAATGAAGTTACAAAGCTATCCCAGATGGACTTTTGCTTGAAGTTTGATGAGATAGTAGTCCCCAGGTAGTATGGCTCTCAGGTATAGAAATATTGTGAGATTAAAAGGTAAGAAAGAGTATCTGTCAATTTCCTTTTTTTTTTTTAATGCTAGTGTTATGAATGAGGATGATTAGAAGCTGGCAGAACCTTTATACATTAATGAGCAAGTTAAGCCTAAACCTACAGAAGAATCAGAAGAATTTGCAGATAAACAATAACTGAACTTTGACAGTGTCTGATGCTTCATAAAAAAGATTTTTTCTTCTCTGAAATGCATAAACTAACAAATAAATTCTTAACATGTTTTTATATGGTTTTCTTTGTAATTTCACTGCATTAACAGAAATATTATCACAAATGTCAAGCTATCTGATGTGTTTCTTAAAGCTTCTAGAGCAATTAGGTGAGGATCCCAGCTTTAAAAAGAATTCTTCCATTTTTGTCTATCTCATTCTTCTACAAATGATTTTCATTGTTTTCTTTTTATAGTCTGTTTTTCCAGAATATAAACTAAGATGATGAACCTCATCAGGTTCCTCTCTGCCAAACTCTCAAGCCAGTCAAAATCCCACTGAATGGCAGCAGAGTCTTCTGGTGAATCAGTCAGTCCTCCCACAAGGACTTTTACTTACCAGGAGAGTGGCAAATACTGGAACAGGCTTCCTATAGAGGTGGTCAGTGCTCCAAGCCTCTCAGTGTTTAAGAGGTATCTGGACAATGCCCTTAATAACATGGGTTAATTTTTTATCACCCCTGAACTGGTCAGGTAGTTCAACTAGATGATCACTACAGGTCCTTTCCAACTGAAATATCCTATTGTATTGTATGTTCTGTTCTGTTGTGAAGTAGAGTATGGGAAGAATACTAGTGCTGTCTTGAATCAGCTGGATCACAGGTCTTAAAACACTCCAAAGAGCATATTTACCTTGCTTGCACAAAACATTTACATGTTGTATGTGCAATGTATCTGGTCTCACTGCGACACAGACTCTCATTTTGTTTGTCTTCATGCAAATATTGGGAAAATATCACACTATTATCAAGCCTTTTAACAAAGAACAAAGATTTTGGGAGCTAAGAATCATTTCCTTTTATTTCTAAAATATTCCTTCCCAGCTATTCTGAAACTGTGAGGCTAGAGATCGGTTTTCTACAGAGTATCATCACTGATGAAAGCAGTAGAAATAGCCTGGTACATTCCTTTTACTCAAATCCCTTGAGATACAGACCATCCCTCTTCAGCCTAACTCCTCCCTTCACTCAGATCTCTCTAAGGTCCCACAATCTAAGGTCCCTAACTGTACTAGATCTCATGTTTTGTAGAAAGTAAGACTATCAAAAGTGAGAGGAAAGAAGAAAAAACCCATGACTTTCTTCCACTTTATATTTCTCAGAGGAAAGCAAGAAGAATGAGAAGGTGAGAAGCAAAAAGCAAAGTTGAACTGGGCTACTTTGGACCACAGAAGGTGACAGAAAACTAGGTATCACATATTATCTTTGATAATAATCAATTTTGTTATCACATAAAAAAAATATTCTATTTATTTTGCTGTTACGTGCCTTTTGAATCATGATAGTAACATATTATCTTGAAGTTATTCACCAAACATATAACATACAGAGTAAACTGAGTCCTTCAAACATTACGTATGCACATAAAATGCTTTTAGTCAATTCCTAGAAGAAATCTTGGTTAATGGTTTTGTTTGGAGGTGTCCTGGTTTAGGCCCATCAGGGAACAAAAGACCACGATTAGCCTCAAGTACTGAAGACTTAAGGATTGCTAAAGGGCAAGGAGGGCTTAATTGCCGCTTAAGGTGCAGGACAAAACAGACCAGGCTACTCAGCTTGGGGAAGAAAAACAGAAAACTATTTAATACCAACTAAAACATAAAATCCAAAAAAACCAGAAGCAAAACAAAACAACACAAAATGGTACAGAGATGA
>WBNH01005040.1:203289-266365 GCA_013401255.1 Urocolius indicus
GCACCTCAAATTCCCGTCCCTAAATAGTGATTGCAGAGGCGTCAGATTGGCCCAGCCAGGCCGGGGGGTGGGTCTGAACCCAGGAGTCGGGGGAGAGTCTAAAAAAACTTTTACCGGGTCTTCACTGCAACCCGCTCCCCCTGTTACTAAGCAAAAGCAACTCCTTGCTAAACCATGACAGGAGGTTTTTCACTTTCCTCATGTAAGAGAAAAATATCAGAAACAAGAGTGGTCATTCTCTTACTTTTAACTTAGGTATCTAGATCAGAGACAACCTTCCAAAAGCAGGTGATAGAGAGGCATTGCACTGAACCAAGGCTTGTATTAAAAATTACTCTGTCATGTAAAATATGCCCCAACCTTGCATTCTTTTCCCTGAAAATGAAGCAAATTGTCCAGGTGTCTGCTAACACCTTAAATTTAGACTGCACTACAGACAAGAGCAGTGCTTTTACTATGTATTTCACTGCAAAATTCTCTATTGACATCAGGAAATAAACCTCTAAGAATACCCAGGTGAGACTATTAGGCTTCTTGAGATTAATGGTATAAAGGCAGTGAAGCCAGTTAGATTTATGCTCAGTATTTATAAAGTAGATAATTTAACAGTACTTTGTTTTTCCCCATGTAAGCTTTTGCAAGTTCTCACCACGTCAACAGTATTTTTTATTTCACTGAATCAAGAAGGGTGGGATTTGCCGTTATTACTTCACTTTAAAAGAACCAGCTTAGGCAAGATTATTGTTTTGCTTTATAAAGCAGGAAACAGGCTTAAAACCATCACAAAGGTTTCAACTGTTTATTAACTGCTTATTCTAGTAATTGTAAAAAGCTCTCCTAGTACATTCATATAGATAAACACAAAGTTCACACTTTCCTGAGGTCCAAACATTTCATTTACTGATTAGTTGCTACCAATGTCAGTCTATTAGCTACAAGACGTTCACTGGGAGAGCAGTGAGTCTATTTAAACTCTGACAGGATATTACAGACATTTGGCATTTGTTTTGAACTAAACATGGAAGGGGAAAAGCTAATTTTACTGTATGAATTAACAGGTTGCATATGCTCCTGTTAAAAATCTGAGTGTATGATATACACACACGTACACGCATACATACATATACTGTAGCCCTGGTCAAATTCTCGTTGCCATCTCTTTTTGTAAACTATACTTGTAATTCCTGTTTTTTTTTAATAAAATCATGAACTAAAACTAATCATATTTTTTCTCCCAACCAGTCTCTTTCCATTTCCTCTGAGAATTCTTAAATCAATTCTGTTGCTCAAACTTGTAACCTAGAACATTCACTCACCCAGCTCACCCAGATCACACTCTTAGGTAGTCTCAAATGTTCTTTGCCACCCAGCCCCATGTACATGGCTTTGAAAATTAAAAGTCATCCCCTCTCCCAGTTTATTTCTAAAGAGTACTAACACACCCATTTCATCTTCACTGACTTACAGGACACCTTTTCTCTTTTGATCAAAAGCTCAACCACTAAAATTCACATTATTGATCATGTCCATTTTCCATTTACTACACTTCTATTTTTTATGGCTTTGTAGTCTTTTTTCATTCAACATTTTTGCCCTGCTTTTATCAAATGAATTCTTAGAACTGTAGGTGAATTTTTTATAACTTTCTTTTCAGCAAATTTTTAGCATGTAGTTTTGATAGTCTTCACAGACAGACTGTTCTTTATGTGATGTCTCAGCTCTTACTAAATATCTTCAATACAAAATTCAGTGTCTTAGAATCACAGAATGGTAGGAATTAGACCTTACTTGGATTCTCATAGGCTTCAGGATAGAACAAACCTGCAGGTCAAAAAATTGCCTAAATTAGAACAGGAAACCAGTGTTTCTGCAGGGGTGCTTTAAACATTCATTTTCAAAGAAGAACTTTTAGAAACCTTAAGCCTCCAAGGTATTTCTGGAGATAGTGATCCAGGTTCAGATACCTGTCACAGACAGCATGCAAGGAAGAATCTTCCAACTGAAGAACATAGTGACAGCTGTCCTCTGAAGCTGTGCTGTTGTTCTTCCTCTTAAAAGTTTTATAATCATAATCTTTCTCTTTTTTCTGGGACTAATAACTTGCTTCATATTTTAAGCATATCTTCTATAGCTTCAGCTGACAGATTCTCCTGGAGCACAAGAGTTCCCACTTGACCTCCTGCTACATCTTTCTGGCATGGAGCAGGCAGTGAACTTATTTACTTCTGAATATTTCCAAGTCCTCTTTAAAGTGCTTTCTTCATCACTTTGGTTGAGTTTTGGTTCTTTTCATGATTTGGTGGAAGAGTTTTGTAAATTACAATATATCATGACAGGTTCTTTACTGAAAATTAAAACAGAGAAGGTGTGAAAAATTTTTTTCCAATATCTTTAAAATGAAATATCTCTGTTTTTAATTGCTGTAACTATTAAATGAAATCGATATTAAGTTATCTAAATAGGACAGCAATGCTTCACTTTGTTAAAATAAGCATTGTTTCTTAATCATAACAAGAATATTTATGCTTTTTTAGCTAGCACATAGACAAAGAAGTTATCTGACACATTCAACAATCAAATGGTTCTATTTCTTTTAAATGGAATGCATTGGGCTTTTCTTAATTTGTGATCAGTATTTCTTCCTGAGAAATGATTAATTCAGATCAACCCTGTACATATTATGTTGTGTAAAATGACTCCATATTTAAATGGGATGATTGAATTTGTAACACGTGGCAGACAGGTGATTCATGGGTCAATTACAGATGTTTTCAAGATTTTTGAGTACTCTTTTTTTTTTCCTTTTTTTTTTTTTATGTGTTCAGTGAAAAGGTTATTTTCAAATACAGACAGTTTGGGACACAGTTGACTTACCTTTAAATTTAACCAGCTGAGGACAAACTCAACCTGACTGACATTTATATCATAGACATATCCTGCGGAGGGAATCATCCTAGGCCCCCTACTCAGCTAATTAACAGAAATTAGTAATTTGTGACATTATTCATCTCATCAAGTATTGACATAGTCTTGCAGATAAAATTTGACATCAACTTCACAAATATTTGTCAGGAACATTTCATGAAATGAAGCCTGCCTCAAGTTTCAGTTGAAATTCTTCAGTATTCCATGGGTCAAAGTGCTCTAAGTATAATAGTACATTAAAAGTCTCATGAAGGGAGAAAATAGAAGCAAAATAGTGCCCCTCTCAACTTATTTATGGAGAAAAGGATGAGAAGAAAACCATTAGATGCCTGGGCTACAGCTGGATGTATTTTTCTAGTTAGGAACAAAAGAAAGCCATATGTAGATAGATAGCAGTCCTTTAATTTCCTGTATATTTTTCTCTTTTATTGCCCCTTCTGACTCCCTATTGCCTCAGGATCAGTTCTTTGTCCTATCGTCAGTCACCAAATGTCTGTGAGTCCTTCACCTCTTCTAGTTTCTGCTTCTTTGGTGGCATCAGCAATGGTGGATCTATGAAAAAGACAAACAATTAAATGTGCCCAGGGCTGTGCTGAGCTGTGCTCTACTTTTCTAATCAGAAAAAATGGCACATGTTCTCTAAAGAGGTAAACTATAAAAATTATGCCTAATTGTTAAGCATATGAAATAACTTTTCTTTAGCCTTCAAAATCCCAATTAATTCTTTGTGATATGTATAAAGTTCATGCTTGTCCTTGAGGTGATATAAAAGTAGCCTAATTCCGATACATACTATCTCATTTGAGAAACAGAAGGTGATAATATAAAAAATAAAAGGGCTTCTAAAACCATGCAAGAGAGCTGCAATTAGGGATGTACAAGAAACTAGCATTGCCATTTTCAAACTACTGAAAGCTTCACTTTACAATCTCCATTATTATATTTTTAAATCATTTTTCTGTGAAAGTAAAAAAATAGTTCTTGAAACTGTGCAAAACACTGATAACTAATTTTGCAGAACTCTGTGAATCAGAGTGTGATGCTACTTTGAGGATAAAGTCACCTTTTCTTCTTCCTAAACCTGCCCTGTGCTAGCAGTATTTTCTATCTCTCCCCTCTGTAATAAGGAGAAGACACTGTGCTCATCCCTGTGTTAAAGTGCAGAACATTACAGGTTTGTAATGTGGCTGATACTCACAGAAGAAGTAAAGGTTTAGACCTCATCCAGCAATTTTAAATTTGGCTAATACCAGCTAAAGAGAAGAACCTTGACGCAGTCATGGATGCATTGGAAGTGAATTCTCAGTGACATTTGTGTACCTCAAAGCATATTATATTTCCCCTTATGTACTTTGTTCAGAACTATAAGAGTGTAATAATAAGCTGGATTCAAAGTAACCATGGCAACACTAACATAGATAGTACATGCAGATAGTACTGAAGATAGTACATGCTACAACATTTGACTCTGTGAGGGAAGGTGATGCTCTAAATCTCCTGTTTGCCTGAGCACCTTCAAGCAACTACATCTAAACCCAGGGAACTGTATTCTGAGATGGCCTGGACAGCAGAGGACTTGCCCTGGGTGGAAGAGGAAGAGGTTAAAGATTTGTTGGCCAAGCTTAGGGCTCATAACTCATAAGGTCCTGATGGGATGCATCCTAGAGTGCTGAGGGAGCTGGCTGATGTGATTGCTAAACTTCTCTCCATAATTTTTGAACAATCATGGAAGAAAGGCAAGGTGCCTGAGGACTGGACAATGGCCAATGTCACTCCAGTCTTCAAAAGGGCAGGAAGGACAACCCAGGAAACTACAGGCCAGTCAGCCTTACCTCCATCCCTGGATAGAGGATGGAACAACTCATCCTGAATGTTATCACTGAACATATGAAGGAGAAGAAGGTCATCAGGGGGAGCCAACATGGATTCACCAAGGGGAAATCCTGTTTGACCTACCTAATAGACTTCTATGAGTGCATAACTGTCTGGATAGATGAGGCGACAGTGGCGGATGCCATCTACCTTGATGTTAGCAAGGCTTTTGACACCATCTCCCGTAACATCCTCATCAGCAAGCTCAAGCAGTATGGCTTGGATGAGTGGACAGTGATGTGGATTGAGAGCTGTCTGAATGACAGAGCCCAGAAGGTGGTGATCAATGGCACAGAATCAAGTTGGAGGTCTGTGGCCAGTGGTACTTTTTTTTAATAAGGTATAAAGTAAAGGCAATATGAACAGTCAGGGAGTTTAATATCAAGAAATCCAGTTGCAAATTACAACATCGCTGAGATGACAAGATGAAACATATATTGTTTACAATGTGAAAGACATAAGAAAAACTCATCCTATTTCTGAAACAAATAAATGATTGCTTAGAAGAAAATAATTCAGGAACTAGTTCTGGTTGTGTCCATTTTCATTCACCAGAACTTATGAGAAGAAATCACTCTTGTTGATAATATTTTATTCTCAGCAAACCTGTCTATCTAGCTCCATGTAGAGTTATCGTATGTCCAGCAAGGTCTATACATGCCATCATTTTTTCTCTAGATTGTAACTGTTTTGGTCAGCTTTTTTGGGGATTTGCAGGCATCTGTCAGCTCACATGAGCAAACAGGTCCAGCTGAGCTGCAGATATCAGACACTTGGAACATGTATGGAACAATTTTACAGTACATATGTGCCTGTTGGAAATATGGTAGGTCTAATCTACATGGATCTCTTATTCTGTGAGTGGTCTTGGTTCATATAGGGTAGCTGAAGTAAAAGCAAGGTATGACCTTCAGGAAAGACAATGAAGATATGTGCTGCTGATGGACTTTATGAGTAAAAGTATTGCCAAGGACAAGACTAGGTGAAACAAATGAATAGACCTGAGCTGTGTGAGACCCAGGAGAGCCTAGGTAGCTTTTGTAAGCAGAAGAATCAAAGATACAGAATGCATTAAGATAAATCAGAGGCCTACTGATGAGAAGATAACTGCTATTTCACAGCTGTGTTTTCCTGGGTAGGATAACATTCTAAAGGAAGAATGGGTAACTTGCTGCCTTGGAGACACGTGCAGTTTGAAGTCATTTCAAGAACATGTTCTAGCTATGCCATGATCTCTGCAGTATGCAATTGCTACTAGAGGAGACACTAATGAATAATGCAGAGTTGTGATTTAACCTCAGACAGCTCACTCACCACCCTCCAACCCCCAGAACTGGGGAGGAGAATGAGGGGATTGGAAAGCAAAAAGTAAAATTTGTGAGTTAAGATGAAAACAGTTTACTGAATGAAATGAAATAAAATATAACAACAACAATGATAGTAAGGTATAATAATAATAATACTGCTAATAAAAATAATGGAGAAAAGGAACAAGGAGAGGAAAATAAAACCCAAGTGTTGCAGCTCATAAAGACAGGACAGTTGACCAATGCAATGGTAGAAGGTATTCACTTGCTGAACCCAAAAGCAAATAAAATGTAAAGTAAGGAGCAGAAAAACATTGGAAATGGCTCATAAATGCTAATCCTAGCTCTTTAAGGCTAGGAGTTAAACAGGAATAAGGCAACCTCCTTTTTAGGCAGTAATGTGGAATAATGAAACCAGTAATGCTTCTGGCTGTATAATTCTGTAAGCAGGAGAATTCGAGACAGATAATTCAAAATAGACATTGAGGCATAAGCAGACTACAAAGAGCAAATATGGGAAAATACTTGCTTACAGCACAACACTATCGTTAACAGCATCAGTAAAGTGCAACTGAGTTATGTGGTTACTGCTTTAGAAAAAAGAAGGCATTAAGCTGGACTCTGTAAAGTGAAAACAATCAAACTGTTAAAAGCACTGGTGTTTCAAGTAAATAAGTAGTTGAAAGAAGAAGGCAAAAACTTATTATAATAAAACTGCCAAAATAATGAAACCTTTTACACATTACTCCATTATAATAGTGCATATCAAGCAGTCCATGGCATCCTGAAGTTGTAAGTAAAAAGGAAGAGTAACACAGGTCTAATGCAATAAAAGGAGATAGAAGATGGGATTTAAGTGAATTGCAGGTGGTTCAGAACTGATTCAATAAATGGTATCAAATCTGATTATGGAAGCACGTATTGGACTCTGAAACCACAGATGAGGAATATTGTAGCTGGATCCCAAAGGCGTTCCACAGCACCCACTGAGAAGAGAGACAAAAGAGAGTTGAATTGTGAAAAAACACCTGCAATCACTAGCAGACTTTATCACTTCACTTGCATCATGTGTGCTTAAAGATGTAAACTCCTCATGGGACGTCTATGATGTGCTCTAACGTTGTTACCAAGTAGAAAACATTAATAAAAGTATCTCCAGACTCCTTTAATTTACCTCAATATTTCAGACAGGCACTGCTAAGTTGGAAGATGTCTAAAGAGAGATGCTCAAACATGTTCTATGAATGTTCTCATGGTGATTTGTGTTAATACTGGGGGGAAAACTTGCCACCTACTCAGCTTTGCTGCTTTTTTTTTAATTTGAACTTTATGCTACAGAGGTGTGTAGGCATGAGAAAGCTGGGAAAGGGAGGAGGAATTGCTCCTGCTTCAGGATAAGTGTCAAAGTGATAACATGGGATGGTGTAAAGAAATGGAGACATGAAAGCAAAGACAGAAAACCAGTTCACATCTGCTTCTAGGCCTTTCCCTGGATGCTTATTGCATTAGCTGCTGAGAAAAGTGCATTCAAGTTTAAGAAGCCATCAAACAGAAATAATAATAATAGAAATAATAGTGATAGCAATAATAGCCTGTTTTATTTACTCTGTCTATTCTAACCCTCATTCCTGACAAACCAAGGCAACACAGGAATGAGATTTTGAAATATATGTCCAAGGCTACAAGGCAAGAACAAGCTGAATATATTAGGACAGTGGATGTGGAAATAGTTTTGCAACCTTAGGGGAATCAAAGTAATAGAAAAAATAATATTACAGGAATTGCACATTGTTTGGGATGGGGGGGAGGGGAAGGAAACCAATCACGTAGTGATTTGAAAACACTATTACAGTTGAGACTGCAGGGAAACTAAGGCTGATACAATATTTCATTATGGAACATGATTTTAGTATTAAATGTCCCACCTTGCTGTAAAATAGTTGTCAGCCAAGTGCAGCTTATTGGTAAAAATAAAGCAACTCACAGCCATTCTTGTTTGTGAGGAATATACCAATTTGAGTTCCAGCAAAGCTGTACAATGCAGCGAGGAATGGGCTGGGCTGGATGCAAGCTGAGCTGTAAAGCTGCTGTGATTCAGAAATACTCATTGTTCTTTAATCACTGTTTTTTAGTACAACTCACTCTGCATTGTCTACAATTTTTAAGCTTGTGGGCAAGGCAGGGAACAGACAATCCACTTTATGGGCTCATTTTACCCCTTCTCTTTCACAGAATAAGGACAAACCTCTTTGTACCATTTTTAGTAGATATTCTTCAGTTTGAAATTTTCTTTTTCATTAAATGCTTCAATGAATATGAATTATTTTGGAGTGAATTAAATACCTACACATCATTGTAGATCTGTACTTCTGTTTGCTTCATGCTCTGTAGTTCAAATTTTAGTTACATATGTCATAGCTTCATTTTATTCCCAGCTTTATAATTTATTCCAATGCCTATTTTTCAAATAAGGACAGCTAATATTTCTCGAGCTTTCTTGTCACTCAAAAGCAACTTATTGGTCTTCCAAGAATCAAAATGAGACATATAACTATCTTTGAACCAATGAATTAGTACCTTTAGCCATTTGTATTCCTTGAATGATGTATCTCTAGCATCTGTGACTGACCCACGAGGTAACTGAAGCTACATAGCCTTCATGTAAAAGGCCTTATTTATGTAAAAATCAGATCTTATTTTTCATTGTTGCCAAGAGTCTACCAAGTTATGTTGCAAATATTAAAATGTAGTTATAACATAACAGTGGACCGAATGTTATTGTTAATACAAATCTGTATCTTCTCAGGGACTGCAGTTTTCTGAATTGTGAAGAGATAAAAGCCTCTGAGTTAACATATAGAACATGAAAAGATTGAAGCATATTAGGGAAGTAAGATTTTTACCACTCTTTCTTATTGCAATATTTTATTTACTGTTTTATGAAAAATCTATGTTTTATTTGCCTGACACTTCTCTATGACTCCGCAACACACAACTGATGGCATTTCAGGTTTTGCTAATATCATGCTATATAAACATCACTTACTCTTTCCTGTAAAAATATTTAATCATAAAACAGAAAGTGGATACAACTTTCAGTGGAAATTTCAAAATCAGTATAACTCTTCTTATACAGGAATTGACAAAAAAAAAATAGGTTTCATTATAACACTAGTCAGTCAAAAGGAACACACTCCTCTGACTTTTGTAACAGCTTCTAGAAACTCATTAAAACAGCTGAAATCTGGGAAATAGGCCTTTGGCCACATCAGTATGTACATATATGTGTTTGTCTCTGTTGTACATGTACACATACATATATAGAGATGAAAATTTTCTATCTGCTCAAGAACAAAGTTCCCAGCCCAACCAAACATCTCTGTGGCTGCAAGTACACAGGACTGACTGAATGAAGGAAGGTTGTAGTCATTCAGGCAGCATGTTTATGCTAATGAACAAACTGGATGCTGCTGGTGTTCTTTCTCTTCACAGTATATGAAATTTTCAAACACTGTTTTCTCCTTTGATCTTGTGTCACATTCCAACCAGACTTCTGCCAGATGTTTTTAGTTGATTGTATCACTATTTTTTGCCTCTTTGATTTTCTTACTTTCCTTTTGCCTAACCTGTGTTTTCTGGGTTCCCATTATTTTTTTTCTCCTTTTTCAGTCTTACTTTTTCAAATGTAAAGCACACCATAAGCAGTCATTTTACATGCAGGCTTCACAGCAGAATTACAGAATTTAGGAGTAAAAATACAGTAAAAACAGTTTGGCAAAAACAGTGAAAGGAGAGGGAGTTCCTTGACACACATTCTCAGCTTACCTTCACTGAATCAAAGATTGGACTGCTTTACATATCTTATTTCTTTGGGTTTCCACACTTAGCCCCATCACTTCATTTTAAGAGTGTTCTAAAAAGAAGAAATCAAGGCAAATTCTTTCAGAGTACGCTAACAGATGTACTTTGGCTTACTGTCATCAACATTAATGTAAGTACAGTAATTTTTTATCAAGTTTGCATCCATTTACATCCTTCTGAACAAGACAGGGATTTTTTAGAGGTTTTTTTACATGACACACATAGTTATATCTGTAATATTTTCCTGGAATATTCTTAGGTCCATCACTACAGTGGTAGAGTAATGGTACTGAAATGGTTCCAAATTCCTGGTAGATAAAAAATCATGTCTATGGTGAAAACCAGTAAAATCCTCTGAGCACCGTTTTCTGTGGAGCCTGTATTCTTGGGGAAATGAAAAAAGCCTTTAAATCTTGTAAATGGGAAATAAAAGAGTCTACAGGCTTTGACACCAGCTATATAATTTCAGTACTCTGCATGGCTAATATAGTTTGGCTAGTGTTGTGGCCAAGTTTCTGGTTCCAGTCAAAGTTTAAGAGTTCTGGTATCATATCTCAGACCTCATTTTGCTTGAAAGGAATGTCACCTGCTGAGCCCTTCCAGTCTGCACCCATGCATACTCTCAAATACTGAGACTCTCTAATGATAAAATAACTGCAATGACTAGGGAATCATATCAGAGGAATTAGTCTTGCTCCAAATCATCCGTGGAATTGGTCTCACTGTAGGCAAGTACCCAGCCTTATTTAACAGATCAATTAACTGATGCTCTTTTTTATATTTAGTGAATGGAGATAAAGACCACACACAAAAAGTAACATAGATCTTAAATATCCAATTTAATCTTTAACATTGTCTCTTCCTGAGATAATGAGATAGGGTCATCCTCACTCATGAGAGAAAGACAAGGGGAAAATACACTTAGTAAAGTACCTTAGTTTAGGCGCAATGAATCTGGATTTTGCTATTCCCATTGTTTGCTTTCTCCATTGAGATTCCTGTCATTCTCTTCACCTTCAACATTCAGTTTTTTATACTTTTTGACCATATCAAAAGAAACCCACAAAATTTTAAATTATCTGGGCATCATAAGTGATCTGCTTAATAATGGAAATTAAAGGAGATGCTCAGAACAGAAATCTAATTTAGTGTACTCTGCTGAGATGTCATCTGGAGTCCTGTGTCCAGTTTTGGGCTGCCCAGCTCAAGAGGGACAGGGAACTGCTGGAGAGAGGCCAGTGCAGGGCTAACAAGATGATCAAGGGACTGAAGCATCTTCCTTATGAGGAAAGGCTGCAGGAACTGGGGCTATTTAGTCTGGAGGAGACTGAGGGGGGAATTCATTAATACTTACAAGTATTTAAAAGGTGTATGTCAAGGGGATGGAGTAACAGGTTTTTTTTTTCTGCAGTGTCCAGTGATAGGACTAGGAGTAATGGACTTAAGTTGGAACAGCAAAAGTTCCACTTATATTTAAGGTAAACTTCTTTACTGTGAAGGAGAGGGAGCCCTGGCACAGGCTACCCAAGGAGGTTTTCAAATCCCATCTCTATGCATGCCTTTGTGACCTGATCTAGGTGGACCTGCTTTAGTAGGGGGGTGTTGGAGTACGTGCTCTCTAAAGGTCCCTTACAATCAACATCATTCTGTGATTCTGTGATTTTGTGATTCTGTGAGTCAACAGTCATTTAAAGCTGCTTGAATGATATACACTACAGCAACTGCTTTTGAAGTTTTAGATAAAGATAGGAGTTGTATGAGTGATTTGCAGCAAATCATTTTATTTGATGAATTTTGCTGTCTTTCCTGTTGGTGCTCTGTGAATATTTATTCATTATATGAAATTACTCACAACTGCCTTTAGTGAATAATTCCTGGTTTGCAGATGCTTGACAAATAGTTTGTAGCAGATATTTGTCTTTTTTTTTTATTTATTTTTGGCGAGGTTTGTAAGCATGAAGCATTGTTTCTATTCCTTAGCATTTTGATTTATATAGCAAACCAACACAGCAGGAACTGCATATTTTCCATGATGCTATCTGAAATCCACTTTAGTGAATTTTGTGAATATTGAAGCTTGAATGTTTTGTTGGTTAGAATTCTCATCAGTAATAACTGAGCTCATAGATCTCTACAGGATAAAAATATTCAAGTATAACATGCCCTGATATACTCTGAGTCTGGGCTGGGTGGTTGACTGTAGAGGTCACTTCTAATCTGAATCATCTTATTATTCTAACAATGAATGCTTTAAAATCCAAAGAAGTCACTTCCTCTGTTAGTCTCTATTCTTCATAAGTGAAATGAGAAGTGGGTTCATTTCTCATCTCTGCACCTTGAGACATAAAAAAATTGAATATTATGTCTAAACTCATGTTCTGTGTGCTCTCTACAATAAATAGGAAGGTTTATTTCTTTCAGATGTCACAGATCCTTATGTGAAAATGTGGCAATTTTACACCTTAAGGATACCTGCAATATTCCACTGACTGACAAGGGAACCTGCAAATCCAACTGCACTACTTCGAGTTATGGCTGTGCTTAACAAATCATAACAGGAGGAAAGACTAGGATAATGAGGGAGATGCAGAATTTTCTTCCAAAAGTTATTACAAGATATGACTTGCTTAGTTTAATTGAAGAGAAGAAATGACGCAGGCATGGAAGAGGAGCATAAAAAACAAGTGTGAAAACCACTTAAATGAAAGGACAATATCAGAAGGTGGACACATGGATATTAAGTGAATGGATATTCCACATAAAAATATTAAAGGCTGGAAACTACATACATTTTGTAATAAGTAAAGGAGTTTGAATTTGGGACTAAGGGTGTAAAAAGCCTGACTAGCTTGATGAATTGGACTATATGATTTAAGGTTATAACCATTCCTTTCAGGTTTGTATCTGTTTCAGTTTTCATTTTTAAGGTTTATTTCTTTTTTATTTTAAAGGAGACTAAAAAAAAAAAAGGATGCAAGGTCTTGCTGTTCTCTGGAAGTCATGTCGGAATTGACGACTGCAAACTGAACAGTAATTATTCACTCATGAACATGTGTTCTACTTCAGATTTCTCCTGTGCTCCACTAAATCTCACATTCACAAGCATTTACCAGAACATCTCACCCACGGAACATCTGCTCAATTGCCAGAGGAAAAATGCACTCGAGGAATTCTGAAAGACCAGTTTCCTTTTTGTGAATGTTTAGGAATCACCAGCACTCGAAAGAATCACAACCTTCTATAGAATGAAAAGGAACACTTTCCCATTTAATCATAGGTTCTATGATTTCAACCATTGAGCAACCTGGCCCCAGTTACAATCAAAGAAAGTCCAAGTAATTTTCCTTCTTTGCCACTGCTTCTGCAATGTAAGATGAGGGTGCAAACTGACTTGAAGTAGTTTAGGACATCAACACTTGTGATAAGAGAGATACATACTATGCTTGCTTGAGTAATCCTCCTTTCTAATTGCAAGAGCCAGGAAGAGCAAAAGACCTAATGAGTAGTTAATGAGTTGTTGAATTTCTCATGTCCTTGCAAGGAATCTGAAGTTCTGTCAGCTGTGTGCCATGCATAGCTTAGTGTGCAGGTTTTGCTAGATTTCCTTTCACTCCATGTGGATAGGTGAAGGACATGCTCTCCTCCCATTGTACATACCACTGAGTGAAGCAGGACCCCATTTCCTGGCAGTAAAAATCTATCAGGTAACCCGGGCTATCATTCTGGTTTTGCTTCAGTCATCTTTCTTACTCTCTGTTCCTAGCTTCTAGATAGGAAGAAGCCACAGATTTGAATCAGGTTTTCGTATTCATTTATTGATTTCCTATGATCCTTGTCTCTTCAGGATGATGATGCAAGGTAACTTATTCTAAAAGCTGGTTTTCCATTAGTATTCCCCCTGTAGCTCCCCAAGGAAGACTACTTACTGATTTCTCCCATTCTTCAGACCATTGGCTAGGAAAAAAGTCACCGTAATGTGACATCAGCATTCACTCATGAACATGAGTGAACATCGGGGGACAGGTCTCCAGAGACACCATATTATGTTTTAATGTGAATATTATTCATACAGACTAATGGTTCAGTGAAGACTTAACCAAAGAGAGAGTGAAAGAGGGTGAATTGTGTCTCAGAGCTGCAACAGCTTCACAGGTTACTTCTAAGGATATTCCTAAGCCATTTATATGTTTTCCTTTGCTCTGCTTAAATCACAATCTGGTTGCAAAAGGGAGACCTTTAGGGCATAACAAAAATAAACGGGTAAGCACGGTGATGAAGAACTGAGTGGCAAGTAAGTAAACACTCCTCCCAACTTTACTTTACTGTCAGAACAATTTTGCATGATCTTTCTGTCCACGGGCTTCATTGAAGTCTTTCCAGCAGCCATCCAGCCACTTAACACAGGTCATCAAGCTGCACCACACTTGGACACAATGTGTGCTGTTAATAATCTAAAGTGACAAGATAACATAAAAGCTTTTTTTTTTTTTTTTAACTTATTAGCTGAATTTAATAAATTGAAAGGAAGCCTTTTTAATTGCCTAAGGAATGTCCAAACCTTATTTACGTTCCACAGCCTCTACATGGAAACTTTAATTGAACTCAGAGATGTCATATGATGTTTAGGCGATGCAAGTTATTTTTATTTTATTTATTTCTTTAAAAAGTTCAGCCTTCAGGCAACTACCAGTTATTAAGCACTTTCAGTTGAGTGATTTTTGTGGAGTTTTTTCTCTCTTAGTACTGACAATTGATATCCAGTGGAGAAGAGTATTGGCAATATAGCCTAAATAAGTTATAAACTTTCTCTTTTTGCAAACAATAACATATACATTGAGATAGTACTTCTACATAGGTTGCTGCTATAAGAAACCCAGAATATGAACAAAATAATATAACCACAAAAGAAAAGCTCATCTATTTCCACAAAATGTAAGATTTCTTTTTATTTTGTCAGTAATTACTTTATACTCTCCACAGGGGATGTGACTCTAATTCTACCTCTCTATTTCTATAGCTGTGCTAATGCATAACTGTAGATCTGCAAAAAAAAAAATTGAAATGATTGTGTAGACTTTTTGTTGGAGACTTTGCCTTATCAAACCTGATGTCTTATGAGCAGCAGAGTGAGTAAGCAAACAGCATTTCTGAAAGTAGCACAATGAACAAGGTAACGAGAGTGCTATATGGGAGAATTTTTTTATCTTCTCTAGATGGAAACATCTGCTTTGGTCTAATGGATAAATGACTAAAAGTTTTCACTTACTGTTGACTAACATGAAGCATAGCAAAAAAAAAAATATATAAGTCTGAGAAGTTATGTGCAGGTCAAGATGCAGAATGTCTAATTATCTGATAATCACAGAATCATGGAATCTTAAGGATTGGAAGGGACCTTGAAAGATCGTCCAGTCCAAACCTGTTGCCAAGAGCAGGACCACCTAGAGTAAGTCACAAAATTGCTCCAGAGAAGGAAACTCTGCAACCCATCTGGGCAGCCTGTTCCTATGTGCTCCTTCATCCTCAAGGGGAAGAAGTTTTTCCTTAGGTTTCTTTGGAACCTCTTATGTTCCAGCTTTTACCCATTGACCCTTGCCGTATCATTGGACATCACTGAGAACAGCCTGGCTCCATCCTCCTGACACCCACCCTTTATGTATTTGTAAGCATGAATGAGGTCACCCCTCAGTCTCCTCTTCTCCAAGCTGAAGAGCCTTTCTTCAGAAGGGAGATGCTCCACTCCCGTAATCATCTTTGTGGCTCTGTGTTGAACTCTCTCCAGCAGCTACCTGTCCTTGAACTGAGGGGCCCAGAACTAGACACAGTATTCCAGATGTAGTCTCCTCATTTTTGACATTGTTATCTCTGCATCTCTCTGTAGGAAATTTTCACTTTTTCTTGCAGTAACCTAAAGATCAACAAGATATTTTGATCTGTTAGGAAAACTACTTAATATAATCCTAGAAAGGATTCACACAGAAGACTGTAGTAATTATTAGGTAGATTTATACAAAGCAAATGAGTCTTCACTATCAAATCAATTATTAAATTGTTCCCTGAAAGCTGTGATATATTAATTGGTTGATTTTTAAGTTAAGAAATTAATATAATTTCTTTTTTGTATGTCAAAGAAGGAGAAGCTATCTTCATCTCTGAATACATGGGGAAGGATGTGAAGAGTTTAGTAATTTCATAACCCAGCTGATTTTTAAGTAGAATCTTCCTGTCAATTTAGAATTCTGCCCTGAGTTTTTTATCTGTTATTTTGACTTGTTTACATTACAAAAATATCACAGATAAGGTTTACAGGCAGTGTGAGGGTTTAAAAGGGAAATCTAAAGTGAGAGTTATAGAGATGCTTATCCACCGAGTCACCAAAATATAAGTGTTCACTATTACACAGTGTCATGGCTAACCTCAAACTAAACATTATACAGCCACTCACTCCTTCCCCTAGCCCCGTGAGATGAGGAGGGTTGGGTAAAAAAAGGTAAAACTCATGGATAAATAAAACTCAAGAAAAGACAAATGATATCCAATGCAATTGCTCACCACCTGCTGACCAATGTCTGAACAGCCATCTGCCCCTCCTTGCCAACTTCCTCCCAGTTTATGTACTGGACATGTTTATGTTCTATGATATAGAGAATCTCTTTGGCCAGTTCCTGTCAGCTGTCCTGGATATGCTCCTTCCTTGCTGGCAGAGCCTGGGAAACTGAGAAGTGCTTGGCTTAGGATAAGTTATGCTTAGCAACAACTGAACCATCAATGTGTTATCAGAATTATTCTGACTAAATCCAAATCACAACAGTACACCGGTTACTAGGAATAAAATCATCCCTGGTGAAACCAGGACACAGACGTTTCTTTAAACAAGAATACTTCATAATCAACCCATCCATGTTTTCTGCAAAATTACTAAAAATACTACTACATTGAACTGCCAGACAGACTCAGATGCTCTCTGCAAGGAAACACTTTCAAGCATTTCTTGACGTATGTTGTCTGTCCTGCCTCCAGGAGGACTGAAAGTTCTTCTTCTGGTTTCAGTGGCTTGCAGTGACAATTGCTTCTGGAGAGTCTATGTCCTGCCCAGGTTTATTTTATTTTGCAGAATAAAAATATTATATGTGTATGTGTAATATACACAAGTTTTGATATGTATTTCACTGATATGTTCCTTCTTTAACAGATTTTGATTTGCATTTTTATACCACTAGTGAATTCACAGCTGTCTGTAGCAGATCCCTAACATCTTTTGTGTCACCATCCTGGGAAAGTGCTGAGAAAGACTCTACCAAGGCTTCTCTTGTTCTCTGCAAGGAGGTTGGCTCCTGCTTCCCTTGCAAATAAAGACTTCTAAAATAAGTCAGAACAAAGACTCACATGACAACATGTGAAAAAAAAAGCCTCTTCAGAAATTAGAGAAGAGTGAAGTGTGAGGGGAAATTAAAAATCTATTTTACTATGGATGGGACATGATTGAATTCAGCCTCTGGAAAGTTTTATAGATATCCCTTTGAAAGCAACTTGATGATAACTGTAAAGTGCATCGAAAGCATCAAAAAACTTAAAAAAAAAAAAAACAAAAAAAGAAAAAATGTCTCTAAGAGGGAGCAAAACAGTAGGCATTACCTTTGCTCAAACTGGAATCCCAAGAATGATTTGCCTGCAAAGTTTTCTTCACATCTGTGTTTGAGTCAGCCCCTATGAGGTACCTGCAAAAGAGGATGAAGTAGGATAAGAAAAGATCTGTGAGACCAAGATTTCAAAGTAGAGAATTAGTCAGTACACTGGAGGAGTGGGTCCCTGTATAAAGGAATGAATGAATGAATGAATGAATGAATGAATGAATGAATGAATGAATGAAAGAGGGGAGATAAAATGGAGTAAAAGAGATGAAGAAAAAGTACAGACACGTGAGTACAGAGCTTTGAGTTAGAAGGGTGTTTCAAGGAACCATAATGTTTTTGAAGATAGTTAAGGCAATGAGCATGTTGGGCTGAAGTGACATCCTAAAGATAAGTGATATGGAAAAAAATATCCATACTTTCCATGCTAACAGAAATAGCCATATACTACCTGCAATAACAGATAGGGCTATAAATGACAATTTATGGAGTGTAAATCATAGCAAACCATTTTAGCTCTGAAGCTGCTTGGGAACAGATCTGCTACATACATGTATGTCAGTGTATTCTGCAGTGAAACTGTGCTCGCTACATGGCCATCTGGCCATTTCCAACATTATTTGAATAAACAGCCAATACTGTATTCCCTGTACTTTGGCCACTACTGCAGGCAGCTCTCCCTGGGTTGTTATGCATCTTTCCAGCCATGTCACAGCTATTGTAAAACAAGAAAAGAAAAAGTTGCAAGAAATTATCCCCAGACTCTGATCATGATAAGCATATAACTGCTGTGGGAATTACTATTAACTAAAAAAGGGAGGGAAGAATACACATTATATTCTACTTTGCTCTTTTTGAGGCACACCTATGTGGCGACCTATTGCAGTCTGTAGCATCTGACATCTATAAAACTGGAAGAAATAGTCAAGTAATCAGGAAAGTTATGTTTCATTTGGAAAGCAATCATCAAACAGTAGCTAATAAAAGACTAGAAAGTGGTATCTCTCTGACAATGTGTTTTCCCCTTGGAAAGTACAACAGAGCTTTGGGTACACAGTTTCATGCTTACCTTGGCTGCTATTTAGTATATATAAGGATGTTTTTGTTTTGTTTACAAGGGCTCTTTAGTTAATAAAAACATACTGAAAAATAAAAACAATAGAACTTTTCTTGCCTAGGCCTAAATAATGGTGATAGACCTCCATGACTATTTAAGAGCATTCAGTCAGGACAGCATTTATTAAAATAACTTTTTTATGTGCTGTTTCTCTCCATTAGACTTTAAGTATAAAAATCAATCTCCTTTTATTTTTTTTTCTTTTTTAATAAAAGGCATTTCTGTTCTGAGGCAGAGCTATTTATTTTCAAGTAGGCAAAGAGCCTAGAACTAGATGAAAAATAGCAACTTTTCCACCAATATCCTTTCTGGCTGTTCTTTTAGTATTACTTCCTAAGTCTCAGAGGGTACAGGCTTATAGTGAGAACGCACAATGGCTTTTGCACAGTATCTATCTTGCATTGTATTTTCTGCCCTTTCCCCAATAAACTTGGGGGAAAAAAAACCCCATCAAAATTGAGAATATCACAGCATTGTTACCTCAACACAATCAGCCATCATCGTGGTTACAGTAATCATTTAAAGAATAAACATTGTATTTCAAATAGGCAAAAAGAGGTGTAGTTTTAAAATAAATACCAATATCAGGAGGCTAAAACAATTCTTTAGACCAGCATTCAGCACATATCAGAAGCTCATGAATAAGAAATACTTGTACCTTTGAAGATATTTTAGGTTCTAGAAAGTACTAAGTGCTCTAGTAACATATAGCAAATTGCACAAGACTATGAAGCTTCAGTAGCTGTTTTGGAATTTATCAATATTTGCAGGATTCAGTGTGCAGAATTAATAGGGAGAAAAAATATTTTCTCACTGTGCTAAAAGGCATATGAATAAACCATACAGACTCAAACAGTAAATGGCACCTTTTTGTATTTTTACTTTAGAAGAAAAATACATAAATACATAAATATACATACATACATATATATTTTTAAATAGAAAGATTACATTTACAGGGGACAGGGATAATTAAGCCAGAGAAATATTGAAGAACTATTAATTTCATTTAAATCCCTAATGGCAATTAATTTAATTATATTCAAGGCCACTATGATGCTTTTGTCCTCTTCCTTTCTGTGGAAGGAAAAGGGAAGCACAAGATTCAAATTAAAGCTTTCAGCCTCTGAGGGCAAAACTATTCAAGACATTTGTACTCTAAAGCTATTGATTTAAATAGAGATTCGATTGAAATAAACAGTGACAATGTTAGCTGGTCTATTGAAGGGATAGATCTCATGATGACTCCTACAAGAGATTGTGTATTAGTAATGTGATTGTAGTGTGAAATGGCTAGGTGTACTCAATGTGCCTTCAAAGTGCAACTACATCCATTACTAAGACATTAGTCATTAAGAGGATATAGCTCTGATCATGACTAATTATAATTCATAGGCACTTAAAGGGAAGAATTGACTATGGAGATTTAAAAGTGCATTTACAAATTTAAGTAACTGACTGAACTCTGCAAAGGGAAGTTTTGGACCTCATTTTCATTGATTGTATAGAAACCACTGCTATGGCTTAACCCTAATAGGCAACCAAACACCCTGCAGCTTAGGAAGGAAGGAAGGAAGGAAGGAAGGAAGGAAGGAAGGAAGGAAGGAAGGAAGGAAGGAAGGAAGGCAGGCTCCACCTCTCTGGAACTCTTCACCCATTTTCACTTGAGTGGTTAGTTGAAATGAGAATTTTTGTCATTTATTCCTGGAAGAGAGAAAAAAACATCAGAAAAAATCTTTTTCCACTCCCCTTATTAATTGAAAGAAAATAAGGGAAAAAAAAGTTGATGTGATTTGACATGCTCATACTACCAGTATTTCTTACATTTTCAATAACATGTAAGATAGCTCTTCAGTGGTTAATTTTTGACATTTATATCTCATTAAAAGTTGGATAGATGGAGCCTGAAATACATGAGCATCAGTGCCCTGACTTCAGTGGTGTTCTGTGTTGTAGGTCTTCAAGGTGTGTGAACTCTGCTGCAGAAATGCTGTCTACAGCATGTCTAAAACTGGTTTATCCAAAGACTTACATAAAAACAGAGCTGTAAAATATCATAATGTGTTCTCTAAACAGTTTTTCAACCTGCTGTCAATGAGCTGAAGGCCAACCAAAGACAATGTGCAAAAAGACTGCTATAATACCTTTCAGAACAAGATCAGTTGAAGTATACTCTCTCTACTGCTAGGAGTATATTCCTTTATCTAATATGAATCAGTTTTGCTAGAGTTTATATTCATGTAGAATTTATTAAACAGCAGTGCCTTTCACAGTTAAAAGCTGCTCTCGGAATCATGTCTTCATGCTAAAATCATGTTAAGTCCTTTTCTGGCAGCTTGTATTCTCCACTGATTTCCTATAGATTCTAATAGCTCCTGCTTTATCCCCAAGTGTGATGTACAAGGATGAGCTCAGATAAAACTTTGCAAGTACTGCTGAGTAAAAAAGAAAGCTACTTCTCTCATATTTTCTCATATTTTAAGCTATACACTTGCATGCCAACATCGCCTTTTCCACCCATGATCAACCATAATCCCAAGGTCTTCATTGGAGGAACTGCTGATTGTTCCCTGTTTTCTCTCTGTGGAACTAAGAACTTCCACTCACACTCAGAATTTTTCACTTATCCCCATCACACCCATAGAATTTCTTTTTTCTCTATTGGATCTTGAAAAATTACTTCAAATTATAAGCCAGTCCTCAACAATTTTCTGTGTTTGTGTTATTGGTAGATTTAACAAAAACATTGAAAAATCTGACCTAGAAGAAACTGTTTAAGTTTCAGTGTCTCTTTCCAATAATATCTATAATATTGGGTTTTTTTGTACCTGATAGTTTTATCTAGACTTAGCTCTCTTACGAGAGTTCCACCTGAGACCATGTAAAACGCCTTTCTAAATCCAGCATACATGACATCTACTGCTTCTTTGTATCCACAGAGTCTGTTACCTTGTCACAGAGGGAGTTTAGGTTGGTTTGCTATCATTTGCTCATAACAAATCTCTCTTGGCTGCTATTCATGTCCTACTCATCACTGTGCTACAGGTTTTGAGATAATAATGTATTGTTTCAGTATCATTTTGTCTGTTTCAAAAACAGGCTGGCATTTAATTTGAAATTTCTCTATTAATCCAGTTTCCTTCATCACCATGTGAATGAAGGTATATGGACACACTTTCTAAGTAGTCAAATATTTTAGAGTGGTTTCTTTGGTTGCTTGGGATTTTTCGGTGTTTTTTACCATGTCAATACTATGAGAAGGATATGCTGGGTTTTCTTTTTCAGATATAAAAAGTAGATTTGAGAGCTCACTGTAAAATTCAAGCAGTTGATCTCTTAAAACCGCTTCTTTAATAGATCTGAATATATACATTGTATTTGTCATTCGTCATATTTTCTGAAGTGTATATTACCCAGGGAAGTCACTTGAATTTAGGCAGCATAACGGAATATTTTCTTGCCAATATGTTTCAACTTTGTTGCAGCAGGCTGAGGGGACAGTTCAGTCTCTGCAGGCCACCCAATGCTTGTTTTCTTTGCTGAGACTTTTAGCAAAAATGCCAATCAGCACCAGTTGTGATACAGATACGTGTTCACAACACTGTGGAATAAGACCAATAATCATTTCTAATAGATCACTAGGCAGCCATCTGTCATTAGTAATCTGCAGTCATTATTTATATGTGTTGGAACGCATTCAGCCCCAGTGAGTGGAAGACTCCTTTTTCTCTTACCGAGCCACTACATTTTTCCACCCATGGGAAGATTTTATAGCAGGTTTTACCTCCTCTTTTCACATTGCTGTCCTTAGTCTGCTTTCAGGAGCTACAACATGTAATGACATTCACCATCTCTGGCATCCCAATCTGACAGAGAGCAAGAGAGGGAAAAAAATATATCTGAAGTGTTCAGTGTGCAATCAAACCCCACTGCTACTATAGCAAATGAGGTCAGGCTCCAACAACCCTGCATATGGGTTCTACATCAATTGGATATACTCTCCATTAAGGCTTGGAGATTCTCTTTCTGATAAGTTTAAATCATGGCAATTTATTACCAAAGTGGTGACAGTGTTTCTCTACAACATTGTGAGGAATCTGTCCTTTGACACACTGAGACACACTGATACATCCATTTTCCCACTTGAGTTTGAGCCATCAGAAAAGTCCAAAACAAGTCTGTGCCTTAAAGACCATATGCTGTCTGCAATGTTTCCTTCTCTTCTCTCACATAAGGTACAAATCTCTGTATATGGGATAATAAAGGATCAGGATATATTTGAGAAAATACATTAATAAAAATAATAATAGTGTTTTCCTATGTTTCTTAAAGGCTCTCTATCTAAACATATATGTGTGTCACACAATCACAAACAATGAAATTTATCTTTCCTTCTTTCTGCAGCATCACAGAATCACAGGATCTTAAGTGTTAGAAGCACCCTAGAAAGATCATCCAGTCCAATCCCCCTGCTAGAGCAGGACCACCTGCTCAGCCTTTCATCATAAAGGACATGATCAATCATCTTTGTGGCTCTGTGGTGAACTCTTTCCAGCAGCTCCCTGTCCTTCTTGAACTAAGGGGATCAGAAGTGCACACAATATTCCAGATGTGGTCTCACAAGGGCAGAGTAGAAGAGGAAGAGGACCTCTCTCAATCTACTGCCCACAGCCCTTCTAATACACTCCAGGATGCAATTTGCCTTCTTGGCCACTAGGGCACATTGCTGGCTCAAGTAAACTTGCTGACAGTGCTCTCATCAAGCTCATTAATGAATAGTTTTAAACAGTACCTGTCCCAGTATCAACCTCTGTGGGACTCCACTAGATGCAGGCCTCCAACCAGACCCTATTCCATTGATCACCACACTCTGCCTTCTTCCCTTCAACCAGTTCACAGTGCTCCTCACTATTTGATTATCCAGCCCACACTTTCTCAGTCTTGCTGCCAGGATGCTGCAGGAGACGGTGTCAAATGTTTTACTGAAATCCAGATAAACCACATCCACTGTACTACCACCATCTGTCCATCTGGTTATATCTTCAAAAAGGCTCTCAGGTTGGTCAAATATGACTTCCCTTTGGTAAAGCCATGTTGATTGCTCCTAGTGACCCTCTTATCCTTTAAATGCCTGGAGACAGCACCCAGGATAAGTCACTCCATCACCTTTCACCTTAAGATGAGGCTAACCAGACTGTAGTTACCTGGATCCTCCTTCTTGTCCTTTTTGAAGACTAGAGTGACATTTACTTTCCTCCAGTCCTCAGGTACCTCTCCTGTTCTCCACGACTTACTGAAGATGCTGGAGAGTAGTTTAGCAATGACTTCTGTCATCTCCCGCAGCACCCACAGGTGCATCCCATTAAGGCCCATGGATTTATGCACATCCAGACTGCCCAGTCCTCATCAACTAAACAAAACTCCTCCTTTAACCTGATTTCCTCTGGAGTCTGGGGCTGCTGAGGACAGTCTCCAGCAGTATAAACTGAGACAAAGAAGACCTTCAGTAACTCTGCCTTCTCTTTATCCTCTGTCATCAGGGCACCTGCCTCATTCAATGGTGGGCCTACATAGCCTCTAGTGTTAGTTTTGTCTGCAATGTATTTGAAGAAGCTCTTTCTGTTTTCCATGACTTCTCTTGCAAGTCACAACTCCAGCGAGGCTTTAGCTTTACTGGTTGCCTCCTTACGTCCTCTGATGACAGTCTTATATTCATCCCAAGTGGCCATCCCTTCCTTCCATAATCTATACACTCTCTTCTTCCACTTGAGTTTGCCCAACAGTTCCCCGTTTAACCATGTGGGTCTCCTGGCTCCCTTTCTTGATTTCCTACCCACTAAGATGCTCTGATCCTGATCTTAAAAAAGTGATCCTTGAATATAAACCAACTATCTTGGGCCTCTTTGCCTTATAGGTCCCTGTCACATGGGATGTCCCTTAGCAAGTGCTTGAAAAGGGCAAAGATCTCCCTACTAAAGGGCAATGCTAATGAAAGATATATAGAAAAGTTCTAAATAAAAATTAACATGCTTGTTATGAGAGAGTAGCAAAAAGCAGAAGTAGCAGGTCATTTTAGGACAACATCTTATATTTTTTAAAGAATTTCTGAGACCGGATGCCCGTGATGACATAAGATGACTGACTTAGGAGGTCCTTTGCAGTGCATTAATACTTACAATAAGAGTTCCTGGGTGTATGACAGGAATCTTTGAGGTGTTTGGCCAGTTGGAAAGATATCATCAGGAGAACTTGCTAAAAAGCTCTGGAAACAGAGATATAGGTGTTAATCTATCTGCAAGATGTATAAACTCTTACTAAAGTCTATGAAGTCAGTGGAGCTTTGACAGACAAAGGGATTTTAAGAACTGTTCAGATCAGTAAATTCTATGGCTCTGAACTTCTTAGCCCATTTAGGAAAGGACTTTAAAAGTGTATTTAAAAATTTTAATACCCAAAACACTTTTTTCAATCTTTTAAACTTTTTTCTTGTCCTTTCCTATCACTTTCTCATCAATTTATCTTGCTTCCCTCCTCCATGCCATGTTGCTTATATTTGTTCTGTTTAACCTGGTTTTGGTTTTGTTGCTTTCCATTTTGAAAGGAAAACATGTTTCAATAATAAACCCCTCCAGGAAGAGATGTTATTCCCCCCCCACCCCGCCCAAGTCTTTTTATATTCTGTACTTTACTTTTTGAATGATCAGTCTGTGTCATCAAAGGTCAGAAACAGCAATTAAATTTTGAGTGCACAACATCAGCATCAAATGATGCCTATATACTTGCTTCCAATTACTAGTGTAACTACTACTGATGTTGTTACCTGTTTGAGACCACAATGCACTAAACGAAATCTGGCTAGAAAGCTTTATGCTGAACTTAAGCTATTCATACTCCTAAATAGATCACTATAATTTATGAGGATAACTTGCCTCGTTGAAATCTAATACAGAAGACATCACAGAAAGAGAAAGAAGGCTTTTTAGTTTATCTGGGTAATTTTTCTAGTTAGACCATCCTTAGCAAATAAATGCTGATTTAAAAACATCTAAATTTTTCACAAATCTATTTCTATATTGACATTTCTCATGGTAAAAAAACCAAAAGCCTGAAAAAATAATTTATGAAGACCTTAAAATGCTGAAGTATTTAATGTTAAAATTCTTTTGAGTATTCAACTTTGTATTGAAAAATGTGAGTCAAATCTCTTTTTTTAAATATATAAAGTGTGTAAAGTATACATCAGCTTTGAAGAGTAGTTTTATTTACAGAGAAGTAAAAAATTTCTTGTTGCAGAAAAATCCAATGCCCATCACTCTAAACTCGTTCTCCTTGACTGAGGTGGAACAGGAATGGCAGCAGCATTGGCCTTGCCTGCCTTTCATTCTCTTTTATTAACTGAAGTGAGATGGTGGCTGTCCCCCTGCAACTCATGGTGAGTAACAATGGAACTGAGATCTGTTGGCAGCTCATGGAAGACCCCAAGCCAGAGTGACTGTACTCAGAGGGGCTGTGACTCTGAGGCAGGCAGTGTTGGAGCAGAATGTGCCTAGGGTTATCCTGCCATGGACAAGTCCCACATTGGAGAAATTTATGAGAATCTGTAGCCCTTGTGAGGATCTCATGCCAGAGAGGTTTGTTGGGGACTGTATCTCGTGGGAGGGACCCTGCACTGGAGTAGGGGAAGAATGTGAGGAGTCTTCCTCCTCTGAGAAGAAAGAAGCAACAGATACCATCTGTAACAGACTCACCATATCCATCATTCCCTTTCCCACTGCACTGCTGAGTGGGGAGGAGGTAAAGGTATGAGGAGCAGCTAGCTGAGCCCAGGGAGAAGGAAAGGGTGAGACAAAGTATTGGTTGATTTTTTTTCTGATCACACTGCTCTGTTTTTTTTTCTTTCTGTTCTTTTTCAAGTTGGTAGTGGGTTAAACTGGTCTTGTTTGCCTCCTCAGGTTGAGTAATTGAGTCTGTTTTGCCCACAACTGTATCACAAGGCCCTCGGTTATCTTCTCTCCTCACAATTCACTAGGGCATCCACCATTGTATGGGAGGTGGGTGTGTGTGGGGAGTGAGCAGCTGTACGGTGCTTGCTGTCAACTGGGCTTAAATCACGACACTGCACAGGCTACAAAGCTCTATTTTTTCCATTAAGGTGTATTATCACACAAAATCATCAGTCATGTTACAATTAGCTGACAGTTGTAATGATTCTATTTCCTTTTTTTCAAGACACTGTTAAGTGGCCTTTTTTCTCATCCTATATGACCTTGCCCAAGAACTAGGTTACAGAGAAAGTCATCATTTATCTGGAAGTAAACTGAGAGATGTGCAAATGAGGCAGTAGGAATTCAATATCCTTTTCTCACCACTGGCTGAAGAAAGTCTATATTCAAAGCATTATGTATTCATTAGATGTCTATATTTTGCTATATATACAATTGTGCTGCTCTGGGAAGAGTATGCAGTTGTGTCATGCGTTGCTAATGCTGCCTCGGGGAATCTTGGTTTAAACACCAGTCTCCCTTCAAACAATGTCAGGATGTTTATTTGTAAATAAATAACCAAATGTGCAAGTGGTTTACAGTTGTCAGTACTATGTGTGTCTCAGCCTGGTGTCACATCAATATGAAGGACTTTGTTTAATGACATGGGTTATACAGCTCCATGGTATTATCTGACTTCATCACAGTAAAATCTGGAAAAACAGGTACAGTTACCAAAATATGAAAACATCCAACTTTGTTAAAGAAGTTAAACAACTTAGTTAAACAGATCAAGTCCAATAAGGTTTGATTCTTTCTGAATACAGAAACATTTTTAACTTATTGTTTCTCTGTTGTATCCAGTGGCTGTAGATGTGCTCAGTATGCCAGGCTTCAAATAGAAAACCCCAGGTTAGCAAAAATGAATGGACCTTTAGAGAAAGGAAAGATAATGGAGTTATAAGATATATACTGAAACTAACTGGACTCACCTTTGGCTGTAACTGCACTGATAATAGTGCAGCTATGAAAAGCTTCTCATGGAGCCACAGTTTTGAAGAAAATGTTTCCATCAGACTTCTTGGTTTGCCTAATTCAAATTGATACTTTCCACTGCTTGTCTTCATTAGACATGTCCACTGTATTGTCTCCATCTATTTTCAGACCTCATCTGGAAAACATTCTTTCCTCCCCTGTCATTTCTCCCCCTTATGACTATTATAATTTGATATATAAACTTCATATCTTTTAATAAGGAAAAATGTTTATGTGAGAAATGCATTCATGCAAACAACAAATATTGTGGTGACACTTCCCTGAGGCCAGGAACTTGTATATGCACTTATTCATTAAAATCCATTGTGTTGTTCATTAACATGTTGAAGAGAGAATGCTCAAAATGATGTCTTTGTGAATTCAAAACAAAAATTGTTTTCTCCATGGCAGTACTTAAGCGCTAAACAGCTTTCCAAACTCAAATCGTTTACAAGAAAGGAAAGAACAACAACCAATGAAAGGATTTGGTTTTTATTTTAAGAAAAATGTTTACATTGTAGATATTAAAATACAAGCTTACAAAACTAGGTTCTCTAACTGACAGATAAATACCACTACAACAGCAGTCATGGCAAACTCAGTGCTAGCAGCCACTTCTCAGAAGTAGGTTTTTTATGCTGCCCTTCAGTATGGGAATCAGAATCAGAAAGGAATCAAGGAAATAACCTCAGCCTTCCACCAATGTCTTCTGAAAGATAAAGTGCTGCTCCTGCCCTGCCATGACCCTGTTTCTGCACACAATGGTAGAGGGGAAGTACCATGGACCCATGTCCATATGACATGGTCTTTGGCTTTCTCCTTGGAAATTTCAGTTTCATGTAAAAGACAGAGTTGGCTTTCCCTCTACCTGTATTTAGATTTGTCACCTATTTTTTCAAGTACAAGTATTATCAAGGAAAAGAAATCATGTAATAGCCTCTCATTCCTCAAAAGATTTTGTAATTGAGGTACCCAACCTAATCTTTCAACTTTTTTTGTATGTATGTGCAGCTAAGATGATAATATTCAACCAATTCACAAAAATGGAATCAAAAGTGGTTAGATTATGTCTTTTTTCCCCCCCCTCCCCCTCAGGCTTAGCTATGGCATGTGCTTTTCTTCCAAATTAAACAAGTTCAATGACTGGTAGATTTCAGTATCTTATTAAATCACTTAAAGAGTGTACATAGTACTGCTTCCTACATTAACAAACACACATTAAAACTCACATGAAAAAACTGTTTAAAAACTGTTACAACGATGAAAAATATTCCTCCGATCCTATAGATTGGCCAAAAATTATAATTTAAAATATTTTCTTCATTGGGAAAATAACAGTTTACTGAACTGTTTGAAAGAAAAATGTAAAAGCAATAATTCATTTCAAGTTGATATTTAATCTTTTCCTCTACCTGAGACACGTTTTGTGAAAATCATACTAGTGTAGTTTCCACTCTTCACACTTTGAATTCTGTTCTCCTACTGCACAATGCTTTTTCTGATAAACTGATGTTGCTCCCTTTTATGGTGGTGTTAAACTCTAGAAGATAGTCAAATAATTTTTAACTTATTCTCTAAACTAAAAAAGTTTTAAGATAAAAACAGCTGTCAAAGTAATAGAACTTCCTACTGAAGAATTCTTCTATTGGCTTTACTACCCACAGTAAATTCTGTAGTATTCTTCCATTCCTATCTCCTCTGCCTGCTCTAGGCCACCTAAAGTTATATCATGTGTCAGTTCTCCTAGCACTTTGATTTTATTCTACCAGTAAAGATAACTTTGTTAAATTGTGATGTTCTGAAAATGTCACAATCATCTTTAATGTTTTCAAGAAAAACTCATGCTCCAGAATTGTGTTTATTGTTACTAGTTTTGATTCTCTTGGGAGTTTCTCTTGCTGGGCATCTTTTCAGCATCTGAGATAACAAAGTAATGCTGTGTTACATGAACAGTTGCTACACCTAATGGAAAGATATGAAAAAGCATAGATAGAAGAAATAAAAATCCAGTGGATGGTGGTAAGAGATATGACATGCTGGTCGTCGGGGAGTGACTGATGTTCCTCTGGATAGCGTCCTACAATGACTGGGAACTGGAAAACAAAGTCAGTAAGGACATTGCATGTAAATACCCGAACCACTTTGTTACGAGTCTAAAATTGTTCCTAAAGAAATCAACGGAGTGACAGAGGGGTATTGGAATAACCATAAAGAGTGTTCACTTAGAAATCTAAGCCCTGTATGCTCACTGTGAATGGTCCTTAGAAAACACCAGCACTACAGTTAATTTGACCAAATACATTCGCCAAATGCATATAAAGTATAGGTTTATACATCTGTACCTAAGATAGTCACTGTGTACCCTGATTATAAACCTTTGAGACAGACAGGCAGTTCATCTCACACTAAAAGAATCAGCTAGAACAGATTAGATGAATCATACTATATCATTGTCTTTTTCTGTCTGTGGCCTATTAAGGCAATAAACAGTTGCAGATATCTCCACAGGATCTGATTAATTCCTCTCCCTTTTCCCCATTAAATCTTTTCCCATAAAAGAAGACACTGGATGCTAACTTAATCCCTCATTTAGTACCAAACTCTTTGTGTTACAAACCAATATACAGCATCTCAAGGAGAGCCTTCTTTATGCCACTTGGAGCTGTGCAAGTAGTGGTGGTGGTGAATGCTGAAGCACTCAATATTCTGCTCTACAGTACAGTAAGGACACGTTCAATGTCATCTTGAATCAACAAACGTCATCTAGAGATGATGTCTTTGTTTTTAACGCACTTTACAGACTTTTCTTGGAAATGAAGGTGGCAGTAATACTATAGCTGCAGCACTAAAAGGGAAACTGGTGGTAGAAACAAATGCAACTATTTGTACCTTTAGTAGTAACAGAAGCTATTTCTTTGCAACAGTCAAGGTCAAGGCTATATAAATGAAATGAGCAATGCAATTTGTTAAACATCTATTCTTCCTCACTTCATCTATATCTGGTCAGCAAGAGAAGCAAACTGATGGATAGGTGCAGTTACCCTGTACCTGCAACTTGACAAGGAGCTTTAAGGTATCTTAATTCATGTAATTGCAGGGCCTTGGCAAAAAAGGTGAAACTGCAAAAACTATGCCATAAAACTATGCCTTTTTCAGATGGTATGCTTGTACTTTCACTGGCATATTGTGCATAGAAGAATATTAATTTGTACTTTCAACAGTTACACTTTCAGTACCATAAAAGCTACATTACTATTAGTTCCAAACAAGGGCCAATATGTTCTTCAGCCAGTGCTTTCTGAAGTAAATGAAGTTTTTCCATTGAATTAATAGATATTGTACTATATCCTAAATCTGCAGTGACTCTGGCTATAGAAACTCTGTCAGTGTCAAAGAACTCTAGGGAAAGTTCAGAAGTCTGAAATGCAGTAAATTAATCTATAACATCCCCTGAACATTAGAGTTTGCTGGTATTGTTGCCAAGATTATTCAAACAACTATCTTCCTAAAAGTGCGGTTTTGACAAACTCAAAACTCTTTTAAAAGCTGAAACTGAATTTGCTAATTGGCTTAATTCAAAAAGAGCTAAAATTTTTTAATCAAGTTCATGAAACCAGGAAGGCAAATGTTTGATACACTGTCAGAGGAAAACTAAACCTGAATGCGAGAAAAAATGTATTTAAATAACTTTTCAGTACAACTTTTTTACACACATCTTCCAAAAGAACATATTTGATGATCACGCTTCATTCTGATAGCCTGAACTAGCTCAGCCTAGTGAGCCTTTATAATATCTATGCTGTATAAATATTTAAATGCAAACTAGAATCAAGAGTGAATGATTAGAAAGAAGGTCTCTGCAATCTCCTCATAATCAGCCTTTTCTTGGTGACCAATGGGGAAGACTGAGTGTGGGGAGTTGTTCTGATTTTCCTTGTTTTTCATGTTTTTTTCTGCTGCCACAAAGTCTGGTAATACAGAGAAATTCCAAATAGTTTCAGGACTACTGCTTGGCTTTGTCAGAAGCAAAATGTATAATAGATAACGCTATCAAGGAGACAATTTCTGGTTCCAGACTCCTCTAAACATAAAAGCTGGAATCATTTCATTCATTTCTGACCTTGCTTTCATATGAGAACTCTCTATCATTTATTGACAGAGAGAGAACACAAGGACAGATTGGAGATTAGCCTAACAGTAATTGTTTTTTGCCATCTTCAGAGAATACATGTTGTCCCATAAATGGTCTCAAAGTCCAGATTTAGTAAATACATTGTGGTGTACACACAGATCAACTAGGTGACATATAAATTTGATATTATACTGTACGGTTTGGGACTTAGACTTCTTGCTTGAGGAAAGTAGCTTTGAGCAGAAGAACCCTATGGCAACATAAGACAGTTTATCTTTTTATCTCATCTTTGGAATGTTTTCTATTAGTTCTTGGATTATTTTTTTATTCTCTGTATATTGAGTGAATTAAACACTATTCTAAATTCAAGTGTTAATAGCTCTTAGCACTTTTTTTCCTGCCCTGATTTCTCTGTGGCTCTGATAAAGTGTTGAAAGAACCTTCTGAAGATGTTAAAACATTTTTGACACTTTGGTGATCACAACTGTTTCTAGTTTAGGGATTTCCATTGCCTGTTAAAAGTCATGGGAAATCTCTGGCTGAAATGCAGACATAACTTACTGTCTCCCAGATAGATCATTAGCAGAAGAAATGTGACTCTGACCACTCCACATGAAACCATCACTCATGACCTTTTTGTCAAGTCTCTTATCTAAAGCTGTAACAGATTCTTCAACCGCTCTCTGTGAGCAGCAACCACGAGAGGGAGATGGTGCATCAGCCAGGGTAGGGGTGGTTGTGTAACCAGATCTGGAGCTAATGCAGCTATGTGGGTTTGGGAGGGGGTAATATCACATTTATAGTAGGAATTCATTTGCATCCTTCAATACTCCATAAAAATGGCAATGTTTTTTTCCCAAGGAGGCTGCTTTGCAAACATTAGCTCACCTCATTCTTAAAACGCTAGATACAAGGCTGCAGAGAAGTAGTGTTGGTAACTTAAGTATTTGACTGAATGAAGGCAGGAATAAGGCTCACAAGTAGAAACTCTGGGTCTTAATCCTGTGTCCTTATTTTCCTTTTTGCCTCCTTTTAAATTTGATTTTCTTGCCACATACTATTCATCTGATGTTAGAGAAAGAAGACATTATAGACCTGCTCTTGTTTTTTAATAGAGTAATTCAGAAAGACAAGTGACTGATTACAACTGCACAGTGCCCTGAACCTTTACTGGGATTAAGACCTGAGGGAAATTCTGTCCCTCTCCACTTTGTACTGAACTTGTTGGCTGTGTTAAAAATTTCTCATTTTCTTCTGACACAAGTGTGAGAAGCCAAGGGCAATACAGAATAGGTGATGGCATTTATTGAGAAGATGCAAGGAGTATGCAAACTGCTTGCTGGTGTTCAAATTACCAGCAATTTAACACATCTTTCTAGCAAATCGTCAAACAGTCTGAAATAATTCACTTGTAGCTTTGTAGAAAGAAGCTCTTAATCAAATGTGTTTCTCAGAGAATGACTACGACCTTGTTCATGGCTGAAGTTTGTTTAAAACATAGAGAGGCACAGAAAACCCTTGCCATTTGTTGTGGTTTTATTGCTTCAGTGTATACAAGTATTTCTGTACTGAAGCATTGTTTTTGAGGGTATTTTCTTCACAGGAATTCATTAAAATCTCCTTGGTAAAATGTCTCTCATGCTTGATGTGATATAACAACTAAATATAGTGTACAGTTACATTAAAAGTCGTACACCTTGAGAGACAACTTCAATTTTACAAGAAGCAGGACCAAGAAACAAAAAGGTTCAAAGAAGGATAAAAGTGAAAAGTTAACACACATAATTAATGAATTTCTCCAATCTGTTTATTATATCTACTGAAACACACTGAAGCAATTCTAGGAGGTGAACACTTTAAAGGAAAAGAGAGATACATTTATCACCTCTTTTGTCAGCAAAGCAGAAAAACCTCAATTAATGTAATCTGAATAATGAAGGAGATGTATTTTAGCATACACTGCTGGGCTAGGCTGAGAGGATGAGTCACTTATGAGAATGGACAAACATAAAAGAGGCTTCTGGCATTTGGCTATGGGTCCAGTTTTAATTGTGTTAGAAAAGTACTCAACAACACTGTAGGAAGTCACATTTAATAAGTTCTTATGATTTAACTATTTCTTCCACGTTTTAAGATCATACTTATATTTTTTTATAATTGTGAATTACAGTCACTTTCCAACAGAAGTAAATTAGTATAAAAACCAGAACCAAGGCAGAGATAAATGACTTCCCTGATTTCATGTATCCAGCACCAGAGATGGTAACAAATCTGACATATTTATCTGTTAAGGTAGTGTCTTATTTCCATTAACCATGTTAAATTATTTTATATAGAGAGGAACGCACTTTCACTATGTATTGTTACCACAATACTACCTGAAATCAGTTGTGGACTGAGAATCACACAAAATCACAGAATTATAGGGGTTGGAAGGGATCTTTAGAGATGGCGATGCCCCAGCCTCCTGACATCCACCATTTAGATATTTGTAAATATTAATGAGAACCTCTCCAATGTTTTACATATAGCACACGTGCAAAACTGGAAGTTGATCCCTGTATCTAAGATTTCACATCCTCATAATTTATCCATCTCAACCAGCTCTACTTCACTTTGGTTAGATGTCACAAGAAGGTCACCTATCTCTTCCTAAGTGCTCTGCAGAGGAATATGGTCTGGCTGGAATACCCAAGGTAGGAAAGTACGCAGTAGACAATGGGCTAATTTATATCACATCTCCAGTGAATTTGATCAGCTGAAATATTACAGATAAAACCCATTTCTATGAAGATAGCTTATTATTTTTACATTACACTGTAGTCACATTTTGGGGATGAAAATCATTCATCCACACAAATGTGAGTGCCTATTGTTAGCATCTTGTTTAAGCACTGGGTATAGTCTAAAGACTATAGACATATTTGCAAAAGGCAGCTTATCCTAAGTGGGCTGAAAGTCTGAAAAAGGAAGAATGAGGAATTAAATTACTGTCTTTGAGTGGAAATCTTACTTTTATATACACTCTAATAGATGAAATGCCTTCTACTCGAAATGCAAGGCTCGAGAGGTCAGTGAACCCTCACATCAGGCAAGGCCAGATCTAATAGTTCTGACCCCAGATGTTTCCAGGTTATCAGCTCAGTTTAAATACTGCAGTACCAAAAAGAGACAGTAAAAATGTGGAAGCACATTTATTGAAGTAGTTTATGGAAAGTAGGAAATTTATTATTATTTTCTATGATTTTCAGGCTCTAGTGTTCATAGGTTTTATTTTTCCTAGAAGCTTTGAAATCTAGAAGTCATCTAACTCTCTACCTATTTATAGATGTAGTTAAAGAGGAAAGGCAGAGAGGCTTGTATATCAAAAGGACTCTATAATTCAGTGTTTTAAGGAAAAAATTTCCCTAGAATATGGGGCTGGTTTTGACTGGTATAGAGCTAATTTTCTTCAACATAGCTGCTATGGGACTATGTTTTGTATTTCTGATAAAAACAGTGTTGATAATACAGAGTTGTTTGGGGTTTTTTATTGCTGGGCAGGGCTTACACAAAGGCCTTTTCTGCTCCTCACTCCACAAACAAGAGAGCTGGAGAGGCACAAGTAGTTGAAAGAAGACATAGCCATGACTCCAACTTACCCAAGGGATGTATCAGACCATATGGGGCCATGCTTATCAGATAAAGCTTCGGGGAAGGAAGAGGAAGAGAGGATGTTTAGAGGGATAATGTTTGTCTTCCCAAGTACCTGTTAAGTGTGATGGAGCCCTACTGTGCTGGAGATGGTCACCAGATGTTGGGAAGTGGGGAATAAATTCCTCGTTTTGCTTTGCTTGTGTGCACAGCTTTTGCTTTATATGTTAAACTGTCTTTATCTCAACCCATAAGTTTTCTCACTTTCACCCTTCAGATATCTACAGAATTTTGAAGATGGATAATATTGCAGTAAATAATGAGAGGGATGTGGAGAATGACCTCAGTTGTTTTTATTTTCTGTGTTAAACAAAAACCAATCAATGACCTGCTCACAGACACAGAATATGTGCCAAGCTATTCATTCCAGCTGTGTTGTCTATTTCAGAATTATTCAAAAGGTCCTGATCCTGCCAACAAACTCCCTTTTGTAGATATTTGCATTCGTGTAAAATTTCTGCTGAACTAAGAAGCTCTCAGCATGCAAAAGGGGAATTGACCTTGCATACTGAACAGAACTGAAGGTTAGATGGGTGAGAAACATTGCCAGTCTATCTCATGTCCTAACAGTGAATTATAAAAGATATTTTTTACTGCATATAATATTTGCTATAATGTGAAAGACTTTTCTAAATAATACTTTTCTAAATAATGGGTCTTTTAGCATTGAGGTCATACTGCAGCAAGGTCTGCTGTGAAATCAACTGCAACTGTAAGCTGAATTTCATGTAGGCAATGGAATGATAGCATTACCTAAAACAGGTAGGCTAAGGAGCTATTCTGTTAAGACGAAAAGAAGAGGCCTTTACTCATTGCAGTCATTACAGCTATTATGACTATGTCAGGACAAAGAGGACTATTAGGTCTCTGCTCTGCTATTGCTGTAATTTCCCTGAAGCTTGATATATTTTCCTCATTTTATCCAACCTCAGTTTAACCGTCCAACAAGATGAAACTTATTCTACTTGCTTTCTCACTACTGTAACAGTTTCCTTGGAAAGCCACTTCATAGGTCATGCAGAGCATTTGCTGTCAGGTTGATGTGACCTTCAAATACAAAAATGCCACGTTTTTATTGTACTTGATTCATGCCCTCTCTTTCCTCAGGATTAGGTGTTGAAGCTGCTTTTAGGAATGAGGATTTAGGTCTTGATCTAAAGGAAAGGTGGTCATAGACTTCAACAGATGTTGGATTAAGTCGTCATGGTGTACCTGTTCCTTTTTCTTGCCTGACAGTTAAAGTTGTTGTGAAATATCCTGGTGAAGCAAAGCTTGTAGGAAAGAGCAAATTAGCCTCTCTTTAAGTCCAGAAATAAAAGAATGCACATTGGAACCGAACAGGGAAAAGACAGAGGTGAGGGAACTGATATTTTCTTTACTACCAAGATTGATGCCATGGAGATTCACCTGAAGGTAAGCAAACCCTTGTGTATATGCTTGCTTTCATTTTTTCCACTAAACCATGAGGAACAAACAGTGGGAAAAAAATGAAGAGATGAGTCTAATGACTAGCAGGGAAGGGAATGTGTCTGTCATGGGGGTAGCTAAGGATGGGTTTCTGCTGTGTTTTGCAGTCAGTGGGGCAGGTAGGTGAGGTGACAGACCTTGCAGAAAATTGAGCTCTGACATGATGGATAGCTGGGCTGTTCAGCAGGTTCAATAAAAATTTCCATTGCACAGTTGGGAAAAATGCTGATAGACTGTTTGGTGCAAACCTTCTTTAAAAAAAAGTCACAGCAGGAAAAGAATGATTTCTCCAGGTGGGATGTATTTCTGCAGCATGGTTTCTTATATCTGGCCTGAGCTGTGTTGCTAACCTTTTAAAGCAATAGAAAAGGAAAGGCTGTGCCCAAAGCACACAGTCTCTAAGGACTGGATCCTTAAACATTTCTGGGTTTGGCAATATATTACAATTGCCTGGAAACTCATTAAAGCCAAAGGGACATCAGGATCAAGACTTAGTTGTATGTTTGACCTTTTCTGCTCATGCTGTCTTCCTCAGGCAAATTGTAGGCTTCAAGGTTCAAAGACTTTTGTCCTTATGGCATTTGGCTTGTTATAGTGCTCAAGGAGACAGATAATCTGTCTGGGAAAGAATGATGGAGAGGAAATAGAAATGGTATAAGGGATGCTCTTACTGAATCTATGGATTTTAAGAAACACTCCCTGAGCCTTTTTCCCCAATTTGAGTCCTTCTCTTTCAAGTGGTTCACATATTACTAGGTTCCTATGATGGCAAGAAGCTAGACACGGATGCCTATCCCTTCCTATCTTCTACTCCATATTTTTGTCTCTAAGAAGAAATCTTTCACTCCAGTCATCAACTTCATATAGCCAGAGCAGAGGATCCAGGTGAAATTAATTTAATGTACAAGAAAAGAGAATATAGGATTGATTTGTATTTACAGCTGAAGCTCCCTCCTTAACCTTTGGAGATAAGACACAAAGATCCCACACTTCAAAAATGGTTAAAGAAGATCAGAATGATCAGAATCATGTAGACAATCACTACAGAAGGCAGGGAATGCAGAATAATTTTGGATTCTTCATTCGTTTCGTTCATTGTTTCAAGTGTGTATGTGGAAAATTACATACACAATTGCAATTATTCCTAGCTTACTTTCCTCTATTTCCAAGAAGAGTAAAAGTGTATTTTCAGCTCTAATACTTTCCAAAAGGAAACACCTGGAAGTCATAATGAGCTCCTCTATGTCGGCCATGGAGAGGACAGAAAGGAGAAGATATGAGACACACTGAAAAGGATCAATAATTTACATGTATATGGATAAATATTAATTCCACACAATGATTTTAATTAAGGATCTCTCTTACAAAAAACAACAAAACAGAAGATCCTGAAGTATGTTTGTGTCATACTAAGCTGTATCTCTAAATTATATTTGAATAACCAAATGACCACCTGACCCCTAAATATACCATAAAAACTAACCAATGAAAAATAAAGCATATTACCACAGTACTACTGTGATCTGCTCCTATTTTATGGATTTTCATTCTCCCACTTGCTTCCTTCAGAGTATCTCTCAATTTCTAACATCTTTCCTAAAAGCCCAGCTCAAGAGGAACAGGGAACTTCTGGAGAGAGTCCAGCACAGGGCCACTAAGACGATCAGGGGACTGGAGCATTTCTTTATGAGGAAAGGCTGTGGAACATGCGGCTGTTCAGTCTGGAGAATTGGAAAATGAGGAGAGATCTCATTAATATTTACAAATATCTAAGTGGTGGATGTCAGGAGGTTGGAGCATCCCTTTTTTCTGTTGTATCCAGTAACAGAACAAGGAGTAATGGGATGAAGCTGGAACGCAAAAAGTTCCATTGAAACATAAGAAAAAAATATTTTACTGTGAGAATGATGGAGCCCTGGCACAGGCTGCCCAGGGAGAGTGTGGAGTATCCTTTTGGATGCAGTCCTGTGTGACCTGATTTAGGTAGACCTTTTCTTTAGCAGGGGAGTTGGATTAGATGATCTCTAAAGGTCCCTTCCAACCCTTACCATTTTGTGATTCTGTGATCTGTGGTTCTTAAAAATGCTTTCAGTCAATTAGAAACAATATATCCTGTCTGACTGAAAAACAGGAAGATCATTAAAAAAAAGATCCCACATTTCTATATTAAAAAAAAAAAGAGAAAGAGATCAAATAGCCGTCTGTAGACTATCATTCCAGCTGGTCTCTGCAGTCTGTTTTTTCAGCTTCAGATGTTTGCCATAGGCCTGTGACAGTCACATCTTATTACATACCCTCACTAGTGACCATCGAGGGCAGAGAATAGCCAAGAAATTCTGGTCAGTAGCTAATTATTGCCACAAGGAAGACTCAGTTCTTGTGCTCTCTCTCACTTGTACTCAATTTAGCTTTCTCTAGAAAAGACATTGAGAAAGATGAGAAAAGGCTTGCTTAGGTTTTTCAAGAAGAAAAGGTTTTCAAAGTGTGGGGCCAGACTCAAGAAAACAATGAGCTCAAGGGGCCTCTGGCAAAGTCAAGTTATGGTTGTCAGAGGTATTAAAATGTCCTGAAGTTCTTTTATTGCTGTCAAAGAGAAAGATAAAAGATGATGCTCCACTCCCCAATTTCCTTAGTGCTGTTGCTTCATTGAAACAGTTGCATGAGGTTGAATACCTGAAGAGTGGATGAGGTTTATAGGATCTCTTTTGAGCTTCCATGTTGCCTTGCTGAGCAAAGTCAAGCAAGTCATAATTAACTGCTTGATTATAAATTAGGTGTTGTCATACCTACCCAGCAGGGTCAATGTCCAAAACAATTAGCATTAGAAAAGATCATCAGGATCCTTGGAAGAAGATTTTCATTTTTGTGCCAAGTGTTGGTGGGAATAATAACAGAAAGGAGCATGAACTGTCATGTTTGAAGCCACATGAATTTGACAGTACAGCAAAGCAAAGTCCATGGGGGTTCAGAGCTCAAGTTTTGGACCAGCTCTTCTCTGTGTGGAAAAAGACAATTTTAAAAGATGGTTTATAGTTTTAAGTCTACACACAGACAAACATCTTTCTCTTTCTTCCCTTATAACTAGTTCACTTTCTCATCTGCCAGTTAAACTCTGCAGACATCCCCATGTCTAGATTCACATTTAATGCTATGTAATTCTTGGGTCATAAAATTTAAAAACTATAAATATATTGAATGAGGTGTTGCAATGATGAGGAAAGAGCTGCTGCTCTACATAGTTGGTTCTGTACATTGATTCTTAGGCTCAATATGTTGTGTCAATGGAATAAAAGAAAATAAGTAGAAAAAATTGTTGAACTTTTAACTAAGTCAGGTTCATGCAGTGAGATGAGAAACTGAAAGGAAAAAATGCAGCAGCAAGGCATTTTAGTCATCCTGTGGAACCTCTTATCACAGAATTCTGGTGATATAAAAGCCCCATAGACTTAAGAAGCTAAAGGACTCACCAACGTGGGAAAAAATTGCTCTATGATTGTGACAGCTCTTCTGAGTCACAAAATACCTGATATGAAGATGCTTGAAACTTGGGAACATATTCCAGCAAAGTATTGGTACATTTGTTCTGTTCTTCTAGTCTTTTTCTAGGTGTCCAATAATGGCCATGGTCTAAGTCAGGATCCTGAGGTCAGTGATACAATATAGCTATTCTTAGGAGAGTAATCTCAGTGTTTTGAATGAGGCAGATTCAGGGAGCAGGAAGCAAAGAAAGCATGCTATAGAGAGCTGTGATCTCTCTTAAATAGCTTGCCATCATCATTTCCCAGGACCAGGGTGGAAATTTTACATATGCTATGCAAAACTCTGGGCTTGTTCTTGCAAACAGTGAAAGTTTATTTAAGAAAAAAGTTATTTTTCCAACTACTCTTCAGATATTTCAAATTGTTCACAGAATAAATTTTGAAATAAAATGTCATTCTGAGTTAGAAGGAAGAAACTTTTAGGTTTTTTATTCTGCCCAAAATTTCGTAACAATATGTAGATTTGAACTGGTAGGTATTGATTAGTGTTCTGTTCTATTCTTTTGGCTTGATTTACTACCCAGGTGGCATTAGTCAACGACAATTTGAGTTTCCCAGTGTGACAAAAGCTAAAGCAAAACAATAATTAGCAAAAAAAACAAGTATATCCCCAGCTGTGATACAGTGGAAAGGCAGCACTCCAAGAAGGGATGTGCCTGCACTGCCAATAGCAACTTTTGTGTTCTATAGGGAAAAATCTCATTTCATCAAGTGGGAATCCTGCTCCATCATTTTGCTGTTTTTGTCTTTCTGATATGATGCTATACCACAACTGTGGCCTCTGTGCTTGTTTTAAAATACTGATGCTCCCCAAAACCATGGAAGTTTTTCTGCCTGTCTTGGTTCATTTCTGTAACTCCATTGAGACACAGTGCTCCTCACTTTCTGAATAAAATAAGGGGAAAAAAAATCAACCTTGGCAGTGAGACATGGAAAAACTCAGTAGGTAGCCTGTAGGTTTTACCTGCAGCTATAAAAAAAGAGCCTAGTTTGTGAAAAGAATGAGGATAATAAGCCAAGAGCAATTGTCATCCACTTGGAACAGAAGAATGCCACATATCAGAACACATAGTAATCTTAGGTTTAAATTCTGTATATTCAACAGCCTCCATTATGTCCCAGTTTGCTACGCAGGACAATATGCCAAAGGCATCAGTAGATTGTAATCACACAAGGAAAATTATGAAAGAAAAAACACAGCTGGGATGAGATGTGTCCCCTTTGCAAGCAAAAAGGTAGTGACAGCCATGAAAAGTAAAAACAAGAAAAAAGAGAGAGAAAATCATACCTGGTCTGAGTACAAAAGAATATGCAAGGAAAAAAACCCTAACACAAAAATTCAAGTAGCTGTGGCATCCTTCCAGCTCTCAACAGGAGAATGGTTCAGAAAGCACCATAGTCAAGAAAAACACACGTAAGTTAGAGCAATTTTTTGCAGTGTATATGGACATGGTTCTAAATATAGGAATAACAGCATGCTGCTCTTCATGCAAAAAGCACGTATGACTCAGATTTTCTTACACTTTTTTTTTTACAAGATGAATTTGAAAAGTAAAATTAAATAGATTTTAAACTACATTACAACTGAGAAAGAAGCACATAGGTAATACAAGCTTACATCCTTAGCACTCTGCCAGCAGCTGTGCTGCTTGAAATGTGGGGATGTGAGGTCAAAATTTGCCAAAGGCCAGAAGCTGTGCTACCTGATGGAAAGCCAAATAGTCTCCATCTATAGCCTGAGATAAAAAATATGGTTTATTTCTATGTTTCCTTAGTGAGTGGAATATCTCTTATCTGTTTTGTTTTTCACACATAATATAGCATATAGCATCTTTGTGTCTCTACATGCTGTTTGTCAGCTTCTACTGCTACTGTCCCCAAATAGGAAGACTACTTTAGGCAAAATGGTCCTTGCATGGAACAACACTCTATCATGACAGGTACAAGTCAGTTATCTGAGCCAGGATTCAGGAATGTTTTAATTCTAATCCAAAATAAAACACGATAACTTTTTCTTATGCCTTATGCACCAAAGGCAAATAAACCACAGAATGGAGAGAAATTATTTCTTTAGAACTGGATTATTGGAGTGGTAAATAAACCATGGATGTTGGACATTGATAGCTCTTGCTATCAACCTGTTGTCCCTAGAATAATTTCTATAGAGAAATAATTAGATTTCCGGAATGATAAGGACAGAGTTATGCTTGGTTTACACTCACATATTCCTGACAATATCTCCATTTTGCTTTTGTTTTTTTTTTTTAAATTTCCATTCAAAAATGCTTTATTGAATTATCTTTCAAAAGACAGACATTAAATTTGATAAATAAGAAACTGGAAGTGTTTCCAAGGTTAGGGCAGAAAGCCTATTAGGAATGCTTACAGTGGCCTCCCGAGGAGTATGCAGTCTGGAGAATTTCATTCTTATCTAAACTGTTTGCAAATTGACAAGGGTATCTTGACATTTTGTGTAAGGACCTGGCCACAGCCTAGATAATGACTGGTGCATTATTTTCCTTTTTAATTGAAATTTAATTGAATAGTATGCTGATAAAGCACTCAATTGATTATTTGCTTTTTGCTTTTGTACCATGGGCACACATGTTCTGACATTCTCTGGCTCACTAAGCAGTTTTCCTGGCCAACAGAGCCAGTTGAATATTTTCCTTAACCCTTTTTTTATCCCTTTGAATGGTCTCTCCAGAAGCCTGTGCACCATTTATTCTCTACTTTTTTGTTTGTTTTTTTTGTTTTCCTGCTTGTTTTCAAATATTATAAGTAGAAAAAAAAGTGTAGTTATGTCCACATTGTCAAGGAGACAGTAAGAACTTAATGATCTGTTCTCCGTTTTCTGTGTGGTCTGAACTAGGAACAAAAAGGGACTCACCTACAGTGACAGATCTGAAGTCACCTAGTCCCTAACTGAAGTTTGCTGACAAAGATCCCCTACATAAAATACAGCTGAAGAGATAGAGCTCTCAGAAGTGTTTTTCAGGAGCTCAAAGAGCGACATATGATTTAAATACATATTCATACATATTCACCATGGGCAAATTATTTGTTTACCTGAGTGGCCTGAATAGGATACAGAGAAAGGCAATAAAATCCCTGGAGGTATATAATTGCTTTCCAAGATAAAAAAATAGCTAGACTAGTATGCTTGATCCTGCAAAAAAAAAAAAAAAAAGGGACTTGAAGGAGTTTGTAAAACCAGAAGCATAATGAAAGAAAGTGAATAGGGCAACATCTATTCATTTACATAGACGAATGCCTAAAGACATTCACAAGCAGCAAGTTTTAAATAAATTTACACTAAAAATGTAGGAATAATTGCCATAGAATTGTACAGAGGCAAAAAAATATAGATTTTCTTTTTTAAGAATAGTAAAATACCAGGAAGGAAGATCCTTCAGGGCATATTAAACATGAATATTTGGATTCAACATCTGTCTCAGTAAAACCCGAGTCTTGCCAAATTGCCAAAATCTAGCAGGTCCTAATAAGGGGATGTACTATCAAGAATATCCCCAGATATAAGAGTTTTTTCCTTTAACTCCTTGTTACAAGGGTTGTTCAGAATAGGACTGTGTTGCAATGTAAGACACTAGAAGATAAATGCTAACACATGGGTCTGGATTTCTGTTACATCCAGCACAAATGCAGTCCATACAATCACTGAAATGTGGAAGAGGATTCCTTTCCCACATCATGGATACTTTTAATAGATTAGTTAAATAACTCCCTGAACTCTGGAGACTGAAAATGAGTAATTTAAATGTCTTAAATGCCCTATGAGTATTGGTTGCCCTCTAGTTGATCCTTTAGGATGGCATGAATGTCCAACAGAGGCTGTGCCATATTCACCAGCACTGTGCAGATTGTCTAATATCTATAAATTGAATCTCCTTATGTTTGTATACTGTCTCAGCCTTGAATTAATCTTACTGGTCATTGTGAGAAATAAGGTATTGGAATGAAGGAACCTTTGAGTTTATATAAAGTGGACAATCATGCCATTTTTCTAGGTTTTGTGTATTGTGTTATGTGGGTCCAAATCTGTGGTGCAAGCAGTAAAGTCCTGTTCCATACAAGTATTTAAGTCCTTTCAATAGCAAGAATTAATCACCTAAATACCCAAGTAGATGTCACCCTACTCACGACTATCAGGATTATACCTAATTTTATGGCTTCTTTAGTAGTTTAAATATTGATTTTTTTTTGTTTGTTTGTTTTTTGTTTTTTTGGTTTTTTTTTTTTGTCGGGACAATCCAGCCTCAAAAGCTAGTAATCTGCCTCCTTACAATCAACTTGATAAGGAAACACGGGGCAATTCTGTTGGAGATGTTTCTTCAAGACTTAACAGGGTGTTGCTTATTAGAATATTCCTGTTTATTATGAGAGTAAACACCAGTTAAATACATAGTTTTACAGACTGCTCCTGGTTATTTTGAGGATTTGGTCCAAATGTCTTATGAGGCTTTTTCTTTTTTGTTGCATGTTGCTTCTTGATAGAATCACCATCACTGGAGATATTGCAAAGCCATGGAGCTGAGGTGCTGAGGGACATGGGTTAGTGATGGAATTGGCAGTGTGAGGGGAATGGTTGACTCAATGGTCTTAAAGGTCTTTTCCGAACAACGTGATTCTATGATTCTGTCACATGTATCTCATAAATTAATCTAAAACCAGAATAATTTATCACTGGAGGATCATTTAGCACATGAAGATCTTGCAAGAATCTTTTGCTGGCATCATCTCTCCTAAGATTATACTCATCTGTACTCACATTTCCTGGCACATTACTGAAGTGGTTAGGAAACTAGTGAACACCAGCTGCAACACAAATCCTCTGGAGAAACTGGCATTCATCAACATCTTTATCTCTAAATCAAGCTCTAACTTATTATCTAACGTGTGAAAAAAAAAAAAAAGATGGTTCTGAGTTGAATCAAGTAGTGTCCCATCTCCTGAGTAGCATAAAGTAGAGGTAGAAATCAAAGCCTTTTATCTTAGCATATAACACAAATGGATATATAAATCCAGATCTTTTCATCCTTACTTTGTTCCTAGCTGTATTCTCCTCTTGTTATGATGTTTCTGTCCCATCCTAGTAAAGTGTACTTTATTTAATTGCAGTATAAATATGTATCTCTTCAATGTCTTTCCTGCGTGATTGAATGAATCTTAGAGATTTTTGATAAAATGAACTTGCAAGGAAGGCAACAACACAAGAATGCAGCTAATAGGTCAGATTCTAATTTATTTGTAAGTCTCTATAGTCTTGTTGACTGTAGGTAGCACTTCCCTGATTGATACCAGTTGATAATTTTACCCTTTCATTTAAACATTAAAGGAGGTAATGGAAATACTGAACTCAAAACCTGATCAGATAATGGAACAATTTGCTTAATGAGGTAATTATGGCCTTAGTAGGACCTTCCTGGAAAGTTGATCTGTGCTTACAATTAAATGAACACACAGATCACAGACCTGTGTGCATCAGTGTAATGAACTGAACTGACTGGCTCAGAGTTCCAGCTCTAGGGTGCACAAATGCTGTTAGTATGTGTGCATATAAATGTGTGTGTGTGTGCATGTGCATGTGTGTGCATATATATAGATAGGCATGTGTATGTTCTCCACTAGCACTGTCTCATCAGATGCCTTGCTTCTACAACCAATAGAAATGCTGCAATAATCTCCATCCTCATACTGCCTACGATTCAATACATATCTCTCTGCATGCAGTAGGGAATAATTGGACTTTGTAGTTGCCATGAAACCAATTTTTGCTTCTTTTCAAGTAGAGACAGGTTCCCGTGTGGCTTCTTGCCATCAGCAATTCATTTGGATACCTTGGCTCACTCAGGAGAGGTACAGTATTCTCCATGGAAGTACTTCTACATTCAGCGTATAGTTGAGGCACTCATATCGTACCTCAGGAGTTTCCAGGCTTGTAGTTAAACTCTCTATAGTACTTCTGATATGCATTGGATGTTCTGACTTCTGTATCTTTATACTTCTTAATTATTTCACTCGGTGCTTGTATGAAGAAGGAAAATAACTTTGAAAAGTTTTTCGTCTCTTTTGCTTAATGAATGCAAAACATGCTGCAAAGGAGATGGCAAGGAGCACACTAAAAAATGAACTGTATATGAACTGTGGACAAACAATTTTTTTTAAAGTATCTGACATTTTATTGATTGTCCTCCCTAGTGATTAGCACTCTCTCCTGATCTAAAATTCTTTGGAATTGGGTTGTTACAAAGGCTCTGAGAAGTGGAATCCAATGGGATCTTATTAATGAAAAACAATTTTACTTTAATATGAAGAGCAACCATAAACTTATACACAGTCTACAGTTATTTTTGTGATACAGTAGTTTTCTATCATCTCATTAGTCCAGAATGACTGGTTTTTTATTTGCTTTTGTTTAACAGACTGTATATACATTTCTTGTTTAAGACTTTGTATGTAATCCTGTGAGGGTAGACTGAGTGTCATAGATGCTACACAGAGCATAGACAGGGAACTCGTCATTTAAGGAGATCTAGATTTAGGAATCCAAGTGTATCAGAATGACAGGATTCAACAGAAAGGGAAGCTCAAAATATTAAAGGGAAAAAAGAAATCACTAATTTTAAGAAATGAAAGCAGGCTTGGAAAACAGTCTCTTTTTCAGTGTGGTTTCTTTGCTGCATTTAGCATTTCTTATGGCTTTATGACTATAAACCGTTGACTGCAAATATGTATCAGTTAGGGAAGTTATTAGGTGTGAGTTCACTCAGGGATAATTGCTCACAGATCTGTCCTTTTATTTATAAAAAGGTTCATGCCTATACCAAAAAGCAATTCAGCCAAAATAAACATGCTATTTTCTAATGATTGATGATAAAACACAAACACATGTAATAAAATGAGAAAAAAACTCTGCCTATTCCTAAACCACTGTAATGCTTTTGACTTGTGTTAAAGTTTGAAGCTTCTTTTCAAATTTCAAGCTTTTTTCTTCTATCCTCAAGAAGGTAACATCACGTGTGACTTTCAGAAGACAATGAAAATACCTCCTAGCAGTGTTCATCTTGCTGAGTGTGTGACCTCAGAGGAAAATAAATCCTTAATAAAAGACAGTGTTCTTCCAGGGCTTCTTCAGTGATCTGATTCAGGCTGCTCAGCTATATCATTCTTCATAATATTGACCAGTTTAACTATCAGATTCCAATAGATCTACAGTAACAACTTTGGCTTCTGTGATCAATGCAGACCTCCACCAGTCTTCATACAGATCCTAAAATATTTGCAAAGTCTACCCAGTTCTAAAGAGTCCTAACATTTTACTCCTTTAATGGACACATATTAAAGGTTTTTGCTGCTCCTTTTTCCATGCTGGAAAAGCTGTTAGACTGAAGCAAAATGTTCATGATGACAGGTAATAGTCAGAGGTGACAGTACAGATTGCAAGGATAACAGTACACCTGACTGTCACCAGCTGGTTGGACGCACATCTAAGAGGGTGCAGAGCTGCTTCTAGGACTATTATTTTGTTTCACACCTGACAGCCAGGGATGTTCTAAGCAGAAAGAATTTTTGATCATGATTGAATTCCCAAAAAGCTTATCCATGAAGCCTGACAGCATTCCCTATATGTATTACAGTTACTGTTTTTATAAGTTATGCCTTCCCCAAAAGGCTTCTGATTAAACAAACAAATAAACAAAAATCTCAAAAGCTTAGAAAAGCTGATTAAGGCAGCTGCTCTCAGGTGGAGCCAATGTGCTCTGGAGTTCTTTTCCCTAACCCTGGCAGCTACCTGAAGTGCCCCAGTCAAGTTCCCTCAAGAGCTCTGTATAAGCACTGATGAGAAACAGCAGGTCTATGGGTGACTCAGCACAGACAAAAGTTGAATTTATTCTTTCTAAGTACTTTCTTTGCTCTCCAAGACACCTGGACTGGTTTAGCTTTTAACTTTGCTCCTTCTGCTAAATACCCACAGTTCTCAGGGATGAATCCAGCTTTGTATGTATATATATATGCCTGGCATTTCCCACTGTGTAGGTGGCTCATTGCTCAGCAACAGAGACATAGTATCACCCTGGAGAGGTTCCTAGTATGGATTATATAGGGGAGCCTTATACCTCAGTGGCATACACACCATCCAAGTGGGGAGATGTTTGTGGATCTTTAATGCCTATTTCAGGGAACTGAGTTAAATGTTCTGAATCTGCCTGTGAAGATCTTAGAAAGCCTGAGGGGAAAAAAAAACCACAGACACAATGCACCTTACATCTTGTCAGCATGAGATTTGGTGCAAGCCCAACATGAAACAGAAAAATCAAAGGCTTTGAAAATTGCTCTGTTATTGTAATACAGTAGTTGCAGTTGAGAAAAGTTGTGTTGCCTTGTTACTATGACAACTACATTTAAATCTTCCTATTACCAGTTGGATCATATTAAAAATAATATATATAGAAGAGGAGTTCACCATTAATTTTATCTTTTTTATCCCTGGATATCACGCAAAGCATTATAAATATTTATAAGTGTTTAACTTAATCGGCAATGCCTATGAAACTAATTATTCTATTAGCGGGAGCACTTAGGTACGGGGCCTGAATGGGAAGATTCTTTCTGTGAATGAGGGTGAGATAACAAGAGTATGGAGAAGGAAGAAATACTTCTTTCACTGTTTCCACAGTGATAAGTGAGGTTTGCTTTAATAACTTAAAATCCAGAAGTCTTTTCTTCTATAAATAAAGCAATTTCCCTACTGTTATTTTCCTTTTGTTATACTGTGCAGACTTTCTGTCTAGATTGCCTTGAAATGCTGGTGTGTTTGTTGATAGGAAGAATGAACATAATTGGGAAAAGAAGGAAAGTATTTCCAAATAATGTGGAAAAGATAATAATATATCCTATTATATAGGATATATATATATATATTTTAGCAAGCTTAAATATCAAAAGAGGACATCTAAAATTCAGCATGAAGTAGAAGAATGAGATTTCATACCTCTGTGGAGGGCCAAAGCTTAGGCAGATAATAAGTGATGTAATGATTGTCTGCCATCCATATGCCCAGATATGTATTTAAGATATCTTAACGTGCTAAATTTACACCATAAGAATAATTTGTTACCTGATTACACATAATCATGATAACTACATCCTCATCAGGCCTTGACCTATGGCAGTGTTAGTCAGTGGACAGACTTCCAACAAAATATAGGAGCAAAAATGTGTAGTTTCTCCATGTCAGATTTTCTTAAGGATGGAAGCCAAAAACAGTGCTCACTACCTCTCTAATGTATTTCAAGATTTCTTTTTTCTTTAAATATGTAGTCAAGGCAGAACTTTCATATCTGTCAAGCCTCATCTGAAACTTCCAGATATCTCTTCTGGTCATTTGATAAATACTTGACTTATTTGATAAATACCATAGTCATTTGATAAGTACTTTCTGGTACTGCAGCCTCAGGAACCATTTGTTTCTATCCCTGCTCCATTGCACACAATTTCACTTTATCTGTGTACAAAGCACTGCATCTCATGAGGAGTAATTCAGAACACCACAAATACAGAACACCACAAAATCTTTGCATCAAGCTGCAGCAACCCACCTTTTCCTTACATTTCCCTTTTCAGGTCACTCCCATGCAGTTGCCCTGTAATTTGCTGTTCCTTTCCTTAAAGACATATGTGATCAACCCTGCTTCCAAAGCCCAGGAAGAGCAGATAGCACAGTCAGTCCTGTTCCTGAAATGGATTTTTTTCTGGGAAGATTACTGGACTCTGCAACTCTGGAGGATATTAAGGCCGCTATTTCAATAAAACATAATGGTATTCAGAAGTTATTACCTCTCTGGTTATGATTTGCATTGAATTAATCTACCAAATAAAGTATAAAAACATGGTTTCCAAAAACCAAGCCAAGAGGATGACTTGCAAATGAAAAAGAATTTCCACATCAAAGATATTGCTTAATATACACCCCTATATACAATGGATTTAAGTGTAGCTAGTTATTTACAGTTCATTGTGCTGCAAAGTCTTCATATGCAACCCACCAAGTAAAAGCTCTGGTAGTAAAAATGTATATATAATTGATACTGTGCTTGATGAGGTACAAAAAGAGTAAGAGAATTTAATTCATGTCATCTTCATATTTTTTTTTAAATACTTTCTTTTTTGGCTTGTTAACATTTAACAGCCAAAACAAATTCAATATGAGACATTACAGAGAATCTATATTCTTTGGTCTTCATCTTGAAATTGGATCTGAATGAGTTTCTCTATCCCCAGGTCTATCTTAGTAAAATAACCATCACCAAAACACAGATGAGTTGTGGAGTCTCCTTCTCTGGAGACATTGAAAACCTACCTGGATAAGTTCCTGTGTGACCTACTCTAGGTGGTCCTGCTCTGGCAGAGGAGTTGGACTAGATGGTCTTTTAAGGTCCTTTCCAAAACTTTTGATTCTGTGATTATGTGAAAACACATGTTAGAGCATCAGGTCCATAATAATCCAGACTTCTTTAACTGTTGCCAGCTTTCTGGGAAGAATTTTCATCTGGACCAAATGGTAATATCCCTTGTACATGATTGGAAAGATAGCACCATGGAAGCACTGCTCTGAACAGGAGTGGGAAAGGATATCTTCTTTTGATGTCTGACAGTATGGCCATGTGATCCATTGCCCTCAGATGCTGACTTGTTTTGTTTAATAGTATGAGCACCTGTCATGGTTCAGGCTTCTTTGAGAACAGAGGCACAAGCAACAGCTCACTCAGTCCTTCCCCTCCTGACAGGATACGGAAAAGTAACCAAGGGCCTTTGGAACCCCCTAAGCACAGAGAGGGCTCGCTCACTACTTGTGATCTCAGGCAAAACAGACAGGACTACTCAACTTGGAGAAGAAAATGAAACTTGATTTAACACACCACCAACCAAAAACATAACAAACAGAAAACAACATAGAGTTGTACCGTGATGAAAAGCACAACCAGACTTTTAAGACCACATTTCCTATCCCTCTGCCCCCCCTCCTTCTTCCTGGGCTCAGGCACTTGATCCTGGTGACATTACCTCCTCCCCTGCTGAGTGGTACAGAATGAGTCCAACCATCAGAGCCAAGGGAGTTTTGAGAATTGCTTGCAGGGACCATCACTGCAACCTCTTCCACCTGGTATCAAGTAAAAGCAGCTCCACAGAAACCCACTACAGCATTCTGTTCCTAAAAAACCCATCGACTGGTATGAATTTCACTGTGACTTTCAAGCATAAAATCTCCCTTGTGCAAATGGGAGATGTGTCTTAGCTTATAATTGTAATGTTTTGTAAGAATCAGAAAATAATGATTTTAAAAAAGCAATGCCAACTTGGCTATCACTTCTCTTAGGGAAAAAGATGTGTCTGCTGTTGTTACTATAGAACTGAACATTGTCGACAATGAGATTCTTGTCCACTTCCAGCTGCTTTCGTGCATGCATCTGACAGCATGCTGTGTGTAGCCATTGCTTCCATTCTGTCTATACTTTCCAGAATGAGTCTGATGTCCAAAGTGCTTTCCATAGCTGAATTTTTGCTGAATTCTTCTACTGGCATCTGATACTATGCTGAGGCTGCCTAAAAGTTCATCATTACTCATAGATGCCAGAACAACATCACAGGACTGGCTGAGTTTGGGAGGAACTTCTGAGGGTTGCCTAGTCTAAACACTGCTGCTGAAGCAGACAGATAAACCTCATTGTTCAGGGATGTGCCTACTTGCATTTTGAGTTTCTGTAAGATGGAAATACTATAACTACTCAGTCACATATTCTTGCTCTGTCATATTCATTATTATTCCTTGGACTTTTTACAATCCAAAATATATACTTGGAAGAATCTTAGTTCTTACTTCTAAAGGGATAGAAGCTAAAATTTAGCAAGATATCCTTTGGATAAGTGAGTGCGGTTTTGACCCTACACAGCTATAGTAGATGCCTACGTGCTCTTTATTGTCAAGGGAAGATACAGAATATAGTCTGCCAAAGCCAGTCATGCTCAGTCAGGGCTTCAGTTTACATCTCTAGATGCTGTGAATTTCACAAATATGAGAAAGTGTATCCTAGGGTACAGAATACCCCAAACTGGCAGTATTGAGTTTGCTTCGGTTTCATCTCTGCACATTCCCCAGGCTCTGCAGTAGAAAAGCCAACGAAAAAAGCAGTCATTGAAAGGACAAGGCCCAGATAAGAGGCCTTCCAGAGAAACTAGCTCTATTGGTACAATTGGTTGCCACTGTTTCTCCACATGCCTAACAATCATAGAATCATAGAATGGTAGGGTTGGAAGGGACCTTTAGAGATCATCTAGTCCAAGCCCCCTGCAGAAGCAGGTTCACCTAGATCAAAGGAACAATACTTCTAGTCATTAATGAGAAATTATATGTTAAATGTTTAAGTGTATATGTATAGAACAGACTCTTTCTGTTATATCTTTTAAAAATTAAAGTAATTCCAGTATTCTATGGAGAAAAGACTACAAGAAAAATGAACAGAAAATGATTCAACTGTAACTCATTGATGCTAAGTGTTCTATTTTATATGAGTGGCATGTAATAAAGACTTGAAAACACAATCACATTACTGGATTGGAGGTGAAAAGCAATACATGAGAAAACAGCAAAATCAGATGGTTGATCTTGAACAGAGACACCGTTCTTGGTAGATTCAGCCATTTGCTTTTTTAATTTCATTTTAAGTGGAAGATGTTTCTCCTCACTGAAGTTCAGGCGGAACTCTATACCACAAATGACACACAAAGGTGCTGAAGGCATGAATTTCAGTGGGATTATGCAAATGCATGAGTTTAAGAACTCGAGCCATCTCTAATTAGTCTGAAGGGTTACAAGATAGAAGGGGAAAGAAAAAGGAGCTCTTTCATACTGTATTTCTTAAGGTCAGTTTCTTGCACGTGATTAACATTACTTTTGGTAACTATTTTCCCTTTAAAAATACACATCTAAATTATTACCTTTTACACAAGTGCTTTGATCCTTCCTGCCCTCCCTAGAAAATGGGCCATTTTCGCTCTCCAGTTACTTGGCAACATATCAGCTTTAAGGACCAGATTCTGTGCTTATTCTCCCCAGTGCAGCCACACAGATTTTCAATAAAAGGCGACACTTATGTAAAGAAGAAAAGCTTGGGGAGAAAAGACACAGATTATGAGGTTTAAAGATGATATAAAAACAACAGGAGGAATTTTACAGCGATGTATTAAAAAACTTCAGGAGCTTGCAGTTTTGCGGAGGTGACAACGCCCCCAGGAGTCTCCTATCTGTCCTCCTTCTAAGTGAGAGCTGCAAAAGTCCTGAGTAGTTTTGTTTTGGTTGTGTTAGATTTCTTTTCACACATTTATCTCATCAGCTGCCCTTCTTCTGTCAAGCAGCTCAAAAATATGCATGATCAATAAATAGGCAGGAGAAACAATAAGTTGTTGCTGGTGACTGGAATGTAGGACAACGTGGTTTTCTCCATGACTGTCAGAAATCTGTTGTGCATCTTTGAACAAGGACCTTCACTTCAGTTAATATTGCTTTACAATGGGTGGTTAGTCTAAGAATTGATTTGGGGACCACATACAAAAAACAATTTGAATGATTGAAGAGTGCAATTGCACCTTTCAGGTAAGCAAAGCCAGGAATCCCCCCTCAAAGGACAGGCAAATGCAATCACTTGTTCTGTTTTGTTCCAGAGTCTTCAGAAGATCTGTGATGTTGGAGGTGATGCTTTGACAGAAAAGAAAGTTGAACCAGCATGCTGAAGACACAGCCCTTTCCTTAGCCTCAGAGAATTGCCAGAAATGTAGTATAAATATTAGGTTGGCAGTCATGATAAGTGGGTGCGGAAATCTTATGATTTCTTTTTTTTTTACTTTTAGATCCAACAGTCCACAATTTATATTAAATAGAATGGAAGAACCCTGGAAAGAAGTAATTCAAAGCCTCTCTATCCAATCAGGCAAAGACCTTGCACATGAGCCTAAAAAGCTGTGTTTGGGGTAGGTTTTTTTTTCCCTACTGTACCTCTTTTCTTCTGAAAACTGTTTTGTGGGAAACAGTGCAGCTTCACTAGAAAATAGGGATCATATTTCCAGACCAGCCTTAGACCTTAAGATCATAGACTGAAAAAGTGTTTTTTAAAGGGCAATTATTTCACCTTAAAAAAACAACCAAACAAAAATCCCTTGAATTGAATAATTCCAACTACCAGAGATACTTCTACCCTTTAATTAGGCTGCTTTTATGGAATAACTAATAAAAGTATCTTTTCATTGGAAGATACATCTGCTTTACTTAAATCTTTGAATGATATATGTTCAGTACAATCCCATCTAGGACAACAAAATTCCAACTGAACCTTATTCTATCTATAAGCATTACTGCAGTGCATTGATTTTTAACTAAAGGTGCTACTTCAGAAAGAGAATTATAACCGTGTATTTAATCATACTCAGCACTGGAACATGGTTTGATATTTTTAAACATCTGGCTATACACATAGCTCTTGTTAAAGGTAGAAATAGTTCTCTGGTCCAGTATTTCCTTCAACATCTTTAATTTCGGAATCATATTGTGAGACATCTCTATAATATCAGAAAGACATTTAAAATAAACAAACAAACATGAAAGGACTGTTCAGTCAACAGAAGAAGTTTATGTAGTTCACAAGTGTTTTAACCTTGCAGCAGAAAGGATGGTCCTTCATCTCCATTGTTTATATTGCAGAGAAACATTGTTCTAAGCAGAGGAGAAAAACACTGATAAGCAGCCTCTACAGAAGAAAATATTATAATCTACTTATGCAAGAGAAGAAAACAAGGGACAAGAAAGATAATATGCCCATATTAGGCTAAGATATGGAAAAAAGAGGTAATAAGTCAGAGGTTTCAAAGGAACCTTCTCCGCATCTGTGAAAAGGGACCATACATTTCATATCATGTCTCCCTAACAGACAATTAAAATGGATCCAAGGTACCCATTTCTCCTAAATACCCATAAAGTCATGTTGACTCATCTGTTGATATCTGCAATAGAACAGGATGAAATGAGGTAAAATAATTAATGCTGAAGCCAGAGCAGTGGCCTGTGTCTCAAGGTGGACTCTTTGCAAAGGATACTGCTTCTTCTGCTGCATTTGAGCCAGGGAAAATAAGTTTTCCTGTATAGTAACTGTCTCAAAAGACTGGTATACTAAATTCTGCATTCATCCCAAAAAAGCAGAAAAGAAATCTCAAATGGTATCATTCTAGACTTTTTCTCAACATTATTTCAGGTCTGCTAAGCATTCTCAAAGACATCAACATCAATGTGACCTGTCAAGACACAGCACTAGAAGTTCGTATCACTTAACTTACCTAAAATGTCCTAACTGAAAAACATGACTTTCTACATTATCTTTAAGGTGAATAGAGAATTACCAGGCACACTTAAATCAAGTAATTCTTTACTGACAACATAAAGGCTGCAGATTCCTGATTTCTAATTTCAGTTTAGCAGTGAGATGCCTGTAAGTACACTGACTCATTACTTCACCTCATTGTTACTACGTAAAAAGAAGCAGAATTCTGAATAAGAGAACTCAGTTTTCCCCTTACCACATCTTTGTTGTTGCTGAAATAAGGACACAGTAAGTTCAAGTCTAAAATTTCAAGACAGAATTGGAAGGAAAGAAAAAATCTTTGACTGAGAAAAGTACCAAAGAACTATCAAGTTAGCATGTGATCAATTTTACTTCTTCTACAGAAGTTAAATGCTTCCAAGGTCACAGAGTTATTCCTTTTTCTTTTTTTTTGCCAAGTGAAAGAGTATAATGGCAGTCAAAAAGGTTACACTATTCAGCACTCCTCCTTCCTAAATGATCCAGTCTTCATGTGAATGTATAGCATTTGTGCCATACCAAAATACATGAAGAATGAATACATTTGATTCCATAATAAGAAGGAAAATGGAGTTGGTAGAAAGTGTTCAAAAATGCAAACCAAGGAAACATAGATGAATGAAATGAAAAACAACCAAACCCTACATGACTGTTCAGCTAGTGATAAGTGAGCAAATCTTTTTATATTTACTTATGTTGCTGATATTCGTTCTGTTTTCCTGTAAGATATCCCACAGTTCTCTAAGTTTAGAGAGATTTGAAATACATAAACAAGTTCACTATGTGGTACTAAGACATTAGGTCCAGTTGCTTTGCATGGCTAAAGTCTCTAAAACCTCACATAACAAGATTTCAGCCAAGCACAGCTGAAAAAAAAATAACAGGCAAATGAGTCAATTTGAGCTTTTATCATATTGCTTCTCTTGCAGTTATTCAGGTCCCTGGTCATACATCCTAACCACGTTATAGTTTGAAAATTGACAGAATATAGTATGTATTGAAACACTTGCCAGTTTCTAGTACCCACCAGTGACTCACTATTTGTTCCCACGGTTAAAAAAGAAGCCCTGAGGTTACGGAAAATCTTATGCTGCTAACCAAACGGCAATTTAAATCCATTTCTTTCTATACTTATATCAACTCCAATATGTATTCTAGTTAAAACAGTTTTCAGTTTACAGCTCAATGCAAAAATAAACTGACACAGAAAAAAGCTCTACTTATTCTGCAAGCCTGATACATACTTTTTCCTGACAAAATTTCAATTTTAAAAGAAATCTTTACTGCTTTCACATATTTGAAGTTTAGAATAAAAGATACACTTTTTTATTCCTTGTTTTAGAAAACAGATTATTCAGTTCAATAAAATTTTCCCCTAGGAGATCTCTGTTTTCCCTTAATGAAAGATGGACATTGCACATAGACCTGTATTTACAGATGCAAGTGCAGAGGAGAAAGAGAAAAAGGATGTGAAAAAGCATTAGGCTCGGGTTATGAGCATTTGTAGTTATGTGAGCATACAACTTTGTCATTAAGACCAGGCCTTTGATAATTTCGACGTCACGTGGAATGTTTAGAAGAATAAGTTTAGTCCATTAGGCAGCTAAGCACATCATTGCCATTGCTTGCTTCCCCCACTAGGCTGAGAGAGAGAACTGCAAAGGTAAGAGAACACGTAGGCTAAGATAAAGTGAGTTTACTAAGAGAAAGGAATAAACTGAACGTGCTGAGCTTGATGCCATATGGTCTGGGATGCCATTGGGTCAGTTGGAGTCAATTGTAATGGCTGGGTCCTGTGGTGGTTTAGCCCTAACTGAACAATAACCAAACCACCCAGTTACTCCTCCCCAACTCAGCAGGATGGGGAGGAGAATCAAGAGAGAGTTGTATCTGAGTTGAGATAAGGACAGTTTAATAGAACACCACAAAGAGTAGGCAGTTACAATGGTGGCCAAAGGACAAAGAAAAACGAGCAATGCCCAATGTAACTGCTCACCGCGCTCAGCCCAACGCTCAAGCCCGACGGCAAAACTGCTGTTCCTGCACTGGCTGCAGCGCCGCCCCGGCCCGGCTGCTGGCCTTATATCCTGAGTGTGATGTCACATGGGATTGAATAGCCTGGCCATGCCCCACAGCGACAGCTGAGGAGAGTTAATTCTATCCTGGCCAAACCCAGGATAGGTCCCCCCTCAACTTCTCGTGCGTCTCCAGCTGACCCCGCGATGGAGTAGCATGAAAAGCAGAAAAAGTTGTGAAAGTACTATTCATTAATAACTAAAGCAGATCTACTGTATCCATACTGTTTTGGTCACAAATCCAAACCATAACACCATATGGGCTACTATGCAGAATGTTAACTCTGTCCCATCCAAAACCAGTATCCCTGTCTACAGAGCTCCTGCAGACTCAGAGGTTTTGATTTAAGGGCAAATAGCCTTCCTCTCAAACAGCATGACACTCCCCTTGATAATACTTTCCATGACCTCCATGAAAAATAAGATTTAGAAAACTTATGTTAACCAGCCCATCCAAACCAATCACTTTTTCCTGAACCAGGGATATATCTTTATTTTCTTTTCCAAATAAAGGAGAAAAGCTCCTTCAATTTGAAGCTAATCTAAGACATTTGGAACAATTTCACTATCATATCCCTTCCATTCAGAGCTTGAAGTTTAAGTGTGACTTCGAAGAAAATGTCTAAGATAAAACCCAATTCTTTAGTGCACAACTACTTAAACAGCTGCTGTTTAGACACAATACCGCAGGGTTGTATCCGTAATGAAAATATTCAGCCATTTGAATATACTTATACTATAAAGAGAATTACTTATAGGGAAGTGATTATAAAATTTAACAAGGAACATCAGACAAAAAAAAATTATGTCTTTAAGAAATGGTAAGCATGAAGGTCAATACTTTAACAAACAGTATCTAAGCTTCTCACAATTAATCTTAAAAGTATACCATAAAAGTAATACATTTATATAAAAAGGCAAGCACACTTGGGACATCTAAGGAAGTCTTACCTCCTGCCAGTTTTGTTACACTTGCAGAAATCTCAGAACATGTTCATAGAACAAGAAAGAGTAAAATGTCTGAATTTTAAAGATGTTCCAGGGCTTCCTTCCACAAGAATAAAGAATGCTATCACATAGTGGCATCTGCATTAACAAATTTCTTAAGCTAATGAGGCTACCAACACCATCCATATAGGAGTTATGCCAATAAAAAGATGAAAGGAGGGAACACTTTTTTCTTCTCTTCAGACTGTAAAGGAAAGTTCAGTCTCCAAACTTCAGTATTATTCTCATCACTTCTGAGCCTATTCATCCTCTTTGCTCTTTTAAGGAAGGAAATAGTGACCAGGATACAAAGACTGAAGGATCCTCAGAGTGGCACCAAAAAGACAGAGGCAAAGAACAGACTGACACTTTTTTCAATTTTTTTTTTTTTCAATCACTAAAATTAGACTATCAAAGACAAGACAGGAAAGGGTATGAGGATTTTGCCCCTCAAAAAATCTTCCCAAATTAATTCCATTTTGTTTTATTCTAATGGGATCCTGAAAAGATATTTCTCTCATCAAACACAGAACTGGTTTTGAAAGTATTTTCCCACAGAAAAAGATAAATTAAACTTGGTTAAATGAGAAAAGTTTACATTCTTACTAATTAACATATTGTGTCTCAAGACAGATTTTTTGCAAAATTTCTGTGTAGCAAATAAATTTATGCACTTTCTTTGATTTCATTATATTAAATGCATTTCTTCCCCATTTTTAACTGTTTATCTATGATTAAAATCCAAGACATATCTAGCCATGATCCAAGTAGCTTTTCCACTAATGTATGCAGTATGAATTAATATGTGATGGCCCAAAATGCTAATTTTCTTTTCAGTTTGAGTGTGATATCTTCTGCTTTAATTACAAAATAGTATTCATACTAGCAGGAAACTAAATATGAAGAGTGTATGTGTATGTTTGAGACAGGAGATGTAAATATAGCAACTGATAGAAATAATTTTCATATTTAGCTTCAGTTTTCCTTTCTTGTTAATAATAGAATAATAGAAGTGTTGTGACTGCTTCTTACAGATTTTCCAATCATATAGTTGATTCTTGAACAGACTCTGCTTTATAAAATTTTCAAGGTAACGTCCATGGGGGTGATTTTTTATTTAACCTTTAAAGCATCTTTCTGTCTTATAGTTCCATCATTTATTACATCAGGAATTACTCAATCAACTAAGCCACTGCAAAAGTGACCTCGTTTCCCTAGCTCAAAGTATCCAATGATGCAAATTAGCCATAAAAGTTTAAAAAAAAAAAAAAGTTATTCTCTGCATAATAAGCTGCATACTAGGTATAATGATCTTACTTGGGATTTTGCTTGTAAAAAGGAATATTCTAAAACTCTTGCTTCTGCTTTTGCAATCCCCCATGAGAAAATGGCCTATGAAAAAAAAAAAGAAAATAATAAAAAATCTGAAAAGATTTGTTACTGGTTACCAGAATCATCTCTGCTCTGTGAATATCTTGCATAATAGACTTTGATGTAAGGATGAAGCTAGTTCCTCTGAAGGACTCTAACAGTTAGCACATATTGGCCTTAACAATTACTATCGGAAATTTTCTTCCAGGCTTGGTGCTTGTGGGAAAAAGCAAAAGGAGTTCACACAGGACATCATTATACTGTGCTGCTGGCAAGTTCAGAGAAGCTGAAAACAGTGCAGAAAGCAACACTTCACATTCTGGGGCTGGAAAGCAATGGGATCTTGGGTGGAGGTTAGGATGGACAACAAAGCTGTCAGAGAAAAGCTTAGCCAGAGTGCTGCACTTCAAAATGGTGCAAAATCTTGAATATTTTACACTTCATGAGTGTTCAAAATGAAAGAATTTAGTTAAATGAGAATGGCAAAGAAGTAATAACAGTATGTAGTCTCTGGAAAGCCTTTGACTAAACTTGCCCTCGTTTTGATGGAGTTTTGTGCAAGTTACTCAATCACATTATTATAATGATATCAAGTCACACAGGCTTAAATTAAAGGTCTCTGCAGTTCTTCAATATCTTTGATTGTTAAGGATCCTTGACTGATGAAGCTTTTCTCATAACATTTATATAGAAATGACATCAATCTCCTTTGAAATGCAAAATGCTAAGTTTGAAATATATTCCTGAAAACAACAAGCAAAACCTACCGTAAAAAGAATACAGAAACAAATCCTACCAAAGATTATCCTCTCCTATATACTCATTCTTTTGCTATCTAATTATTATTTTTAATTCATAAAATAGTTTTTAATTCATACACTTACATTTAACTGAAAACTGTTCAAGTGGAAAAGTTCCATGTGGGATCTATTATACATCAGAAGGAAAATTTAGAGAATAAAGAGACATCATAACCCACAACTAAGACTAAAATCTCATGTGCTTTTAAGTGACTCAGTGACACCTTTTCATGAAGTAACAGCGACCGCAGTGGAAGGAGTTCTCTAGCAGTTCAACCCATTCTCTCAAGAAAGATTAACTGTTGCAGTTTCAGAATGAGATAGGATTTTTTTTTTTTTTCTGAAAACAGCAAAGATAGTAATCATTTCTGTAAAACCTCCTGCATTTTATGCACACATATTTTTTCAGTTGCTTGAGATGCATTTTTTGGGGGCTTGGACTAAAGGTCCCTTCCAACCCTACCATTCTATCTATGATTCTATGAAGTGTAAGAAAGCATGCAAAGAATCATGAAATTATTCTTATATTTCTAAGAACAAAACTGTTTCTGTTGCTAAGCAAATTAAAGAGAAGACCAAGGTGGCTGCTGCAGAAGCAATAAAACATTCTATCATACTGTTCATAGTCATTCTCGTACATCACTTGATCCTTAGAAAAAATTGTAAGTTGTGTTTTTTTCCAAGATTAGCTCAATGTGAAATGGTGCATTTTGTAAGCAGAAAAGAAGCTTTGTGTAATTTTACATGTTAACTTCATTCTTCATTTGTGAAACATTGAAAATTTTTCTTGAAAAATACATCTTTTATCTATCAAATATTAAAATATTTCCAGTAGTTTTCCACATCTGCACAAATAAATTGGGAACAACCCATTTTATGCTTCATTATTTTTAAGAAAGCAATGAACTCATAGAAAGCAATTGTGGAAAATAGGTTAAAAACTCCAACTATTAACAATGTATCTACATTCATAGCTTATAAAAAAAAAAAAAAAAAAATCTTTGTGACTAATTGTTTTAAAAAGCTAATAAACTCCCAAATTTAAGACACCATCCTGTGTACAGAGTTTTATGAAAGTGGAAAAAAAAACCAAAGATGCAAAATCAACATAACAAATTATCATTTGATCATTTGAAGGTAATGTAAAGAAATTCTTACTTTGTTGTATTTACTAAATTGGTAACAGAATTTATAGACCTTAAATAATGCAAACATGAAGATATGCCTCTAGAAGGAAATCATCTAACAGAAAGAAAATGGAAGGGATTGGGAAGGGAATTCACAGAATCATAAAATCACAGAATCTTAAGGGTTGCAAAGGACCTTGAATGTACACTAATTCTCAAGTAGATGACTTTACAGAGTTTTTTAGGTATATGGCTGTTTATAAATTAGATTATAGTACCTGAGTCACAACTTTCAAGAACAATATATTGCCTTTACAGGCAATGATTAACTTATTGAACAAACTAACTTGACCAAATGCATGAACATAAACTGGCAGTGCGAGAGACTGAGATTTAATACTTGTGGAATTTATTGTACCACTGTAATTTCAAATGAAAAGTAGAAGAAAAAAATATGTTTATGCTATAAAGAACCCAACCAGATTGTAGAATGATGATACATACCAATAGCCCTTAGGCTGAAACCCAAAATGAAGTTAACTATTACTGTGCCTTTGAAAGGTTTTATAACATTCCTAAAAAGTAGTGTAATGAAACATATTACAGCAGATAGCCATTGCCATTTAAATGATGTGTTAAAGGTTGTAACAGTGCTGGTACAGTACAAAAAAATGATACTTCTCTGACATAATTCTCAAGATAAGATAATTTTTTTTTTTTAGAATCATAG
>WBNH01005041.1:0-78548 GCA_013401255.1 Urocolius indicus
TGAAAATCCAAAGGCTGAAGTGGCTACGTTTGGTGGAGAAATCCCCCACGTTCCCCAGTGCTGCAATAAAGAATACCTGCTTAATAGTCTCATTGGCTATTGAGTCCTGACTGGCTTCTTCATGGCACCAGGTCTCTGTGGAGGGGACTCTCCCCTCTCCCGCTCCAGCTCCAAAGGATGTTCCCACAGGATCTGAGAGAGGCAGATACTAGGGGATTAGCGTGCGGCGCTGGAAGGGCTGCAGCCGAGGGGAACCTTGGCACTGCTGCCTGGATGAGAGCTTGCAACAATGGCAAGCTGCAGCCTGCCAAATCTCAACACAGCAGGCAAGGCTAGGCTCAGCTCTAGCTAAACGGGAGCCGTGTAGGACCCTCCATTTTGGAAGAGCGCTAGCAAGGTCTGGCACTTGGAATTCTTGGCATCCACAAGTGTCTTCGCTCTTTCTTATCCCCTCCTGTTCCCAGTAGATTTTGCATCCTTTACAATGGATAAATTATACATGCAGAGTTTACTCTTCTACCCGAGCTTCGAGAATACCCCAGTGCCAGCCAAGGGAGCTGGTGCATGGAGGAATAGCCAGGAATGTTTAAAATAGTCTGGCCATGTGACTTTGAGGATTGGAAAAGGAAAAAAAAAAAGTATAATCCTTTCCCGCAGTGCTTTAAATGCAAGAGAACTTTTTTTTTTTTTCACGAGAGAGAGTCATGAACTGGTGATCTGAGCGGCAGTCACAAGCCAGCAGCTTTGGTTTCCCTCCCATCTGCAGAGGCGGCTGCGTCTGGGCCTGAGGCGCGGAGGATGGCTGTATCCAACCTGGGCCGAGGTGCAGGCAGCCGCCACGGAGAGAGCGGGAAGGCGGCGTAGCGCTCCAGGCCCTCCCTCTTTGGCTGGCACTGAATCATTAAAGCTGAAGGCGGGTGTACCTGCGCTTGTATGTACAGCTTGTTCTGTAGCGGCTCTTTGTAGGGAGGAAAACCAGCCATGGAAAGGGAGATGCGGGCCATGCAGATCCCGATTTGGGCAGGACACCCACTGGGGGAAGCAGAACACTCGGTCACATGTTACTCCTCTCTACCCCTGTTCACCTGTCTCTGTGTTCCCCACCCTGCGGTGGCACCCATCAGACTTGTCCTGCCATGCTCAGCCCTGGGAAAGCCCTGTCCACAGAGGGACCGTGATGCTCCTCAAACCTCCTGTGCACAGGGACCACTGCTGCCACCTGCCCTGGTGCCCTGGTGGCAGAGGGTCAGCAGTATTAACAAAGCTTTTAATGATGGCTACCGGCTTGTACTACAGACGTCTGAGTCTTATTTGAATTCAGGCAACTTTAAGCTCTTTTGGCAGTATAAAAGGGCCCGAAAGTGGATTCCAGTCACATGTGCACTTGCTTTTAGATGCCAGCGCAGTGCCAGCGTGATGTAAAGGGGCCTCCATGAGCCAGAGAATCAGGCCCTGCATATTTTACACTCTTTTATAGCTTACTGTGACTCTGCTTATCTCTAACAGTTAAAAAACGAGTGCCAATGGTCTACACGCTGGATACGTATCATGCAAAACCAAATATAGCACGGCTCAAGAACACTCTTTGCATAATGTACATATGTATTTCATTTATTTTTGTAAAAATTCTGCTTAAGCATATGGAAGGGAAGGAGTGATAACACTGCCTAGAGGCAGATATAATGTGGTCAGGCAATGTGCAAGCTTCCTCACACAGCTCGAGGAATGTGCCTGAGTTTGAAGTTGTTACATGAGTCCTGGACAATTCCTGAGCAGACAGAAGCAAGTAGGTCATAGAGATGATTTTGTGACAGGGGTCTTCCTTCACATCAGATGGCAGAGAGCCTCCAAAAACATTTCACCTGGAGCTTGTGTTTTCTAACCCAGAACTATGGATGTGCAAGACTCTGGCTGAAAATAACCATGCAGATCCATATTTAGGAACTTGCATGCATGAATTTTACTTCAAACTTTTGGCTTGCCACATCAACGCTGTCCTACCGGTAATTCTACAAACCCTCTGGCTTACATTGCATAGCACAACCACTACTGTCGAGTGCAAGAAAAAAAAAAAAAAAGGCGGAAAAAGAGAAAAAAAAGGCAAGCTACTAACAGACAAAAATAACCACAACTAATAAAATTTAAAGATCCTTGTCTCTCTTGGACAGGGACAGCCAGAAGAGGATTGATCCCAATGCCTCACCCTGAGAGATGCTGGGCTCCTGCCAGTGCTTCAAACAAGAGTTGTGCTTTGTTCATCTTGAAGTGTGCCTCTGCCTGTACTGCCTTTTCCTACTCTCCTTGTATGCAGATGAAATTGTATTTTTAAAAACCAGAGTGGCTGCTGCTAGAGACTGGGGTAAACCATGTGTTGGTTTTGACTTGGTGTTCATCCTCTCTTAGCTGTGGTGGGAGCTGCTGGGATCTGACATTGCATTGTATGGATCAGCTTCTGGACACCTGGCCAAAAGCAGCCCCAAGCTTGGCCTCAAGCTTCCTGGGGCCCTTGACCAAACCTCACAGCCTTGCTGTGCTGAGGGGAGCTTCCCATGCTGCTGCAGCTCCCAGCAAGCAGGAAAGCTGGGAACACTGATCTGGCCACCCCCTCGCGTCCCCTGACTGATCTCTGCTGGATTTGCCCCTGATTTTTATGGGTGCAAATGACAACGGCATTAGCTGATGTTCACAGATTCAGCAGTGTGTGAGGCATTTTGAAGCCGGCATGCAACAGGCAGCTGCCTGAAGTGAGGGGCATGCAATTTAAGGGCTGATCTTCCAAGCTGGTTGCACCTCAACTGGGGAAGATGATCAGACATAACAAGTTAATTTTGTTCAGCAAAGCATGTATTTAGCCTTAAGTGGATAATTTAGTGTAATTCTGGGTAATTTAGTGTAATTCATCTAAAAAGGGTACTTCCCTAAAGAGGGACTGTGAGAACACACCTAAGCTAAGCTGAAGTCAATGGGCTTTACTTCTGAGTAATGTTAGCTGGTGCCCGAAGCACCAGGATCAAGGTCTAAATGGCTTCATGGAGAAGGGAAGGATGACAGAGATTACAGTGACAGCAACATGTGATTACTCCTGGACACAGGCACAGGTTTAACTCATTGGTACGCATTTTACCTATGGGTTTGTGTAGATTTTAGTTAATGGGATTTGTTTTAGAAAGTGGAGGATCCTTGGGCACAGCGTTATTATCTTACCGGCACGTGAACGCTTTCTGCTGAGGGGCTGGTTTGCAGAAGGAATTGGAAAGGACTGGTCAGAGTGAGAACAGGTTGGAGCAGACACATTTTAAGAGGACAAAGATATGAACATATGTAACAGAGGCAGCAGCATCCAACAAGAAGATACCTTTTCCTGTGTCGTGTTCTGCCTTTCTATGCCAAGCCAAAGCTTTTTCTTTTCTTTTTTCTTTCTTTCTTTTTTTCTTTTTCTTACTGGTACAAAGAGATTTGGTTAATATAGTCTTACACAGCTGTAACTGAGAATGAAATTAGATCTTGATGTGATAACTGGGGCCTCAACCCAGAGGAGCAGTTAAGCATACGCTTACTGTGAAGTATGAGAGCTGCTTCACCCAAGTTGGTGAGGGTATGCCTAAGCTTTAGGTTAAGCATCATTTCAAGTATTTGGAGCACACAGTTCACAAGAGCTGGTATTTAACCTCCTCTCACTTCTGCTTAGATACCTCAAAGCTCTAAACATTTTAGTGTTAAAACAGCAAGTATTTCACAGGGAACTATTATCCTTTTCTTACCTTCCTCGGAGGAAAATTACACTCCAAATTAAGAGGTGAATTTCATTTTAGGAGGACTGTAAGACAAAGACATCTCTCTTTAGTGACCTTCATCCTCTTAGCACTGAGTGTTCTTGGTTGTTCTTGCCATGGAGGAATTAGAGAGAGATGTTTGTAGGAAAGCCTGTGGTTGACTGCCTTGTAGATTGTACAATACAGGAGGACTGGATTTTAATTTAAACTATTAATTTGGAGACAAGTGATAAAACAGAAAAGCATGAAAAGATTTACTTGCCCAAAATCCTCAGAAATGTCTCCTATTTTTAGAATGCTCTGCAAATGCTTTTCATGCAAAATGTACACGCACGTATATATACGTATGTATATCTCTGTTATGTAAATCAACTCTGGCTTCTTATTCACAGTGTTAACGAGCTTTGAAAAAGCTTTGGCATATCCTTTTCTGCAAAGGGATTTTTGTTTTTAAATAAAAAATTAAACCTGCATATCATAAAGGTACTTCTAAAGTAGCCAGACTCCAGACTGCATTCAAGCTAAGCACGATCTGGATGTGCAAGCAGTCCCCTGGAGTATATCCTTGAATTGAATTGCATGTTTAAAGCTGATGCTGAAGTACTTGGCTGAACTGAGGCCTTATCCAGTGACCTGGGGTGCTTGGTTAGCACCTGGGGAGCAAGGCACTTGATGGGATTGGAAAGTGGAAGTAGGAGGAGTTGGCTCAATCTCCTTGTCCTGCCAAAAGGCACAGCTCTGGTCCTTGGAGCCATGGGGCAGCCTCCACTTGTGCTGCATGGCGACATGAAGCCTTGTGTCCCTGATGAGTGCAGTCCTGCAGCCACTGTGATGGCACTGGGTGGGCAGCTCCAGGTGCATGGGGAGTGCAGTGTGCTGCATAGGGTGCATCTTCCCCAGAAAACAGCCTCTTCTGTAGGTCTCCGAAGGAGTCTTCATCCTGCTGGCAGTGAGTCAGGAGATGACTACTGCAGACCCCTTCAGTGCAACACCATCATCAAAGTCATCAAAAACCCAGAGGGAAGCCAAGAATTCCTGAGGTTGGATTGCATCCCAGAGTGTCCAGTACGCAAAGATGTATGCCTGAAATGGAAACGTAAGCTGATGCTTGCTTCTACAGCTTCAAAGGCAGCAGCCAGCAAATTCTCTCTGGAGCCCAAATGCTAGTCCCAGCAGATAGCCCACCATCCTGGCTGAGAGCAAAGGTGAGCAGCAGGTCCCAGACCGCAGGTGCTGGAGCATCTGCAGAGCAGCAGTCAGATCAGGCTGTACACTGGAGGATATATGCAAATAAAGTGGTTGCGTCCCACCGCATCTGTAAAAGGACTAAAACGTGCAGCAGTCAGAAAACATCTTGGCAAATCATGATTTCTTTTTCTGTAAGTCGAAGGATGTTTCTTAGTAACAGCTTATGCCTGTGTCCATGGGCTGCTTTGTGTGACTTCCCTTTCCGCTTTAAGCTGCCTGTGCTGAATGCCAGAGGAAATGAAGCGAGATCATTTTACACTCAAGTTGTATATCCCATAAGAAATGGATCACCCTGCTGTGCCAACTAGTGGTTTCAGTGCAGTGGCAATGCATAGAAAACAGATGTTGGCTTTGAAAAGTAAAACCCTCCAGGGAGTCACTGCTCTCCCTGAGGAAATACCATTTACTGTGCACCGGCTTCATTTGTTCCAGGGATATTTCTAACCTGTTGCCTGGATTTTAATGCAGTTCAAGTTGTCACATCACACCAGGCTATGAGCTAACTTTAGTGGGTAAGAACAATGGGCTTTTATTGGTTATAAGTATTGCTTATTGATGAGGATTAACGAAGGAGCAGCCAGTGTGGAGCAGTGAGGTAACAGAAGCTCTATAGAACTGACATCCCTTCCCTGAAATGCCCTCCTGGCATACCAGGGACAGTAGGACTGACTATTCCCTGCTCTTGGTTTCCACTGAAGTCTCAGTGCTGAGCTCCATCCAGAGAGGTAAAACTAAGCAGTTTCCATGTTGTCTGCATTCCCTGAATATTCATCCCTCCTGCTCATAAAGGAAAAAAAAAAAAAGAAAGAAAAAGAAGAAAGCAAGCCTCACATTTTCTGTGGCATCTCAAGCTGGGGAGAAAGGCCGAGATAAATGGATACTTTCAAGGTCATTAGCTTGTGGAGCTCACAGTTTGTATCACCCTGCCAGAGCTTGGCTTGGAGAGGTTATAAATGTTTTTAGTCTGGAGCAGGGAGCTCATTGTTGGAGTTTGGATCCTCTGCTTGTCTGACAGTGAAAAATCCAAATTCAGATGGACCAAGGCCCTCCTCCCTGCCTGGGAGGTCTTTTGTCTATTCATCTGTAGCAAAAAACACAGGGAATTAGATGTGAGGCAGAAGATACTGCTGTGCTGGGCCGCTACAGTTGCCACCATCAGAAATGCTGCTGGGCAGCTGACCTTCCTGGTGGCCCACTAAAAGAGACCAAAGGTCAAGTGTTGTTTGCTCTCCAAGAAAATTACCTCAAAATAACGTCCAGTCTGCTCCAGCCTCTCCAGCTGGTAGCCACACAGCCTGTGGAGAAGAGACAGAGGAGGGACAGAGTCAGAAACCCAGTGTGTGAGGCGAGGCGCCAAGGCTTAGGTGGAGGCACCCAAAGCTGAGGTAGTGGTGGGCATTTTGAGGCAGCTGAGCCTGCCTGCTGACACATAGGTGTCTTCTCCTTGCTCCTGCTGCGAGGCCTGGCAAAAGTCACTGCTTTTGGCCAGGTGTTTGAGTTAAAAACCCCGGCACCTAGCTCTTTTGTCCACTGCTCAGGGCCCCAGAGGGATTTGAAGGTTCAAGGGTACAGCCACAGTGGTGGCAAACCCCAGCCTCTGAAGGCAGAACTGGTGTCACCCTGTCTATAATCTCTTCTGCCTTTTCTCATTGCTTTGCTGTCAAGCTGTGAGGCTGGGCACGGGCAGGATGTGTTTAAGGGCAGACATCCTTCAGTCTCATCACTGCTGTGAAGGCTGACGTATGACACTGTGTAACACTAGAGTTATCCTTTCAAAATGAGGTCTTCTCCTTTCACCCAGGCCTGTGCTTGGATTTGCTTGTTGGAGCGACACTTCTCCTGGCATCTTGGGCTCCACTAGTTCCAGGTAACTCAGAAAAGGTGCAGATAAATTGTCATTTGGGGTCAATGGCGCAGACTGAAATGGATAGAAAATTCCATCTTTTTGGTGGTCAGTCAAGCCAGATGTTTGATTGCCTCTGGTGGAATGTCAGTGGTATCTTTCACAGCAGTAAAGGTCAAAGATTAGCTCTAAAATAAACAGAGCCAGCATTTTTAATGGCTCTCAGATTAGAGGAATATTTACTGGCAGACAATATCTCAGAACAAAACCTTCTCTCTCAGCAACAGCAGAAGAGTTTTAGCAGTGGCTGAGACCTCTGGGAGCCATTGGGTTGCCCAGACCTCAGGATGGCATTGAGAGTCCACAAGGATTTTGCTCTCTTCCAGTGCATAAAAGGCATCCTGGTAAATGGAGCTGAGCACCTCTGCCTCTCAACTGCACACCACTGAAGGGACGTGGTGGCTGTCCACAGGGATTTCTGTCCATCATTGCCAGGTCATGACACAGAAGCAGGGGGAACCTGGGAGCTGCCACCTTCAGGATCTCCATCGCTTCTCCTTCCCTTACCCCATCAGTCCTTGAGTCTGGCTCGCCTGCTGCCTGCACCGCCTGGGTAGCTGTGGCAAGATGTCTTTCCAAGCCTTTTCTCCCCACTATCTCCAGAAACAAAGTCCCAAGAGTCTCCAAAATTCCTCTGCTCTGTAGGGATGCCTCAGCACAGAGAAAATAACATTCCCATTTATTTGCAGCAAAGTCTGTGGGACAGCTGGACTGATCTGATATTTAACTAGGTAGAGGTCCATTTTGCTGCTGATTTTATCCCCAATATAGTCTTCTGTGGAAGTTTTCGTTTATACAAAGGTCCATCCCCAAGCATATTTAAAGTAGAGGCTGCAACAATACAATTTGAAAGTGGACAGGGCATGAAATAGCGGTGCTCTTCCAGAGGTATTTCTGAAATGGCACACAGAAATAGTGAGAGCAGATGTTATATTGCTTTTAGAGGACAAAAATGGGTCAGACCTTACAGCAGAGTTTCTAACCACCATGTATTCTCTGATGTCCTATATTTCTCAAGATGAGAACGGGGAACACTAACTCTCCTGCTCCAAGCCTCCTGTACCCCTGGAACAGTTTCTCTCCTAAAACACTGCTGGTATGGTGCTGGTGTGTGGAGAGGAAGGGCCTGCTTTCTAGTCTGTCATCTTCAGAAAAATAAGTGATCTCCACATCTGAATTAGAAAAAAGTAGAATGGTCAGCTCAAACGTCTCCTTTCTAAGAACAAGAATTTAGGGAGCAAACAGATCACAGGAAGCATGGGATGAAGCCCGCGCAGCTGTGAGTGCTCTGCATGTGGTGTTACGCCATAGCCAGGGGCTGGAGGGGACGAGGAAGACCCACAAGACCCTTTCGCCAACCAGGCACGTAGCACAAACCTGGCAGCCAGGGCAGGAGCCATGCTGGGGCTGGAAATCAGGGAGCAGGTTGTGCCTGCAGCCTGGGCACCACTGACTTTGGCTGAGGTGGAACGGATGGATGGCCACAAGGCATCTGCAGGACCTCCCTGACAGACAGACAGCTGGAAACATGAGGCCTCTGTATGGGAGCCTCATCACTTGCCACCACCTTGTCAGTTTCCTGGGATGACCTGGACGCTGAACCACTTCACACTGACTTGATGGCTGCAGAGCCTGCAGCTCCTCCAACGTTGCTTACCTTCACCTTAACCTGTTAAGTTTGTCTAGCAGAAAAGTATGAATCTGTGTTGTTATTTTTAAAAAAAAGGTTTGATCTTGTTTCAAGCAGTAATCTTCTGTTACAGAGAGTCTTCCTGAAGAATTGCCTTCAAGTCATCTGATGCTTGTTGGAGAGGGAGGTTTCCCTGAGTAGCAGTGCTTAAAAGACCTCCTCATATTCTCTGCATACTGCCAAGGTCTGTATCATTCTGTGCTAACCACAGGCAGTAACTAGTCAGCTAGTGGCTGTAGTAGCAGGAGAGTTAAAAGAAAGGGAAAAAATACTCACAGGCAGCGTATCTGTGATTACTGCTAGAGCAGCAGAAAGCAGGTAGTGACACTTTTAACTCCACTGAAGGAATCAGCAAAAGCCCCCCTGCCTCACCACGCAGCCCAGGCTTTGTCTCCAGCGTCCCCATCACAAAAGCGACTGTGACAGGAGGGCAGCGCTCCACAGACATGGCATATATCCCAGACAAGGTCTAAGCGAGAGGCCTCCCGTCTCCCTGAGTGTCTGCAATGCTGGGGCAGGGCCACGGGAATGGCCAGACCTGGTGTGGGTCCCCTTGGTGCTGGGGTCACAGCCTGAGGGCTCCTGGGCCCGTCATATGCTAATGAGATCTGGCCTCAGAGATGAGCATCTCCAGAGCAACGAGGGAGACAATGGCAAGAAGGCACACTGGCCCTCAGCAAGCAGGCCATAAGTCAGAACAGGCTATTGCACCCAAAATCATGTCAGGAGATTTGCTAGCAGCAGTGGAAACCTTAATGGCATTATCGTAGCAAGGTACCCAGTCAGAAAAATGCCAAAAAGCCTCACCAAGGTAGTCAGCAATGCAAAAATAATTCAGCCATTCAAGCCTATTTGTTTTTCATATAAAAACTTGATTAATAGGAGCTTAAATTAAGTTCTGTTTGTTTGTTTGTTTGTTCTACCGGGATTAGCTGTTTCTCCTTCAAAGAACACAAGGCCTTCAAAAGATAAATGAAGGCAGCATGCAGCAAATGTCCACCCGCCCTCTGCTTTTTTGGAAGGGCTTAGATGACTTCTGACTCTCCTTCTGGGTTTCCACCTGCCTGAGCTGTGAAACAGGAGTTTTGTGGGTGTGCAGGGTAGCGGCTATGCTGGACCACAGCGGGAGCACTGGCGTCGCTGGGCTTTGTTGATTGATTATGAATCAAGCAGGAGGTTTTGGGTCTTCCTCTTACCCTAAAACACCATTGAAGAGCTGTGATGCCTGGCTCTGAGGGCACTGGTGGAACAAAGGTTGGATGTGCTGTCCATCTCAGTGAGAGAAACAGAAATTAAACTTCATGGGCTTGAACAAAAGACTAATTCTAGGAGGGAAGAGGGAAGGGAGAGAAACCACAGACAATTAGTAATCCATAGGCTTTGACAGAGTCATTAATGAGGGATAATATCCAATTAAGGATCAGGATGGAAAATCTGGGGAATGCCCATATATATTCCAGTAAATCTCTCATGGCTTCTCCTTATTCCCTTCCCTGACTTTGATGATCATCTAAACAAGAAAGAAACATTCAAGTGAAATATAGTTGATGGAAATATTTGGAGCCCACAGGTCAGATGTCCTGGGAGTGCGTCCCCGCTCAGATGCCTCATCAGAGATGAACACATTGAAGGGTGCGCAAAATGGAGCCCATTTCTGGCAATGATTTAACTCAATTAAAGTCTGTGGGAGGGTTCAGCTTCACATCATGGAGCAAACACAAGATGAGTAACTGATATAAAACTAAAAGGCACTTTACTTGTGTCTTTTGTCTTCAGGATGGCAGGAGGTGGATAATATTCCTGCACTGACTGAGTAAGGCTGGAGCTGGGCAAACTCTTGTAAAGCATTACATGTTTTTTGTTGTCAAAAAGGTCATCAGCAGTTTCGAAATGCAGATCTCCTTCCATCAGGAAATCTGCTTTAAAAAAAAAACCAAAAGCACCCTTTCTACCCATTTCAGCATTTCTTTAAATGGAACTGTTAGTCCTGTTGATGTGACCTAAATCAGCAATGTCCTGCATAAGAAAGAGAAATAACTCACAGTCCCCAGTGCCTCAGAAACCCTTGTCTGGATTGACACAGTGAGAGTCTGTTTCCAGAGAGTCTCCTATAAAAATAGGTGGTAGCAGTTTTCAGAAGCTTGAATTGTCTGGGTTTAGCAGTTTTTAGGTTTCAGGGGCTTTTGGGGGTATGGGATTTTTTTTTTGGATCCCCCCTTTTTTTTTTTTTTTTTTTTTTTAAAGGCAACCCCCCAAAACATTAATTATGTCAGCAGTGTTGCTTTTAATTTAGCACATCCCTTAAAGTGATTCCCAAAGTAGTTTTAGGAGTAAAGCTCCCAAAAGTCTCTGCATGTGCTGTATAGGAGGAAAGCTGGAAGAACTCTCAAGACTCTTCAGATCTTTAGAGTTCTTTTGAAAACCAGTAAGTCCCTTTTCCCCTCAAGCTTTATGACTAAATTATCTGCCCAGCATTTCTGTAAGGAACCAGAGGTCTTTACACATCTGCATTTACAGATGGGCTCTAAACAGCGTAATCACCGAGTTCTCAATGCTCTGAAGAACAAGACTTCACTTTCTCTCACCATCACTCCTTTTGTCCATAAATATATATATATAAATATATATATACTTAATTCATCTTAGCCCCAGTGTATACAACCATCAGTGAACGTTACAGGTCCCATTTTTCCCAGGACAGAGTCCTTAGTGTATACAAAAGCACAATGCAGGGAAGATTAATATCAGCTTCTGCTTTGCCATTCCAAGCCCCTGCTAACTGTAAATAATATTTTAACAAAGATCTTGATGCATCATGATCTATTGTGTTGCAGTGATGATGCTGCTTGTTATGTCTTTAGCAGTGATTTATCATCCTCTACAATGACACAAATCACGGATGGCTCATGACACTCCAGGATGTATGATCTCTTAGTGGTGGCAGTGATGAATTCTGCGCTTAGATCATAACATTTTGAAACCTGGGATGTGGAGCCGATCCTTCGCTTTTTACTTCTAAAAGGTACCTAAAGCAATAAAATCCTCTCCTTGTTAACAATACGTCAAGTAGCTCATCTCTTCCTTTCACGACAGCTCAAAATGGTTAATTTTGGCTAAGCCTTGAAGGGTTATCAGGCAACTCCAGATTACTCATTCTTTTTGCTTTTCCCCTACTACCTCCTAACCTTTAATGTCCTCCTCCTGCATTCTGGTCCCAGGGACATATTTTGAAATTCTGCTGCATGTATAATGAGTATAAAATGTTCCTCTAGGAGCTGGAGAAATCTCAGATGTTTGGGTACAGTAGGCCCATTCCGACACAACAAGCCTACGCTCAAGCTGTGATCCCAACAGAGAAGAAAGCGTTTCAGGTCTGAGCTGCTCTCATCCAGTGAGCTACTGCTGTATCAGCTCCACTCCGAGGAAGTTGCAATACTTGTTTTTATTTATTTTTCTCCCATGTCATCAAATCTCCCCAGGTAAGAGAGGACAGAACAGGGATGAGGGTGTTGAAGGTTCTGACTTCATTGCTGGGTCTCTGCTGCTGAGACAATATGCATTTCTTTCAGGCAACACATAAAACGTGCCAATGCAGGTTTTCTGGTTTTAGTGTTGACAAAATAGATATGGATGTTGAAGGCAAAGGAAAAAAAAGGTAAAACAAAAAAGAAATTCCCAAAGCCATCAGCACCTGATGAGACGCTCTGGCTGTAGTCAGGGGAACTTTCAGGCTGTCTTTGCCTTGGATACAGCTGGAAACCTAGGGCTGAGGGATCATTCNGTGAAGAGGCTCCCCTCGGCCTCAGCCCCCATTGCTCTGCTTTCCCTGTTGCGATGGGGGAAGCAGTTGCCCCTTCCTCGCCACCTCCACCCCAAGGAGGATTTTAATAGGTAGCCAGCCGACCGTGCAGCACCACTGATACTCAAGAGTTCCCAGCTGCTGCTGCTTCCTCGGCAGCCGAGGCTATAAGGCGGCGACGGTGTCTTGCAGCCAGTGAGGTGCTGGAACCCTGAAGCGACCGTTCCCTGCCGGGGTGACACAGCGCAGCTGTGTGTGCTCCCGGCTCCCCGGTACAGGGGGAAGAGCTGGGGCAGGCGAGGGCATCCTATTTGAGGGCTACACGAAATCCAGGAGTGGCGGCTGAGGAGCTCTCTGACCCTCTGCCTCATCCTCAAAACCTAGAGGCTTCAAGGTGATTCGTCACCACTTGGATGGAGCAAAAGACGTGGGCGAAGAGGGCCGAGGAAGCCTCCTGGGGTGCTGGGCTGGATGGATGCCTGCCCGCCTGCCCGCCCTGGCCCTGGCCCCGGCCCCGGCTCAGCTTCCAGGGAAGCCGCTAATCACCCGGAGCCTGCGTTTCCCTCTGGTAGCGGGGCCGCCCCCCGCGGTGCCCCCGCCGGCCAACGCGCTCCCCCCGGCCCTCCGCGCAGCTGCTGGCGCCAGGCGCCCGCCCTGCAGGTGCTTCGCCGCCCGCAGATGCGCCGGCCGCCAGCAAGTGCTCGGCGGAGGGCCCCGCAGCGGCCCCGGCACACTTGGTGCGGCGCCTGAGCAGCAGCCCGTGTCGGAGCGGGCTGGGGAGCGGGGCGGCGACCTGCACTGCGCCTGCTTCCCGCTGCGGGAGGTGGGCAGCGCCGGGTGTCCTGCTCTCCTCGAGCCCCCTGCGGCCGTCGAGGCAGCCGGAGGACCCACGAGTGATCACGTCGCGAAAGCCAGTGTTTGCCTGCACGGCCTCAACACCCCCGGAAAGGCAATTTCCTGCAATTTCAGTGTACCGCTGGAGCCCGGGGAGCCGGCTCCCGCCCCAGGGAGCAGACAAGAGAGGGTGTGTTGCAGACACACGGCAGCAGCGGCCAGGGACAGCGCGGTGAGGAGCGCGATGCAGACAGAGCACCCCCAAAGTGACGTCTGCTGAGGCCTGCCCAGCGCGTTTCAGTGCTTGCCTCCAGCTCACCGATGCTGAACACAACCGACCTGGTTTCTTCAAAGCTGGATCACGGTCAGATTTGGCAGCATTATGCTGGTACTCTTGTGTTGTTATCGAATCTTAGAGAGATGATGTTTGTTTCCTGTTCCTTCCATCAAAGAATGGAAATCCTAAGCCAGTCAATTAACAGAAAAACTCATTTCATATCAGAAAAGGGTCCTGTTTAAGGAAGGAGCTTCCTCCCCCAACTTAGCAAAACAAGAACTGTAATTATCAGCCTGACACAGCCAAGCATCATGGAAAATTTTACCTCAAGTGGTAAATGTTCAGCCAAGTTGGGATATAACAAAGCGAGATTTCAGAACAGGAAATCTTGGGCAATCCTGATTACAGTCTTCAGTGCTCACTAGGGTTTGTGGTTTCTGTAATACTCTAATTCATGCTATAGAATGATACCATGATGGGATATTGCTGCAGTAGGCAATGTTGTCCCCTAAGAAGAGATTTATATTGAGCAAGAAACAAGTGCATCGTAATACATACTTTTTCAGGCTACATACTGTGGAGTGGTCAGCTATAAAAACACATAGCAGACTTTTGAACTGAAGCCTTCCTTATCACAGGTCTTAAACATCCAAGTCCAGAAAGGGAAACATCTCCTGGTAGCTTGCAAAGGTGAGAAAAAACATTTGATATACACCTTCTCATGGTACCACATTTGTTCAGTTCCAAGTGCACAAATATGGTTACCACCGAAATCCTTAACAGTGAGGATTTTATACATGCCACAGATTTATTGCATGCAGTGCTCGGTAAACATAAATATATACCTGAAACTGAAAGGTGCACCAAGAGCAACCTTACATCTTTTACTATGTAACACTTTACAATGTATTTCTCACTGTTTTATATTCTTTCTTTACAATAAAGATATTTTTCATACCTCATGTTTTACCAAGTACTTTCAACTTAATCTGTTGAAAATGTTACAAGAAAGGCTGTGCAACTAACTGTTATTGAATGAGAATGTTGCAAGTATAAATAATTAGATTTGATAAAGAATTAAAATGATTTAGGCTGACCAAAACCAGACAGGAAATAAAAAAAGAAATTCTAAAAGTGATTTGATTTGGGTAAAGCAAATGAAACATATTCCTAAGCTGAAACAATTACCATAAAATAATTACAATGAAAATACTAATGAAAGAGAAGGGATGTAAAAGCTGGGATGACAGAATGGGAGAGGAGTGCGCCAGTGAGCCAGCAGCAGTCTGGGTGTTTTTGTTAACGTGGACGGCTCAGGTTTAATATTCTGTATTTTCTTGTACCCAGAAGAGAGGTAAAGCTGTGCCACAACTCTATTCAGACACCACGTTTTACCCGGGACCACAGGTTTAACTGAAGCTGAGTCTCCTTGTCCTCAGTGACTACTCTAACCATTATGCTCTTGAATAAAAAGAGATTCCTTATCCTTGATTTTATAGGAAGCCCTCCCTTTTTTCAACAGGTGCCTGAATCTTTTGCCTATGCTAAAACAGCTAGCAATGGAAATTATGGGACTGGTTTGTCTACCATGTTCTGATGTATTTCTTTCAGCTGAAAGTCTCTGGCAAAATTGACTTGAATTTGCAAATGTGTTTGAGCTGCCCTGAAATATCATTTATGGAAGCACCTGGTATTTTCCAAAATATGATATAATGATGATGATGACAAGAGTAAATTATAACAGCTGTTATTGTTCAGGTAACTCTACCAGTATTTTCTTATTTCTTCTTTTACATCACTTTCTTACTGCTTCCTATTTCTTCACTTACCTTCAGCATCTTATTTTTCGTATATCTTCCTATTTATTGTGCTTTGTTCTTTCCACTGCCACAGGTGATGGTGTCCTCACAGCCTTATACATCTTCAGGTGTGCAGCCCCACCACTCCTTTTTAACATTGCCTGGGCCAGATCCTTCATAGTGTCACTCCTGTTTCCCTCAGGTGTGATGCCAGCGAAATCAAGTTACATCAACAAGAGAGTTGTGCAACCGTGGAAAAAGCAGAGCCCTTATCTGTGTAATGCCTTGATATTTTTTTTTGTTGTTGTTTCGTAATGTCTTTTTCAGCACATATCTTTATTTACAGGTTCCTCTTTTATTTGTCTGCAGTTCATTTTACAAACCTGGCTTCTTTATATTCGGCAGCTATCGCCGTGATCTATCTGATCTAGACAGCTGTGCCGAGACTGGGGATTTTGAAATATTACTGGAAAAAACTGTAAGCTTTTTGCCACGCTTGTATTCATTTTAGTGGTTATCACTGTAACAGTTAACAAAAGACACAAAGACATCCATACCCAAAACACAGCATACGAAGATTTTTTTTTTTTTTCAGTGGCACATACATTTAAATAGCTCCTACTTTTCCCATTTGGCAAGGCCATTGTTGTGGCTAATGTATGTATTTCTGAAAACAATGATACATTTCCAATAGTATCTTCTACTATTTTTTTTTCAACGAGCAATAAAGGAGGTTGAGGTGGGATGTGTTTTATCCCACCACATTATATCATTCCTCTTTTTCCTCTTTGTTGGATGGCAATCAGGAACCCTCATGCCAAGCTTGGGAAGCAACAGCATCTGGCTCCTTGGCAGATTCTGCAGGCGGTCTTGTTGCCAGCCTTTAAGCTGTGTCTGGGTCTGCTGCATGGTTTGGCTGCAGATGGGCTCTCTGGGTTGCCTTGTGCTTATGGGTGCCAATTTTGGCTTACCTTTGATTCTGAGGACTTCACTCATTTTTATTCATTTATGAATAAGGACCCATCCAAATGCTTCATGAGACCAATATCAGAGTGTACCGATATTTAAAATGAAAGGGGAAGGAGGCTGTTTCCCTTCCCCCTCCCCTGCCCAGGATGAAACATTATAATAGCATCTGCAAATGGATCTGGATCTATCAGTATTTCCATTATAAATCAGAGGCTTAGCCATGAATATTCCTCCCAGAATGAAATTCAGTGCCGCCGCTGGTATCACAACAGTGCCGAAGGTTTTTTCAGACGACCTAGGCATTCCCACACTTGCTTTCCCTTCCTTCAAGGGGGATAATTTTGAAGACAAGTGTCCAAAAACATCTGCATGACAAAAGAAAATTAAAAAAAAAGGCTTCTTGATATTTCTGGGCTGAGGTTTAATACAGTTTTGGAGCCACTTGCAAGAACAGTGCCTAGGTCTGGAAGAAAATCTTGAAAATCACAGACTCGGTGGATGCTGAGGGAGCTGTGTCTGTGAACACAGCCTTCCTGACTCCCTGACCCCTCACACCCATGAAGGCTGGAAGCGTGCGGCAGGGAAGCTCTGTACCTGTCTCCTGCTTCGGTACCTGCTCTCAGCTCCTGCCACGCTAGGGGTGCTGCGGTTTGGTCACCCTTACACCTGGATTTGGGCACTCAAACATCCCCCTGGCAGGAGATGCCTCTCCTGGAGAGGCTGGGGCGAGAGCAGGGTGTGGGGAAACTGTGCTCCTTAATCGGAAGTGTCAGGCTGTTGTCGAGGGAGAGCCAAGTGCCTCTGCCCAGCCAGCGGGTGCGGATACTGCTCGGCACAGATGGCTGGAGGGGCTGCCCAATTACCAAATTAAGCCTTCAAAATGCAATGTGACTCCTAGCAGTTTGGAAGGAACCTCTCTGGACCATGGACCCCAGTGCCTGCGCCTCCACAGGCCTGTCAGGACCAGAAACGACTGCTTTCAGTCCTCTTGGGACAGATGCCTTTGAGGAAGCTTGATCTTCTGGGGAGCAGCATTCCCACTGAGCCAGTGGAGGTGTGGGCACCTGGTGTTCCAGAAAAGTGGGTGGGATGGGGGTGGAGGGAACGTGAGAAGCTCATTGGCACCCTATCGAAGTGGACATAAGGTAACATAGGTGACAGTGCTTGGGGACCAGGGCACTTCCCTCACCTACGATTGGGCCTCCTTTGGTAGCACTGGAGACTGGGCAGAGCTGAGCCACAGCTGTTGGTGCTGATTCCCAACATGACCCTGTTTCCCTGCTGAGTTCTCCTGTAAGTGAGCAGAGCAGCCTCTGAGCAGCCAGCCAGGCACTGAGGACGATGCACAGCAGAACTTTTCCTAATTATGACAGGATCCACAAGCAGAAGTTCCAGAACCGATAACGACAAAATAAAATAAAAGTTAAAAAAAAAAAACAGTGCTTTTTCAAATGAGTGTTTCTGTTCTTCTCTTTGCTGTGTGCAATGTATAATACTACCACATGAAATTTTATCCCTATGTATATGCTGAAGGAGTCATGTCAATGACGCATACTGTTAACATGAAATCCAACTAAACGTAGTACAACATTCAAAGCAGCAGTGTTCTGCTGCCCCTTGCTTCCTTTTTTAAACCTGTCTTCCCTGTGCTTAGGAAAAAGGTTTATTTCCTTTCTGTATTTCCCTGCAGTCTACAGACAGTCTCTGCACGTGATTGATAACAATATTTCTTGTGCAATCTCCTCCAAGATTCTTTTTTTTCCCATTGCTTTGTAACAACTACAATCTCATGTTCTTGCATTCTTTCCTAAATGAATCAAAGCAGGATGTCAAAGTCTAATCTATTGGTCTATTGGCTGGCACCCCTCCACCCCAGTTGCCCCTTTTCTTGTTAGCAACGTGGGGAAAAAAAGTTAAACCACAACAAAATTGTTACAGGTTCTCTTTTGCTGATTATTAGGGGATTGGAAGCCATTCTCCTTTAAAATGAGTGATGCTGCCAGTTTAGAGAAAGACCTGAGCACCCATGCAGTTCCAAGTATGGAAGGCAGCTACATGCATTTGATGAAATTACTTGCCTTGCAAATTAAAGCATTTAATAAGTTTCAAATGTCAGGTCTCATTTTTGCATGTAGGTCAGAAACTTGTCTAAAGTGAATTTCTTTTTTAAGGTGGTAAGAGAGCACACCTTATGGAACAAAATAACTACCAAATAACTAGTTAGGCTCCTTAATGTGAACCTCTCCCCTCTCCTGCATGGTTAGTAAGAGAATTCATTGGGAAATCACACACTAGCATTAAAAATACAAGCTAATATTATCTGCAAGAAAGACTCCAGCATGATCAATGACCGAGGGTTCAAATAACAGAGCAGGTTAAGTACTGAAAAATAGGAGTGGTGAATATTTGTTTAATTTCTGTTTGAATTCTCATTTCATGCTGTGTCTTCTGCATATTTCGTTAGGGAAGTGAGGTAGGGAAGCGAGGGTTGGCTATTGTTGGAGTAGTTGGTTGCTCTTTGTAATGTTCCCATAAAACCCACAAATGTTTTTATGTTCATGGTGGTATTTCCTTGTTTACTGTTCTCTTTGACAAGTTTCACCTACCCAGAGGGAAACAGAAGGGGTACTGTGTGGTTTAGGTGATCAACTCAATACTATGAGGGGTGAATGACAAAAAGGGAACTGTCAACTCAAACAGCTCATAAATAAGGCACAAGATGAAAATTGTGAGTCTAAACCATTGACAGCCAAAAGCAAAAATATACCAAAAACTTAATGAATATGCTCAATGCAATTCCAGCTGGTCCATCAATCATTCACCAAGAGAAGTGCTACAACCATGGCAAATAATATTTAAACAAACAGTATTGCTATTGCTAGCTCTGTTGTGCATGACTCCTGTCTCACAGGGGAGGGTTAGACTCCTGTGCTGAGTTTAGAGCATGTCAGAGATGCTTCACAGAGATTCATACTGGGCCACCTCTGTGTGTCCAGAGCTACCTCTTCTGCCTCAGGTCATTGTTATCTAAGCATAAAAGTACGGGATTCAGTTATTTGCTGCTGGGTTTTGCTGTGGATCTAGGCATAATGGTTTGAGAAAAGCATCTTTATTGCTGTCCCACTGTCCAGCTTCTAGTGGGCTGAGGAGCACAGCACAAAAGCTTGTCATCCCACTTGGCTCTCATTGCACTAATTTTTGGCACAGAGAGCTGAGGCCAAGGACTGAATGAGCACAGGGGATGAATCCTGATCTGAAACCTTTCAGATCAGGACTGAGTATGTTGTAAAAGCAATGCAAGATGCTTGCACACTTCCTTCTTGCATGGTCCCGTTCTCTGAGTAAAGAAGAGAATTATGATCCTGTGGGGCTAAGGACTCGTCTGGCAATTGTGGCATTCTCATTAATAGTTTGAGAAGGTGGTCAGGTTTTAAAGCTATACTCCATACAGGGGCGCTTCAGGAGCAGATTGGTCTTTGGGCTAAAAGTAGCTCCTTGACTCCTTGTCCACAGATACTTTTTTTTTAAGGAAAATTTGGAGAAAGTCCATGTCAGGTATTTTATTCCTTCTGTAGTTTGACTTACAAGCCATTCATTGCCCTGCTTTGAACAGTCATCCATATAGAGCATTTAAAAAAAAAAATCTTATGTTTTCAGTTGGGCCTATCTTTTCACTTTTCTTCTGTGGCATTTTACCTGAAAACTTAAGACTCTTGCTGTTTGCCAAGACACATCCTCAACTCCTCACTGAGCAACAACGCATGCACACATGAACAGCAGCTGCTCCTTGATGTGCCTGGAACAAGCCAAACTTGGAGAGCTGGAAGAGCCATGTAGTGCAGCCCGATGTATGCAGAACCAGGATGTTTGCCGCACAGAAAGCCAGCTATGTACATATTGGCCCTGCAAAATGGCAGAAGCCCTGTGTGCCTCCTCTGCCTGCCCATTTAACTCTGCTTTCCAGCTAGGGAAAGGCAGCCCAGCATATATCAAGTCTCTACTGTGCCCCCTGGCCGTCCCGCCTGGGGAATGAAGTGAGGGGACAAATCCTCTGTTCTGGCCCCAGTTCCTGAAGTGGAGGAGGCACCAGCCAAGAGCACAAAGTAAAACAATTGACGTAAAACTCCAGGTTTCAATAATAGCTGTTTGGGTTTTCCCTCCCTCTTTTCTACTGTGTAAGCTGCCTCTCTTTATTTTCCACAGGTTTGGCAAATGTTTTGTTTTTACAGCTCAAGCTTTGCCCATCACTGAGCTGCATATAAGCTTTGCTTAACTTTTAACTTGCATGCTAAACAAGAATTAAGAAATAAAAGAGATATCATTAGGGCTTGAACTTTCTGGTTTTGGAGTCAGCAAGAGCTTTGTTACCCACTCCTGGCTGAGAAGGACAGAGAGCAGACTGCTTCCTGTTAACATCGCAACCCGGTAAGTTTGCTCTTGAATCCCAAATGAGGTATATATTGTCCATCTGACCTCTTCTGCAGACTTGCTTTCAGTCCTGGACAAGAAAATCCCTTCCATTACCTTCCACATCAGCAGGATAGGGTCCAGGATGTTTAAATCCTCAATACTTTCTGTTATTTCCTGACAATACCCAATTCATTGGGCCAAGATTTGAATACACATCTTCCTCGCACCATTTCACAAAAGGCTTGGATCCCTAGAATAGGAGAAACCACTGCAATGCAACCAGGACATATAAATATGAATGTCAAACTACCTCATCAATGAAATGCTTTAAAATGCAGGGAGTGCCATGGTGAAGTGGGCCACAGAAGCACAATGAAATGATAATGAGAACAAGCAGAGATGAAGACCACCCACCAGTAGTTTTATGACTGTGACTTGGAAGGACAGCTCTTGGTGAGGCCATTGGGACTTGATGCCATTGTCATTTTTAGCACATGCTCAAGTAGCAATTGTTCATGGACATTTCAACTGTTGCCTCTGACAAACAGCAGCCAGACTATTTATGAACAACCCCCAACCCCATTCTTGTGCTTTTTAGCTTGTCTGTAGGAAAGAATGGAAGATTCCTACTTTGTTCTGACAGGTTTTCCCATAGTTACTGCTCTTCCTTGCATACACTTAATTTTCTGAGGAAGAGAAATTATTTACTGTGGCCCCTTCCTAGCCAGGTCTCCAGTGGTAATCTCTCATACAAACTTCTGCCCTACTTCAGCTGTGGTCTCTGGCATGCTCCATTCCATTTACCCTCCTTTCCTAGATAAAAAATAACATTCAGAACTACGGTGTCAGAGTAAACTTTTCTGGGGCTTGGTTGTGCCCTTAAGACAAAAGTTGAGGTTCAGAGAAATGAAGAAGAGGAAGGAAAGATGAAATGTGAGTATGTTCTTGATATATTGCCAGCGAGGTGCCTGTGCTGGATCAGAATAACTCTTGGGTGTCCTGGCTTAGGTTTCTGCCTCTTCATCCCCAAATGCTGCCACTTGTTTTCCTGGCAACTCTCACCAACACCTCACCTCTAGCAGAGTGTGTAGGGGATGCAAACGGTGCAGGAGAATTTTCTCCTACCCAGCTCTGTGTCAGAAACAATTTGGCTCAAGACTAAGGTAAGCAACAAGTCTCCAAAACAATTGCACAAGTACAGATCTTTTCTGTTTTCTAACTCCACTAGAAAATTACCAAGTCACATTCGAAAAACTCAGCCTTTTACATTTGTTCACTGTTTCAGAAATAGCTGCAGATTTCACAGCACTCTACTAGCTTGCCTTTAAATCTTATTATGTTAAGAAAGTCATCCAAAAAGCAATTGTTAACTAATATATTCTTAATTCTTTGCTCTTCTACCTATGGTGAAACAGGTAACTTGATAGAGCTGTTCACATTAATGTGCTGCCATACCAGGTCATCATTCCCAAAGCTGTCAACAGGGGACGTCATTGAAAGGTGCCACCTTCACAGCCAAGAAATGCCTAGTTTATCCGTTAGACTTTCCTTCAGTAGTCATTTAAAGTGAGCATGCTTGCTGTTCTTTTTTAACTTTCTGTGTTTTACCAAGACAACAACTATAGCACAGCTCAGAAAATAAGCACTTGTTATTTTCAATAGTCTGTGCAGAAAATTTGCATGCCCGAGATGGTAGAGGAAGCTGACCAAGAGCAAGCTGCTGGTGGCAGATGCTTCTGGATGGTTGGATTTAAGGAACTGCAGGAACACTGAGAAGTGTCTGGCATGGACCAGAGCATTGTGTGTCTGGGTGCTGCTCTAGGCGTTTTGTAACACCTTTATAAAAAGATGAGGAGTTATGTACTCATCCCTGAAAAATGGATGAAAAAAATGGAGCTAGAGAGGGAGGAGGGAAAGAGGGATGCATGTCAAACAGAAATGCACAGCTGAAGGCACAAGATGACAGGCAGAGCACACATAGCTTATTAACCACTAAAGAGGCCATTGCACATTCAGGCCTGGTCTTAATCAAAGCTTTGGGAAGAGACCTGGGACACCTTTCTGGGACATACCTGAGGTGACCTACAGAGTCAATGGAGAGATAGACTGGAAAGCAGCACTTTAATAAGATAATAACAATAAAGTTCCCATAAGAATGTCTTCTGGAGCTATCTGTCACTTTCTGTACACCTTGAAATGTGGAGGCCTAGACTGTCGTAACAGCACAGATATAGAGCAGGCAGTGAACTTTCCTGGTTCAGGAAGCTTCTTATAAAAATCTGCATGAGACTAACAATCACAAAATATGTAGTGGGAAGCTGAGTGGAGTGTGAGCTCCTGGAGCAGCTTGCGGGTGGGGGTGACCATGGAGAGGTGTGCTCTGTCTCTGTGACTCTGTCATACAGGTTCTGTGCTGGGCTGGTAGCTCAGGACTGGCAGCACAGCTCTTGAGCCAGAGGACTGTCTGTGTAATGCAGACTTCTGCTTCTGGGGGTAAGAAAGATGGAGAGACCTGCACTGTGAAGCTGTGCAGACCAGCTGCATGCCCAACCCGATCCTATCCTACTATGGAGCAGAGGAGCCTGTGGACAGCAGATGTCATCGCCTGCCTGAGCACGTCCTCCTCATCTCTGCTTTCTAAGGATGCCCAGTGATTCTCTGCCATGGATGAGTTTCTGGTTTGTAGATGCTGTGCGGGAAACTCCACCTTTCTGTTAAACACAGCTTTCTGGCCATAAAGCCACTGCTTCTATAAGTGGCTGTAGAAGTGATTGAAAATAGTGTGGGAAACGTATTATCCCTAGCTCTTGGTCCTCAAACTCCCCACGACTTGCACCGTCCCATGACTTCTCAGAAATGTTAATCAATGAGTGCTTTGGTTTGCAGTGGAAATGGGGTACAGGTGTATGGCAGTGGTGTTTCATACCTCACGGGATATTTTCTGTGTTTTAGAAGCAAGAAGAGTTGTGTCACAGAAAGTACAGCAGAATACGCTTGGCAATAGCATTGACATGCTTTGCCAGGCATGAATCCTCAGACTGATGTTTCCAAATCTCAGAGCCTCTGCTTCCTTTTCTGCCTGGTTAGTTAAAAGCTTCTCTATGGTGCTAGCCTAAGTAGGATTTCAGAAACTCACAAATATGCATCAAGGACGCCCAATGGGTGCTATGGTGTGGGCTGTCCTTATTTGACAGGTTTCCCAGTCGAGGCACATGTTGGTGAAGTGGCATGTTCAGCGGCGTGTGGGGAAATTTCTGAGAGAACTGAGAAAGGAACGCAGAGACTTTGACTCGAATTTCTCTACCTTAACCTCCACTCCACTTCCCCCTTCATCTTTCCTTCTCCCTGAATCTCTGTTCTTAATGCCTCAACATATAGTTACAATAGACCTTACCATATGAAAAAGGACACTCATGGCTGGAAAATGCTGTACGTTTAAATTCAGCATTAAATTCAGCATAGCTGTGAGAAAAGGCAACAGGAAATGAGATTACAAACAGTCAAGCAAGTTCACACGTTAGTTATGTCCAAAGAGAGTTGCTCTCCTTTGTTACAGTGTGCTCCACTCATCTGTGCAGCTGTGCATCTGGCCTTTCGTCTCTCTACCTATTCTCACAGGTGACTCTTGTAATGAAGAATGACAGAACCTAGGAGCTGAGCAGAGACCTCCCGGATGGGATGAAGTGTGGGACTTGCATGAATAAGGCACTTGAAGCAGAGGAATCTGGAAAGGTGTTCAGGTATATGAGAATATATAAATATTACGAGCAGCACTAATTGTCAATCAGCCCTGCGTTCCAGCAGATCCCTGTATGCACTCAGCTTCACATTGGATCCTCTAGCAAATCTCTCCTGTTTATTCTGGGTGTGTCCAGATACTGTGGTGGAGACTAAACAGTAGCTCTGTTTGAGCACTTGATCAGCAGCGTGTAGCTGGTCCCTCCTCGGGACTGTGCTGAGCTTCTCTGTGTCCGATACAGCTCATTCTCCATGCCAAACGCAGACCAAGCTGCTCAGAACTGTGTTTTTCAAACTCTGCGGCCGATCTCTAAATGATGAGTTTGATAACTTTGTAGGGGAGAATGGAGTCTGGCTGCCAAGGAATGTTTATTTTTGTGTTCTTGCCTAATCATTGTCACAGATGATTCAGCAAGAGCAGAACCACCAGTCTGCCTGAAAAAAAAATTCTGCTGGGGCTTGCTCTCGTTCAATTTGCAGTGAAAATGAACAAATATATATATAAAAGCTGTTGTGGTCCCAAATGGTGTTTTTCTGTGTTTTAAGGGGGGAACATTGTGCTAAAATTTGAGAAACTGCACAGGTAGAAACATTATTAACATAATTAATGACATGTAAACCAAGACTAATGTCGTCTGGGGGATGTTTTGATATCTGCAAAAACCCAGAGACCTAACAGGTACCTGTAATTCCACATCTTGATGTTATTTAGCCAATTTTCTCCTGCCACGAGGAGGTCAACAGTCATGTACCTTCTGTGTTAGACACCGTCAAGCCTTGTTTACTGTCATTAAAAGGTCTCAGGAGAGGGCTGGTGAGTTTTTGGCAGTTTGTGGAAGAGGAGAGAGCTACAGCTGCAGAACAGTTGTTGTCATAACACCTATTCATTATTATCCCTCCCATCATGAATCATCTCCTGATAACCAGCCCACCTTTGTTTACATCCATCACATCCAGAAAGCCCACACTTTCTTCCAGGAGTCACATCTCTACCTGGGAAAACTGTGGCCAGTTTTGTGCCAGTATTTCTTCCCCAAACTCAGAAAATTCTTGAAGCCTCACTGCTGAGAGAACAGGGACAGCTTTTCAAATGTTTTGTTCACTTCCACTTAAAATTCAACTAGAGTATCTAAATTAGGAATGCTGCTATATTTCAGCTCAGAAAGCTGCAGTGCTCTGTTACAAAGAGGGGCTTCATCTCCTCCTTGTCGTCCAGAACCCCGTCTTTCTGGATGGCATAGTCCGTTTATCTAGGTGGAAGGCTCGGTAAGGAACTCATGTTGTACCCTTCCTTCTGTGTCTGGTACAGTGTGGAGCACAGTGTCATCACTGCACTAATACACAAGAATAATCAGCTCATCAAATCAGCTTCATTAGTTGAAGTTGGAGAGCAGAGCTCGGCTGCCCAGCCCCGCAGACACGCAGCCTTCCTCACCACTCCATCTGCTGCAGCTGAACAGGAGGGGGCTGCCCGTTTGGCTGTTCGCGCACAAGCGCAAAAGCCTGGGACACTGGGGGTACTTCGAGCATGTGTCATGTTCCTGCCTGACACATGTCACCAGGGGACCGATGCTTCTCCCATGTCTCTCATACCTCATATCAAATCCAACACTGTGGCATCAGCAGGGTAGCCACTAGAGTGAGGTTTTAGGCCACTGACCAGTCTTCTGTTTTTTGAGGGGAGGGGAGCAAGATTTGGTCCAAAAATTCTACCTTGCATCCTTATTCCAACACTGAGCACCAGGGGCCACCCCTTGCTGCTGGCAGGTGGACCTACAGTGGGGACCCTCACTGGGAGAGAGGCAGTAGGGCAGAGGCTGCTGGAAAGTGGCCCGTGCCCACTGCAGGCTCAGGGCTCTGCAGTCTCTGCATTTCCATGGCAGAGGAGGACACCAGCAGGTCACGAGTTTCACAGATTTGTACACTGCTTGGAATTTCTGAGCAAGAGTATTTATGGATAGCACTGGAGTTATTTTTATGGGAAAGGCTCTGTAACTAAGCACTTCAGGAAAAAAAAAACCAGAAATCAGGCCACCATGTAGATGAAAAGGCAGGTGGAGAGGGCTTCACTTGAGTGTATCCAGCTTGGATATAGATGAGTGTAAGCACCTAGCAGGTGCTTGCTGTGGAAACCCCTAGGGCCAGGTATCTTCACAAACACTCTTCAAACAATGATGAATAATAAACACATGTATAAATTTCTCATTCTTTGGTATTGCCAAGGGTATGTGCAGAAGTATCTGTTGCTTACACTCTTCTCTCTCTCTTTTTCTCTGTGTATTTTTAGCATGGATGGAGATACAGTCTCAGAAAACGTAATGACATGTGACATGCAGGATTCATATGTATCTAGGCAGTATGGGAATGTACCATGTAGGAGGAAATGTAAAATACTGCTTGGCTTCTAATACCCATTACTTAAGCATAATAAGGCGCATTATGGAAGCAGATAAGGGAGCTCCCCATTGCGCCTGAGCATTAGAAGACATATGTTTATCCTGTACCTGTGTTCTCTCTTTGACTTTCCGTCATTGCATTTAAGTTGATTCATGCAATATCGACTGAAGATGTACACTAGCTTGTCAAAAATGCCCTAGGTGTCTGCCTTTAGAAGATGATCAATTTTCACCAGAAAAAAAGTGATCAACTTGATTCTCCCTCTCTCATGCCATTAAAAAACATCTGCTAAGGAGTCCAATCAGATACCAATGCAATGCTGTGGCAAATCATCTAATGTTCAGAAGAATTTCTCTGCTGATTTTAAGAGAGTCAAAAGGCAATGTTCTGTCCTGGAGTTAACTTTGTAACTCTAACAAGATGAGACAGTGAAGTTTTGCCTTGTAAGCAGTTGATGTAGGTTTTTTTTTCTCAAAAAAAAAAAAAAAAATAGCATGTATAAGGAAACATTTAATGTCCACATTATCTCAGCCACTGGGAAGAAGTGTCTCAAACAGAAGGGAGCCTCTTCCCTCACTTGTTTTCGTATCGCAACCTAGTTTTAACAGGAGCTGTAGACTGCAAATGGATACAGAAAAAGGCTGAAAAATGGTCTTAATATCATTGTTCAACCAAAAATGCTTATTTTCCTAACCAAGGTTTGAATTGTATTGTAAAGACAGACACTGGAACGTTTGACAGCTTTAACAAGAAAACTGTGACTGCAATCCTAGTGTAAACCATACATCTTGTGAGATCAAGTGGAATGCTCTGTACAGATGCCAAAAAGAGCTGAAATTTTAAAGGCCTTTTTTTTTTTTTTTATTAGTAGTTAATGGTGTATATTTAGCACTGAAAAGATCATTTGACAGCACATCAATCCTGCCAGATATATGAGTAAAAGGGAACTCAAAACCCCACATTATGTAGGGTCTTTTTCATCTGAAATTTTAGGAGGAACCAACCTACCGGATACAAACTCTGCTGAACTAGATAGAAAGACTACCATTGATTTCCATGGACTTTGGATCAACATAAGGAGGGGAAGCAAAATGCATACTAGGATGTTTCCTTGGTTATTTGCCTGTCCTTTTAAATGGTATATGTGACATTTTAAAGTTCAGGTGTTAAAAAAGGAATGATAGCTTCATGAAGGGTTTGTCAGTGAACTGCAGAGTTTAGAAGGCTGTTAAAAATATGAATATAAATGTCTCTGTGCATACACACTTCAGGGACAGAATTTAATTTAGCTGGAGCTGGTGGTACCTGACACTTTCTGCTATGAGAGCCTGTTTTCAGTTTTCTATAACTTTGCCAAGTTTTAACCATTCAGTGTCTACCTCACACTGAATATTTTGCATCTCTTGATTCCACCAGCAAGGTGATGAAAAGCTACCCAGTATCACAGAATGAAGGCGGCAGTCAAGGGATCTGGCCACACAGGAGAGGGAGTGACAGTGAGAGAAGCATGCGGGTGGCCACAGGAGGAGACAAAGTGAAATGGAAGGTAAATCAGATGGAGGCAGCCAGATGTGAGAGAGAGCGATGGGGTGAGGTGAAGGGCTAGACCAGCAGGAGAGGCAGCCTGGGAGAGAAGCACAGGAAAGAGTGAGGAATAAAAGACCCCCAAAGCAATTTGAGCAGTAAATCCTTGAATCATGCATTCATCTTCTTTAGTGTTGTGGGGTTGTTTTTTTTCTTTTTTTTCCCCAGGCTAAAGAAGATGATTTATGCAGCACCAAGCATAAGGGGGCCTCATTCTCCACTAGCTGGTAAGCACTGCTGTGAGGAACACAACAGCAGCAACAGCAAAGACAGAAGAAGATGCTTGTTGTCATTTCAAAAGCCCTGGGAATGGTCAGAGTGCTCCCAAGAAGAAGAGCCACTGTTTCAACTGTTTGCCTCCTTTTCACATTGACATTGCAGTTTTTATATTCCAAACACTAGGAAGAGGCTACAAGACCTCAGAGAAGGCAGAAGAGCTGAGAGGGGAAAGGGAGGGCAAGGGCCAGGGAGGGGGGCATGATGAACAAAGACACACAGTGAGGAGGGAGACAAAGCACAGATAAGGACAGAGGAGATGCAGAGAAGGGAGGAACTGCCAGATGAGGGGCAAAAAGCCAGTTAACAGCAAGTCTCAGCATTTGTTACTCTACCCCAGTGTATCTGTGTTCCCCCTGCAAACGTTTCTTCCCAGAGGCTTTTCATCTCCTGGGTACAGGGATGGGTGCAGTGTGTGTACAAAGAACAGCTGGAGAGGTAGATGGTTACATATGTCAAAGAATGTACAAGGAAAGTCCTGATTCCTGTGTTCTCTCATTCTCTAGCTGAGAGGTTTAAAGCCTGATTTCCAGGAAAGCAGCACATGTTTCCTTGTCTACTGACCATGTGACAAGAAGCCAGCCCCGTCTGGGGCAGGGTGAAAGTTTCCCATGCTGAGGTCCACTGGCGCGTTGTGTATCACATCTGTTTCGTGGAGATGTTTACATGAGGTCCCACTAACATGCACTCTCCTTACCGAGCAGCCTGTGTCTGTGTGTGTCCCTGATCCACAGATTAATGACAAGATTATGCTTGTGGTAGCTGCCTTGTTGCACTGCTGCTGGGAGACAGCAAGGAGGTGTCCCTCATGCTCTAACGGCTTGTACCCATGGCAGGCATTTGTGTAAGCGAGGTTATTTTGGAAGTGCAAGGAATCACACGATTCCGGCACAAATGTTTCCAGGAGATGTTGCTCTTCCTGCATCTGTTCCTCAGGGGAAAAGAAAAGGGGAAAGGTAGACGGAGGCTTCCAGCCAGCCCCATTAGCTTTTGCAAATTAATTCTCTAACAAATGCAGCCTTCTGCTAGCAGCATGAGTTTTGCACACAGGATGCACCAAGTTCATGTGCATGCCCCTGTTCATAGCTGCCTGGCAAGGAATTAGGGTAACGAAAAAGAAACACATTAAAATGCCACCCGGACTTGTTAGTAAACAGGTTATTTTAAGTCTTGGCTAATCATTTTCTCTGATGGATGTGTCACCCAACTGTAATGACATTGTCTCAATGCGTGGCTGCCACAGGAAAAAAATTGTTCTGTTTTTTCCAGTTCAGAAATTATCCACACACATTCCCTAAACATTTAATGGGTCTTAGAGTGTAAGGCTTTTCCAAATGGCTGCAGAAGCACTTCTGCAGCTAATTTATCTGTGTGAATATTTGTCTTATAGCAATGACGCTGGTCCCCTGATGGATGAAATAATCTGTGGCAGTTAGGCTGTGCTGTGTGACAGGATCCTAAGTGGTGACCAAGAGATAAGGAGAAGATACAGATGTATGGGTGATGGGGATAGTGACCGATGTCATTTAAATACCTCCCAGTTTTGAAGAGGTTGTAGCTTCTCCTGCTTGTCTCAGTTTCACAGATAGTCTGGTGACCACTACCACCACCACAGCAACCTTGGTAAATAGCTAAGGCCCATAACACCAGCAGAGGGAATCAGTAGTTTTAATTCACTAAAATATGGGTGGTGTTTTTTTTTCTTTTTAAAAGCTGTAGTCACACAGCTGTAGTCTGGACTCCCACATTTCAGCTGTTCCCTCTGTCCACAGGCAGAAGCAATGCGTCACTTTCTGAATTGTTTCCTTCAAAAAAATAATAAGTCAGTTGATCAACAGCAAGCAGTAATGCCAAGTGGAAACAGTCAGACAGGAGAGGCAGTGTCACCCATACAACTGGTAGCAGTGTTGTTTTTGGCAAGTGTTGTCTCTGCTTCAGTGTCAGAGGGGAGCAGCCTGCCTGACCAGCACCTGGCACTGCTGCAGTGCACCAGGCTGTGGTTCACAGCACTAAGGTCCACCTGGGCACCAAATAGAGCCAAATCTGTTAAAATTTAAGGGAGGCTCAAAGCATGGCAGGTTCAAGCAGGCTGCCGCAGGCCCCTGGAGCTGCAGCCTGGCTGCAGACAAGGCAGGAAAATGCTACATTCCCCTGCAAGACGCACAGGATTTCCTGAAGCGGGTCAAGAAAACATACCTTCCCATTGTCCCCACCATGTCACGGGGAGTCCTTGTGCTCCGCTGGGGACAATGTCAATTTCTACCCTGGCAACCAAGGAAAACAAGGAGAGTTTTTTGACATTTTACATGAAGCTGCTGCTGGCCTGCCTCACTTGCCAGAAAGGCCCAGCACTGGGAGAGATGGTGTTCCTCACGGCCACTAATGAACATCCCTCGCTGGCTGTTGGTTGGCTGCTGAGGTGGAAAATCTGTGGCAGCCCAAGGGAAAAAACACTGTATTTAAGACAAACAAGTGTTTACGGGACAGGGGGGTGGGGAAGGGGGCAGAGAAGAGCAGACTTTGGCCAACTCTTCAAAGCAGTGTGCTTGCTGACTCCCTCCCTCAGACTGGACATGGTGCAGTGGGCATGGCAGGGCATGGGGCCTGGCGGGGCAGCTGGGGAAGGCCTGTGCAGTGAGCTTTGGGCCAAGGCCAGGCTCAGCTGTGGGGTTTGTCCAGAGATGTAGGGCCAGTGCAGGAGGCCATCGCACTGCCTGGCAGCATGCCTGGGGCCAGACTCGGCAGCCACTTCTGTGTCAGCACCACGTTAACTCTAGAGTGGACTTCATATTGCCCTGTCCTAATGTTCAGTGTATTTCATAGAATCGTAGAATCAGAGAATCACAGAATCATTATGGTTGGAAAAGACCTTTAAGATCGTTGAGACCAATCACTAACCTCACATTACCAAGTCCACTACTAAAGTAAACCATGTCTCTCAGTACCTCTTCTATGTGTCTTTTAAATATTTCTAGGGATAGTGATTCCACCACCTCCCTGGGCAGCCTGTTCCAATGCTTAATAACCCTCATGGTGAAAAAGTTCTTCACAATGTCCAACCTAAACCTCCCCTGGTGCAACTCGAGCCTGTTTCCCAAGCTGCTTCTATAAGGCTTTTTTGCTGGTTTGTTTGTTTGTATTTTGTCTGGGATTTTTTTTTTAATTTTTTTTTTGTGTGTTTTTAAATTTGCTCTTATCGTTGCATTTTTCCTCCTCTGAAATCACTTTAACCTTAAAAGAGCAGTCATAGAGAGGAAATTGCAAGTGTTCTTGCAAAGCCCAAGGATTGTGTCTTAATGGCAGTGAATACACAGAAATGCTATGCACCATGCTGGACCTCAGAGATGTGGCACAGACCTCACCAGCACGTCTCCAAAGCACTCTGAGTCCAGGCCCTGTTAGCACAGTCTGGATCCTGATCCACTTTGGAGCCCTGTGATGGAGGTCAAGAAAGTTTCAGCTTCGATATGCTGAGCTGGCACACCTCCAGAATTCAAGGCACTATTTGCTTCCTGTAATGCTCTCATGAACCTGCGTTTGCTTTTTGTCATAACATCAAACCAGCAAGTGTGAGATGAGACAGAGCACCTGGAAGGCAGTGGCAAAGACTACAGGAAACTGAGCATTGCACTACAGTTTAAAGAAAAGAAATTGTTACTTCAACCCTTTAAAATAAGGTCATCTCAAAATACACATGGAAAAAGTGTAAACCAACTTACTGTTATCAGTGATATGTGGATATGGTTTTTGTTTTTGTAGTGATAGTAAGAAAATATCTAAAAAGTTGACTTGAATTAAAAAAAATCCCAAACTGTAAGAGCTGAAAAAACCCCACATACCTAGTGCATAGGACTCTGGGCTCAAGAAAGGATGTTTCAGTTCTGGTTAAAATACAGATTTTCTCTCTGGTCTTGAAAAGTCAGTCTGTCCTATGTTTTGATGCTTCCTAGAATACCAGATTTATTGTTTGAATAATACAGCTTATTTGCTTGACTAAGGATTGTTAATAAACCCCAGCATAACTTGAAGGTGAAAACACTTAAAATACAGCCCTACAAATAAAAGTGCATATAGGCCATGCTCCTAGGCTTCAGAAATTTCCCTATCACTAAATCAGGTGCAGGCTCAAACTGCCACAAAGCAGAGCTGGAGTTACTGTTTGGCAAGGTCCATGGAGAGTATCAGGTAAAAGACTGTACATTCAAAGGAACACAAAATGGACACAGATAAAGAGATGTAAAACATATTTTACTGTTAGACAAGAAAAAAAAAAAGACTTAAAGAGTGTCTGTCCAGCAAGGGCGAACATGTGTCTTTAAATTTATCATAGCTAAATGGGCAGGGGGAATAGCAGCCAAGATTTCCTTGTCTGAGAGGCTGAAGCTAATACTGTCATCTGTAGTTAAGACCCATTTGTCAAACAGAGTATGCTGAGAATAAAGAAAATCAAGTCTCCCTTCCCTTTTTAATTTGACTTAATTAGCCATAATTCCCCTTACTGAAATAAAGGCCTTTCCAATTGCAGGGGACATTTCTGTGCCCGCACTTTTGCTAGTGCAAGTGCACAGCTCTGCATGCAGGGAAAGCAAAAGCTGAACAAATGTGCTGCAAAAACAAGATGCTCTACTACGCTTACCTCCTTCCTTGGGAAAGGAGGACAGAACAAACAACACGTGGCAGATGTTAGCCACACAGTTCAGTGCCCTACTGGGAGGCATGTAAGTACTATCATGATACGCAGTCTGGGAGAAGCTACATGGGAGAAAACAGCACACTTGTTGTATGTATGTATGTCAGATTTGGCCCTCCATAGCTAGGAGGAGGCATGCACTCGTAGCATGGCATGGAATACATAACGCAATTATAATTGGGTGCAGTATGTTCGCAGCCTTTAAAAAAAAATGTTGTATTAAAAAAACGAGTGCCACGTTCATATGGCTTAAATTCCCCATGAGCCCCTGTGCCTACTGCTTCCTACTGGCTGCTTCTGGTCCTTCAGTGGTGCCCAGCCAAGAGGAAACTTCAGGGCACAGATGGAGTTCAGGCTAGACAGTCCATAACCTTCACTGGATCCCGCTGGCATCCTGTGGTGCGAAACCTGCATCCCAGAATTATTTGGAGCAGTCGTTCTCCCAAACCCGATGAGCACACTTGCCTAAAATAGTGTCTCACAAAGGTGTGGTAAGGCCAGCCTTGGGGCTTGCAGAATTGCTGAGAGGGACTGTGAGCCTCAGAATATCCTTGTAATTCATCTGTAATGTTAAACTTTAAATAACTGCCTTCCTCTTTCACTCCTTTCTACCTCAGCTAAGAAATGCGACATGCACTGTGTAAAGGGACTGTCACCAGCTGTTAATAAGAAAGCAGCTTTAGCTTCTCTCTGCTTCTCTTGTTCACACGTAGACAGTGTTGGAAATCAGTGAAAACGGGTGTAGCCCCTCTGCTACCACCACCGCCACCTCCCACAAAGAGAGCAAGTGAGAAAGGGAAGAGGAAAGGTTGAAGAAACGGGCTGACCTACTTAGGTACTGCGAAGGACGAGCATGCGGGCTCCAAGTGCTGGGATGGCTGTGCGCGTTTGTTCTGGGCACCTACTGTTACCCTGGCATCCCTCCAAACAAATGGCTTTACACCCAATTCCAAAACAGCTCCTTCCTCCTCCTCTTCAAAATATGCCCTCCCCACCATGCACACTCTCCCTGTGATCCTTGCTGCCTTAGTTTCAAAACGGCCGCTTCTCCGAGCAGGCAGCCAGCCCCTGTCTTATCACCCACCTGTTAATACCTGGCCTCCTGTTTGTCACATGGCAGCTCTGGGCTTTCAACCAGGATCCCCCCCCTGCTCCTGTGCCGCAGCCACTGCTTCCGGCATGGGCCACCTGTCCCTCCTGTCTCAGCTGAGAAAGGACAGGACCTAACTGCAGGGTAGGTGGCTGTCAGAGAGTGGACCTGGCTTGCAAGGAGCGGTTTCCAGAAGCAGGAAGGAGAGAGGAGGCAGATCTCCTTGCTCTTGGGAGCCCTGACTCAGACCCCTTCCTGTGTGTCACACGCCATCCCCTCCCCTCCACTGGCTCCGAGTCCCTGAGTAGCATCACTCGAACCCTGTGAGTTAGCCAGCCTGAAAATTATACCTGCTGGGATCTGGCCAGTTTGCAAAGCCTTATATTAGCGGTGGCAAGGTGGTATCAACGCATCCAGGTGACACAAAGACTGCATTATAAATCCTTTTGGATTTAGATGGCAAATGATCCTTTTGCTCTTCAGACAGTGTTTCTGGCAATTCAGAGCAGTTACAATTGCTCGTCAGAACAACCAAAAGTGCTTCCCTGGCAGCATGGCATTTCTTACTGAGAGACTGGAAGAACCTTCTTTGGTTTCTATATAAAATCCACTGATGACTCATATAGGACTCAGAAATTGTCCTAGTTAGAGATAAATGGGAAGCTACACTGCGGATCTGGAAACTGAAGCTTGAGTCACAGAGCTGGAACCAGGATCAGAAGGCAAACTTCCCTGAGGTTTGGGGTCTTTGAGGAGGCAAAGAGTGATTTGTTCATGTTTTTCATGCAAGCATCACATTAAGCATTTCTTCTTTCTCTTTTTCTTCTGACTTCCTCACCAGATGTTTTCCGGAACATGAGAGGTCTCGTAGTTCCTTTTGTCTATTCCATCTACCACCTTTTGTCTTGCTTCACACCAGTGCTGTCTCAGAGGCAATTAAAAGAGGTTCAACTAGGTTCATCTGCTTTGGTCCCTTACCAAAGACTATGTAGTGATGTGACACACACAAACCACAGTGAAAGATCATTACTAAGGGTGTCAAAATCAAGTACTGAGAAGCTAGAGATGGTCACTGCTAAGATGGCTTGTGGAGATTCAGTTTGGCCCCACTGTGTGTATGCATATTGTGTCAGTTTTTAATTGCATGAGCATAATCCTGCACTGTTTGTGCCACAAAACCCCCTGCATCATCCAGCTCAAGGAGCAGGTGGTGTTCTCTCAATAAGCAGCTATTTATAGTGCTCAGCGCAAGACCCCATGCCTTGTCCACTGAACATTCTTCAGACCCCCATGTGAAGATGAAGCGATTAACTGTCCTAATGGCTCTTCTAGTGTATCTGCAACTATTGTAGTGGTGGACTTCATTTTAATAACACCTTTCAGAGGAGGTAGAACAATTCCTGTTTATAGATGGTGGATGACACAGGGAAATAAGAAGGTTCCAATTATTCTAAGTGATGCTGTGGGTCTCCTGGGCTTTCTGTGCTTCACATACAGGCTCTCACCTTCATGTGAGAGCTCAGGACTTCTACACAAAAAGACTGTAGTAGGCAATCATAGTATCCACTGTGGAAAATCAGTTTTTAATGATTTGCCTTATATCATGAAGGATCTTCTGGAGCCTTCCAGGATTTCCTTCATCTACAAATGTTTGCCAGAAAAAAAACAGTGGGAAAGAGATTCTCTCAGCAAAACTTTTACAGTTCTTGCACACTAGTCCAAACCAGCTTATTTTAAAATATTAATCTCTGTACGAGTCATTTAATATACCCATCAATTATTTGTGGATTGGAAAGGACTTTCACATCTTCATTTGATACTAATATACTGCCCCACTTCTTTCCAAGTAAAAAGAAAATATGCACTGAGTATTTCTGCATCATTAACAATGTTGGCATCACCCTCACCAATAACAGTCTGATGCCAATTCCTTTTGCTTCTACTATATTAAATGAATTGTTCTTGACCTTCTCAGTCTGTGGTTTCCCCTGCTCTTTGAACCTATCTTGTCTTTGTTTTAATTTGGTCAGTTATAATGTCTCTTGTTTGATCTTTCTTGCCCTTCCATTTGCATTTTTTTTCACCCTAAGGGAAGGACTCTCTTTGCCTCCCAGAACGAGTAGTCAGACTAATCTGCCCTTTTTCTTAATTGTGAAAGCTTGACCTCTTGACCATATAATGACCTGAGTACTCTTAAACACCTTTCCTGGTGTGTTTGCAAATTTTTACTTCCAGTTTTACTCATGTTTCTTATCACCCTGAGGTACTAGCCCTACTCAAATGTCAAGTATACGTACTGCTGGGGATACTGTCTCTGGTGCAGTGAGTGCAGTCAGGTCACAAAAGAGGTCCCTAAGCAGCCACCGACTTCCAGCCCATTGATCTTCACATACCATAAAGAAGTCCAAATTTCTTTCATACTGGCTACCATGTCTCACATCAAAGAAATCTCATCTACAATGCTCTCCTGTGAAGACAGTTTTCCGAATTGGAAATCCATTGAGTACCTCATAGCAGTACAGTTCTTTTCAGATGCTGTAGGAAAGTAACTGCTAAATGGACTGTTTGTGGTTGATCTGCCCATTCCAATTCATGGTTTGGCCTGTTCTGTCTCATACACTCTAAATGATTTATGCCTCAGCCTCTCTGCTCCCTATTGTTGCCTTCTTGTTTCTCTTGTCTTCCAGACTTCAGACTTATTTAGCCTAGGCTCCTTACCTTACTAGTCCAGTCTCCCTGACAACTTGCTCTCTGATTTATGTTCTACACGTTTTTTCTCATATTGGCCAACGGGTCTACTTAAACTTTCCTGAACTTTTTGTCCAGTCCTGGTGCTCCTCTCCATCTCCACTTTGGCATTTTTACCTCTTGTCCCAGACTATCTTCTATAATCACTTTCTTACCACGTTTGTCTTCCTCCTCCGATTCTGTTCTCCACCTTCACCAATCTGATCATCCCATCTGCGATCGAGCCTTCCTCCTGCCCCACCTCTACAGATGATCCCACTTTTAACCCACAGATCCTTTCCTATGCTTGCTTCCTGCCTGTGGTACTGCTCCTGGTTCCCATTCCCTGCCTGTTTATCCAGCTAATCCCAACCCAAGTTGATCTTGCTGTCCTAGCTCTGGTGTTGCGAACCAGTCTTTCCGTCCCTTTTCTCATCCTCATTTCTGTTGATGTCTCCTCTGCATCTGAAGTTTCCAACTTAAACCCCTACCAAGAATGTGATTGAGGCAGTAAGTTGACTAAGCAGAAGGTGTTGTGATTTGCAGTCCCAATACCCTGGTCACCTGCATCAGAGACCTTTACAGAGCCTTTGCCCACCCCACTGGGTGGAAGCCAGAGTGGCAACCTGATGAATATCTGCCTACAAGAGTTTGGACATGTTTGCAAGTCTACTAGCATAAACATAACCTGAAGGTATCATATGGACACAGTTCTGTATGCTACAGATATGGACCCTCTTCTCAGTGCTGGCTCTAACTCAACCTAGAGTAGCTATTAGAGGGAAAAAGCTGGCTTCTCTCCCAAAACGCTGGCCTGAGGCATGCTTTGCTGTTTCGAAGAGAGGTACATGTTTAGCCTCTATTGTCTCTTGGAGATAATGACAAGATGGAGCATGGCCCATGACAGTGGCATTCTTGGGGGCTTTATTAACATCTATAGAGTCTCTACTGAGCAGCTATGAAGGGAGATTTCCACCCCCACCCTCTGCCCCCAGGCATGTGTTAACCAAATTAGGTGGATTGTCAGAAAGATGGTACAAGGCATATCCCTGAAGTCAAGGCCAATTCCCTGCCAGATTTCAAGTCCTGCTTCAAAGCATGGGAATGCTACAATGGTTCCAAGAAAAAGTTGCTAGTACATTTAAAATTGGGCAAAACAACATATTTTTCCCAAACCTCATTCTTGGAAAGGCCAAATCTGGCAGATCAAAATTTTTTCCAAAAAAAATTTAAAAATTAAAATCAATGAACCTGAATGGTAAAGTTAGTTAACTTCAAATCATTAATGTTCAGCACAGCTGTAAGCTGCCAAAGCCATGGTCCTGTAATACAAAGCTGTGGGCAGTCTTTATAAACAAACAGCATCCCCAAATTACTTTTGATCCTTCTTATCCTCCCTTTAATTTTCTGTATGCTCTCCCCGTTGTTTACAAGTTAAAGCAGATTTTCATGCATCCTAGAAGATCTTGTAAGGTCAACACTTTACATTAAAGTACGGGATGGAAGCAGATACTGTGCTCTTACTTTCAAGAACTCAAATCAAAATTACAGAGCAACAAATGAGACTGGGAGTGTGCTATTTTTCATTCCACAAGCATACCTCACAAATGTCAAATTTCTTAGCTGTACAATCAATAAATGGGGTGTAGAAAATTGCTAAATATTTTTCATCCCGTTCTGAGTAAACATATAAACAGTGACTTATTTTCATGGAAATGCACAGGAGTGCTTCCTTGGCTCCAAAACCAATTGCCACATCCAAGACAGCTAAAAATGAAAAATTTTGAAAATGAAAAAGTTTTATGGGAACCAGTTTTGTGCAGACACCTGAGGGCCTGTTACCACTCAGTAGTTGCTAACTGAAAGCATCCTGCTCTTAAAATGTGTCACCAGTGGCTACATTACAACTGTGCTGCTGTGTCATTCCTTTCATGGTATCTGCCTTGCTGTAAATGTTGTATAGCCAGAGCTTCTTTGACTTGAAAGTGTCTTTTCCAGTGCAGAAAATTTAATTTTTCATTTACTAGTTGCATTTTTTTGCACTTGTTTCAGTCACTTCTCCTCAAAATAAAGCATGCATTCGGATACCTTTTTCAGAGCTGTCTCCTCTGACTTTCCCAGTGCAGCAGAACCACTGATTTTCCTTCACAAGATGACTGAGTTCTGTGGAAACCCTATTAAATGGTTTTAGAATCAACATGAAATAATGTAGAAATTGTCTGTGGAAAATTGCAAAGGGTGGAAATGATGTTGTCATATATTAGCAATGCTCAAAAACAACGTAAAATAGCTTCACAGGGCTTTTCCAATATTTGTGGAGTGGCACACCTCCAAAACACACTCAGTAAGGACAGGGTGCTTTTGGAAAGCTTATTTGCACGCACCCAGATGTGCAAGCCACACACACATGGACTGCAGGCAGAGACCTATTTTGCTGGCTTGGAAGAAGTCAAGTGTTGGAGGATGCTAGTCAGTGGGCTGCTGCCAGGCTGAATCACATTTCTGGTTTTTGTGCTCTGGTGGTGGGTCACAGCTGGGAAGAGCAGTCCTGCCCTGTCTTCTGCTCCCCAGACATTCCCCAGCAGGGCAGGCAGGATGAGGTGGCCAGGACTGGAATCCCCAGTGGGAGACACTGCACAGGAAGGTGCCAGCAGTGCTCTGAGGGTTGTGCTGGCTTCCAGCAGAGGAGAGCAGCAGCTGGAATGAGCTTGCATCACAGTCCAAAACTGGCTGGGAGAGCTTTAATCAAAGGATAATCACAGAATCACAGAATGGTAGGGGTTGGAAGAGTCCTCTAAAGGTCATCTAGCCCAAACCTCTGCTAAAGCAGCTCCACCTTGATCAGGCTGCACAGGAACCCGTCAAGGCGGGTTCTGAAAACTTCCAGAGAAGGAGACTCCATACCCTCCCTGTGCAGCCCGTGCCAAGTGTGTTCAAGTTGAACTTCCTGTGTTCCAGCTTGTGCCCATTACTGGTCACTGGACACTACACAAAAAACACACTGGCTGTATCCTCTCAACACCTGCCCTTTAGGGCATCGATAAGGTCCCCTCTCAGTCTTCTGTGGGCTAAATAGCCCTATGTCTCTTAGCCTTTCCTCCTAAGAGAGATGTTACAGTCCCCTGATCTTCTTCTACAGATGTTTTCAAAACCCACCTGGATGCATTCCTGTGCAACCTGGTCAAGGGGAACCTGCTTTAGAAGGAGATTGGAAAAGGATGATCTCAAGAAGTCCCTTCCAACCTCTACCATTCTATGATTCTGTTATCATCTTGGTGGCCCTGCACTGGAGTCTCTCTGACAGTTCCCTGTCCCTCTTGAGCTGAGGAGCCCAGAACTGGACACAGGACTCCAGATGAGGCCTCACCAGGACAGAGCAGAGGGGGAGCAGAACCTCTCTCAGCCTGCTGGCCACACTCTTCTTAATGCACTCCAGAATATCATTGGCCTTCTAGGCCATGAGGGCACATTGCTGGCTCATGTTTAACCCATAGTCCACAAAAATAATTAAACATTTCGAGAAGCAGAGTATCATGCCTAGCAGAGCCATCTGGACATTTCTAAGTGCAGTGTTTGCTGATGACAATCTTCATACATGAATCTGGTGTGCCCCACTCACCTCCCATTACATTTGTACTGGGCTTTCACTGAGGAAAGTTGCAGTTGTAACCAGCTTAGTTACTAATTTTCTCCCCAGCCTCCATATCACAAGTAATGAGCATGCTGAGGCTCTGAAACGAGTAGACAAAAGATGACAGCATTTCCTGAGCTTTATACAGCACATAAATATTTAGCATTTGACTTATGCTGTGTTGGTGCCATTTATTAATTGCCTTATTAAAACCCAGAAACTTTGAGGGAATGTTGTATGTGAGAGAAAGGAGAGGAAAGTCTTCCTTCTGATGCTGGAAATAAGGAAAAGTCAGAGGTCTATGTTTTGTGGGAAGAGGGAACTGCTCTGTTGTGCCTCTGATCACTGTGGAAGCTGCTGCTATGCTTTTGGTTCACAGCTCAAGGGATCAAAAAGGATCTGCTCCTTCTAATAGGTAGATAGAGCTGTAGAAAACTCCAGCACATAAAAATTGGTGGACTGGGAGTTGTGCTTCTTCTTCCTCCCCCAGAGACGACGTAGCTATGGAGATGTGCCAGAGAAAGCAAGGGTGAGCTCAGCTGTACATCACCTGCCAAGCGGGTGAGTGTACATGAGTGCATGGAGCTGAGTCAGAGCGAGGTCATCTCTTGCTGTGGCCTGGGGGAGCTAAGCAGAGAGCTCAACAAGATCACAGCCCCAGAAAGTTTGCGGTGGTTTTGTAGTCAGTAGCCACTGCACCAGTCATCTCTGCATATTTTAAAAATGACAGGCAGTTTGGGCATCTGCTTACATCAATATTCTGTAAATACAAGGATAAATTGGTAGCCCAAAACAGTGAGAAAGCTTTGCATAGGTTCTGTTTTGAATGCTATTTATTACACAGCATGATATACACAGAACTCTTATTCATGTCAGTGGGAGTTTTATGCAAACATGGAAAGCAGAATGTGGCTCAAAATTGTAACTTGATTTGCTGTAGACAGGCCTTTCTGTGTGCAAGGCAAGTTCTCCACACAGAAAAAAGGTGCAAACCTGTTACCCAACGTAACAAGGAGGCTGCGGTAAAGTGCGGTAAAGTGCATCAAGGTCCTGCTGCCTGGCATTATTTTACACCAATTCACACATCACCAACAGGAACGAGAAGAAAGAGAGAAGGGAGCAACACTGAAAAACATGCATAGCTAAAATGTTTCCCTACAGAATTTGGTTATATTCAAATTGGCAACTGACTGTTTTTAAGGGATAAGTGTATTTCTAGAGATGAGATATTCTTACAAGGAGATGGTAAATTCTCTGTAGATAATGAGGTACTTAGACTGCTGGTAAAAAAGCAATTTCTGTCCCCCTGGCACTATCTAACCTAAAACAACTGACCCGAATAATCATAGGTTTATGGGTTTATAGATTTACTCTTTTGCTATGTGTTTTGCTTTGTTCTTAAAAGTAACATTGAGAAGACTTTCATTCCTGACAACATGGAATTTTAAACAGTAGGGATGTTTTTTTTTCTGATACTTTATCTAAATTTTTTCTTGCCCTAAGAGTTGGAAATGCTCTTATTTTTACAGGCCTCTTGCTCACTAGCACTCTTGGCTACTCTTGGATGGCACTGCAGTGATGCTTAAATTTGAACTTGCAGGAAAGTGTATACCTTAAGTATACCTAAGAGTAGCCAAATTTTATTGCACGTTAAAACAAGTGGCCACAGAATTTATATAACTTGGAGCTCACCAACGAAGAGACACCATCCATGGGAAAACCCAGATGCTTTGACAATACAGAATTAATACCGTATAGCATTACGGCACTGATATGGATCTGCCACTGAAGACTTGGACATATTTATCACCCAGAACTCCTTCTGTGATTGTAACTGCCACAAATAAACTCCTGCAGAGCACATAAGACTTGCACAGAACTGATTTCCACCCTCCCTCTCCCTTTTTTTTTTTTCCTTAAGAATAATGTTGATCTCCCTTCACAGGCAAGATTTACCCAAGACATTTTTTAAGAAAATGTAGAAGAAGGAATCCCTAAAAAACTGTGTATCAAATGCTTAATTAACACACTTAGATTGTAAATGCAGATATGTACTATAAGGAAATAAAACTAGTCTTCTATGTTGATTCTATTTCATTTCAGTTTGGAAATTCTAAGCTAAGACAAAGTTTTCAATATCTTTCAAAATATAGTTGAAAGATTCAGCCTTAGAGCTCTGTGAAACAACTCTGCCCACTACTGATGGCAGTATTGCCCTGGATATCACTACAGAGTGCAATGTATTCTGTATACCTGCTAACAAGGACATTACCAATTCAAGGTATCATGGTACATTATGGCTGAGAAAACCCTTCTAATTACAGCAAACTGCCCCTGAGATATGTGCTGTACAACACTCTAAGTGTATCACACATGGGCTGCCCAGCTGGAGAGCAGCTTGGTGGGAAAGGCTGTGAGCATCCTGCTGGGCACTAAGTTCAGTGTGACCAACAGTGTGCCCTTGGGGCAAAGAAAGGTGATGGTAACCTGGGCTGTGTGAGGAGGATCCTTGTCAGCAGGTGGTGGGAGGCAGTTCTTCCTCTGCACAGCACTGGTGAGGCCACACTGGAGTGCTGTGTCCAGGTCTGTGCTCCCCACTCTCACAAGAGAGAGACAGAGGTACTAGAGAGAGTCCAGAAAAGGGCCAAAAAGATGGTTAGGGGAGACTGAAGTGCGTCTGTGAAGAAAGGCTGAGATATTTGGGATTGCTCAGCCTGGAGAAAAGAAAGCTCTGAGGAAGCTCATGAGTGTATACAAATATCTGAGAGGAGAGGGGATAAAGAGGGCAGGGCCAGCGACAAGATATCCAGCGACAAGACCAAAGGCAATGGGCAGAAACTGAAGCACAGAAGACTCCATCTGAACATCAGGAAACACTCTTTCACTGTGAGAGTGATTGAGCACTGGCACAGCTTGCCCAGAGAGGTGGAGGAGTCTCCATACTTGGAAATATTCAAAGGCCACCTGGACAGGTTCATGGGCAATCTTCACTAGGTGACCCTGCCTGAGCAGGGAGGTTGGATGAGATGACCTCCAGAGGTTCCTCCCAGTCTCAAATATTCTGTGATTCTGTGATACTGTTAAACATGCTGAGCTGCAAATTTAAACTTGCCAACTAGGGGTTTCCTTTCCACAGATTCCTTTCTCCAGCCTAACCCAGCTGTCCCTGGGGATTTTGTACCACAATGAAAACTTCTCTGGTCAAGTATACTACCTTGCAATTAAACCATTGTCCAGATTTTAGTTTTTAAACAAATAATGACCAAGCAATCAATCTAATATTTATGAACCTCCAGAGCAATTAGAGAGATTTTCATCTTTCATGTTGTAAAGGGTATAAGCATGCTGTAAGGACATCTATCATAATACTCCTGATGGAATCATCTTTGATCACAGAAATGTCTTTTATTGTGGTAGAGGATAGGGTGAAAGTCAGTGTGCATAGGCGCATTTTTTAAAATGTCTACAGTTTGTTTTTTAAAAGCCTTTACTTTCCATTTCAAAATCTTCACTTGAAAGTAAGTATTAATTTAAAATGTTGTCAGGCTCTTTTTCAGTATTTTATCTGTTTTTGCTAATTCGTCTTCATTTTCTGACCAGAAATAACTAATTTAACTAGTACTGCTATTTATTTTAGCAACTGACTTAGAACTGGTGCAGCCTAGTGGGGCTGCCTGTGTCAACGGCATGTTGGTTACGTCAGCAGCAGAAAACCTGGCATCACTGCTTGTCCTGAGGAGTAAGAAATCCAATTTGTAAGATCATAGCTTTTCTAACCTCTGTGCAAAAAACCAGCCTCCTGTACATATTAAATCCCATCCATTTTAGCTATGACCTGGAAATGTGCCAATCCTGTCCCTGCAGCACCATGTGTACCAGCAGCTCTGACCTGCAGGAGAATTTTCTGTGGAAGTATCGTTTGGCTGCTGAGAAGGAGGAAATGGAGAAACCAGGATAGGACGAATATCCCAATGGTGGGCAAAAGGGTCACGAGGGGAGCACTGCAAGGAGGGGCAGCTCTGCCCCTGTTCCAAGCAAGATTTCACCTCTGTATGCATGTGTCCCGTGAATGATTTTCGGTGCACATAGCATTCCTCATTCAAACCTCTCACTAAGGCAAGTCATTGCCAAAAAGACCCCCCCCAGGAGACTTCAGTCCTTCCTCACATCATATATTAGCACCTCAGATCTCCTGCATTACTGCTCAGACTAAATATGCATTTAGAAAGAAAGAAAGAAAAAAACACAACCACCCCACAACCCCACACACATTGCAATCTTCCTGTGAAAAAGAATCACAAACATGAGGATAACACCCTAGCCCCGGCTGTTGGGAAGCAGTCTGTGTCTGGGGAGGGGGGCTGCTAACTTGTCCCCTGCGTGGCAGCCAAGCCACCTCAGCACACAGGCAGTGGAGCGTGTGGAGCCCACTGAGGAGCGTGGCCCTTCTCCTGGTGTCGCTGCTGCAAGAGCCACCTTGTTAAATAACTGCAGCACTTGGAGGTACACGGAGTGCTCAGTGACCCTCATAATTTCTCATTTCTTCTCTCAGATGGAGTGGTCGACAAGTTGTGCTTATGGTAGCAGTCTGAAAGATGTAGGAGCTCTCGGATGATCTCTGTAAGATGTGCTTTCACTTACCCATGTGCATCTCTTTGTTTCTGAATTTAAAATGTGGTACATCTGAGTGAGGAAAGCTAGGTTTCTATGCAGGCTGCTTATTTTTCAGCTCAGAAGTAAAGGATGTTGAAATATGCTTTTTGAACAAACCTGCTTAGAGGCAGGAGGCTTTCTCTAATGATCAGAAAAGCTCAGAATGACCAAACTGAAGTAAAAAATCCCAGAATGATTGGGAGGAGAGTATCATTATTTTTTACAGATGGCAAGTCTGGGCAGTGTTTGGCTTTGGTTCCTGGACCAGTGCAGCATGTTCTTGCTGCCAGTAGTGACAAATCCAGCCTACTAGATATAGGGGTGCTGCAAGACACTCCTGAAGGCTTCCTGGGATTATCATGGCCCTGCCTCATTCAGGGTCCTGTGGCCTCTTCTCCAATCTCAAATCTGCAAGTGTCAAAGGAAACACTGAAGAGGTTATAGAGAAAAACCCTAAAGGTTTTTGGTGGGAATGCTGAGCAGAAATCCCAGAAGTGCATGAAAGAGATTTTAGTCTGAGCACCTGTGTCAGTTCCCTTCCTGAGGGAAAGAGGCATGTTTGAAAGCTTTCTCTGTGGCTTCCCTGCTCCAGGGCTAGTCCCTGGCAATGCAGTTTCTAACTGTATTTTTTTTTTTTTCAGGGATGTGTCTGCCTTCATCTCTGAAGTTTTCTATTTGCAGGTACCTAGAGGTGTGTGCAGCCCAGGACATGTAAAAAGCCCAGGACATGATGAGAAAGGACTGCATATTTTGTGGGTTTGTGGAGCAGAGTGAAACTCGGGTGATGCAACAGTGCCTTTGTTTTTTGCTTTCTTTATTGGAGAAATCACTAACCCTCTCAGTGCTGTGGTTTCTTGCTCTGCACACTAGGAACGATGATATGGACTTGCCTTCCTCTGTGAAGTGACCCCAGCAGAGTTGGAGAAAATTTCAAAAGCAGCAGATTTTTTTATCACCTCAGAACAGCACAAATAGGGGCAGAGAGTTTGTGGGTGCTGCAAAGACTCAGTACGTCTGTCACAGCTTGCTTGTCTCCCCACATAGCAGCTATGGAGTACTGGAAGCTCAAATGACTCAGGAGGGGAAGGGAGAACCTGTGAAGTCAATGGTATCAAACCCAGCAACTAAGGAGGGAGGGAAAGACTTAGTCACTTTTGTGTCTGTGAGTAGAACAAAGCACTCCTAGTGCCAGCGTGGAGCCTGTGGGCAGCACCAGCAGCGAGCAGTCGATTTCCTGCAGCCAGGTAAACGGTCATACACGTCCTCCGCATGCCCAGACTGCTCATTTGGTTGCTGTCTAGACGGCAGTGCCTCTACACTTTGCAATGCTGTGCCTTCCTGCCCTTCTTGAGGCACATGTTTGCTCACAGACTTCCCCATCATGTGGGGCTGTGGTGCTACTTGCTCTTTGCTTGCTGCCTGTGCAGGTAGAGAAGATTGTTTGATTTGACCATGAGAACATCAGCTCAAGCATCAGCTGGAGGGAGGAACTTGATGTCAGGAGAGAAAATGAGCAGTTTTGCCAGTTCCAGCTTTAAAGACAGAGCAGTGAAAGGTGAATCAGGTGTTAAATTGGCAAGGGAAACTTTTCTGGACTGTTCACGCCCTTTGGGCATGACCCCATTGCTATGTCTAACCTCCCTTACACGTGTGAAGAAGTGTTTTGTGGCAGCAGAGCAGTCACATGCCTGAGATGAGAACCAGACTCATCCTTTTAGCAGTCTCTAAATGCCACTATATTCAAATGAATCTTTTCATTAGATGGACACGCGGTACCGATCCAGGTGGTAAAAACATGAGATTACCTTGTAAGACAAAGGTCTAGCCATCACGGGGAAGAAGTGATAATATTGATGCAGGCAGCAGGCACCCCAAATCTCCACTGGCAATGTTCTCCAGAAAATGTGAGCAAGCCCTAAAATTCTAGGTCAGTGTCTTGTGGAAGGGATGCCCCCCTCTCTTCCCAGTGGTTTCTCTTTCATTTTTTGAATTATTAAAAGATCAAATGCTGGATAGCCTGAATTCATTTGTCAGATCACAAAGTACTCATAACATTTCTCAGCCTTAATAACACATCTGCTCTTAAAATGTGGTCTCTTGATAATAGCTGGCTGAAAGTGTCTGAATTTAGGGATTATTTGAGACAACAGATTTCCTTCTATTTGGAATTGAATGAGGCATCTGCTCCCTCACCGTCAGCTTTGTGGGATATTCTCAAGGCAATCATAAAAGGGCAGATCATTTTGTACATTATGAGAAGGAAAAAAGACCTCTGTTGGCAATTAAGAGGCTTGGAAGGGTGAATTAGGGACCCTCAATGGTACTACTTCATATCTAAAAAATCTAGCTGCTCCATCCATTCTCCCCTCTGTGTAGGGTGGAATGTAGATTTATCTGATGAGCAGAGAGAGAGGAGGCAATTGTCCTGTCAAAGCCAGTGTTAGCAAAAGGGAAAGAGAGAGAAAATGAGTTGAATAACTGACCCAATAGCATATTAGAGAGATTAGGACGTGGGATGGAGGGTGAGGCATGGATCCCTTGGAGGATTAAAGAAAACTCTGCCAATATTTATGCCAGTTTGGTATGTCGGGAAACCGGGACAAAGAAATGAATGCTTGCAAATTATTTAACATGTATTCATCGTCAGAATCTCCTCCCACATATCAGCGGGATATGATTAATAAAAATAATTAGTAAAAACAAGAGCAATCAGAGCTGAGAGGAGGTACTACTTTGCACTTTGCAGGTATATCACTCATTTCTAGACATGAAACACTACAAGCAGGGCCCAGGTGATGACATGTGCTAAGGTAGGACAGGATGAGCCACCTGCCCTGCTGAACACAGAGCTGAGCACACAGCTACACCTGTACATAAAGATATGCAAACACATAGATATATTTGCAGCCACACATAGCATACGTATATACTCACATATACACATCTATACATATAGATGCATAGATATGTATATATAGCTTCTTAGTCAAGTTACGCAAATGGCTGCAGCTGGAAACAACACTGCTCATGGAAAGACAGGCGTGTACTTAGACTTATTTATGTGGTAGAAAATGTATTCAAGGGATATGAGCTGCCTCAAAGCCTTTGTCAGAGGAGAGGGGAGCAACCTGCAAGACACCTTGGCTGTGTTTGGGTGTGGGAATAATTATTTACCATAAGACTGATATTGACATAAAATACCCAGAGGGAGACCTCCTCCTGCGGATGGGATTCAGGCAGGTGGGAATGTGTGCCCCAGAGCCTCACCATGCTGTGCAGGAGTCCCCAGTGTGTGTCAGGGATGATTTCTTTGGGGTTGGAAGAAGGTAAGCTGCCTTGTCTGTTTTACCTGAGATGGGCAGGAGAAGGTGCCTGACACCGGGCTCTGAAATGCAGATATGTTTATATGTAGCTTGTGAGTAGAAAGACCGCTGAACCTTAAGGGAGTTGCCAAGTATTTTGTGTTTTCTGATATCTGTCTGAATACTCAGATACTAAGACTGGCTTATCTTGGCTCTTCATTTTGAATCACTGAAATCCTAGAATAAAACTTAAGTACCTCCCATCTCACTGCCCCAGCTGCAGTACCAGTGCCATAGGCATTACAACCATGTCCATAAAATGGGGTGAGGCAGAAGGTATGCTTGCTTTCCCACTACAGGGAGTGTTTGGCACCTTTGCACAGCCTGATGCACACAGGATCCTTCTTGAGAGGGAGAAGTTGTGGCTGGGCTCTCTGCCCTGGGCAGATACTGTTGCCATTGGGTCACAGCAGGCTTTTGGCTCACAGCTGGCTCAGAGAGAAGGAGCAAACACAAATGCACTGCATAATACATAATATATCCACAGGTCAGTGAACATTGTGCATCCTACTCTGCGGCTGCGCCGCGAAGTAGGAGTCTGCTCTTGTTCTCAACCCAAGAGACATGCTCTTTAGCAAAAGCTTTAGAGGCTTATGCCGTGAAGGTCTACAGTGCAATACGTGGCCTTGGCGGGGCTGCCTGGCAGCCCTGATGCCACCCTGAGCCGCCTGCCATGCTCCCCACATCCAGTGGAAGCCTAGTCATGGAGCCAACGACACAGCCCTGTGCAGGGTTGAGCTAGGCTGAAGCATGCTGATCCTCACACTGAGGACAGGCTCTTTAGCTACAGCATGTTCATTCAGGAGTGGCTCAGTTTCAGAGGCAGCTTTGATTGAGGCCTACATCGGTTCTTCACATTTTATATTAAATATTGCAATTTATATTACGAGAGGTGTTTGAAGTTTCTGATTTTCTCCTTGGTCACCTTTTAAATCTCATTTCTAATCCCTTAGCGCCTTTAATGAAGTTCTCGGTAGTTTACATTGTTATTAAACCTCTGTTTGGGGAATATAAATTTAATCCTCATTATATGCCAAATATAGGTATCAAATATTCATTGTGTAATTGCAATTAAAAAATATAGCCCCCCAAAGGATCTTTTATATTAATTTAAATTATCTTGATCTTACATTATGATCGGAAATAACCTCTACTGCTGAAAACGTCTTCATCGAAGTAATGTCTGTAGTTACAGTTAGAACACCTCCTCATTTTGTTTAAATCCTGTTCTGTGACACTGTAGTCATACAGATACAGAATTGCCACAGTATTATTTTTGAACTCATTTTTCCTTCCTTTTTGTGCTTTAAAGAAACAGTTGAAATCACTGGTTTTGCTTTCAATGTTAGCAGAGTAATTAATCCAGGTAGCTTTTTCTTGCATTTGACAAAAGCTCCACGTCACATGAACTGTTTTCTCTCTATAATCAGAGACACGGATTCTCTACTTCTGAAAAGCCCTTGCAAATAGCAGGAGAATAATCAAGAAAAATTCTCATGTAACAAATTGAAGGATTTAAAAATATGAAATTTACCATTTCTAATTTAAACATGAAAGAAACAATTTATAATATTTTGCATATAGATATCATGGGTTGGAGCACATTTGCAGTGGATTTCAGTAAAGTAAACTGCTAGCAGCTTACAAGATTATTCATTTAAGCTAGTGTTTGTAGATAATAATGCCAACTTAGCTTTAATGCATCTCTTTTTATCCTTGCACTGAATGCTCTTTACAAGAAACAAAATGGTTTTCTGAAGTCTTTAGATGACAAATGTTATATTTACAGATGATGATATCTGTATTTGAAAGCTGTATTAACTGGCATCTTCTCCAAGTGGAGACGTTTAGGCAGAGCCAAGCTTAGTGTTATGTAGCAGGCAGGTGCAAGTTTTCAAACTCAGACCTGGCCTTGATTTAAACATGATCTCCGAGTGTGAGGCATGGGAGAGGGGAAAGGAATGGGAAGGAAATTTGGCACAGTAAAGGAATCAGAGCATTCGCTAGTCTTTCTGTCTAACAGCCTGTTGTGGGCCTGGCTGCCCCAGCACCGTCTCCACTGGGAGTTTGAAGAGTTTGAAGCCTCTTGTGATCCCTGTCGCCAGTGAAATTCTTGGGTGTTGTGTTAGAAAGTGGCCTTCACAGTCCTGTGGTTGGGCCTGACACAAGACATAGACAGCAGGAATTCACCTGCAATGCTTCATGGCCAGGAAGTCTGATTGCCCTTCACATATCATCTCTTCTCCTTCTCTTGTGTGCAGGCTGTGTGTCACAGGCCCTTAGCACATAGCAGGTGGGGCCAGGAGACTCCTCTTTTTCTTGGAGTTTGGCAAGCAAAGCCAAGTGGTGCAACAAGAGTGAAACCCTGCCATTGCAAACAAGGCAAGGGCTATCAAGCTCCCTCCATATGTGGTGATTCTTCTCAAGTCTACTAGATAGGGAAGTCATCTTTAGTTCAGTGCAGGATACTCTTGACCTAGTCTGTTGCTGCCTCACCATCTGAAGCAGCTTGCAAGTATCAGCAGTGCTACTACTTGAGGAAAGGGAGAATGACAGAATCACAGAATCTTAAGAGTTGGAAGTGACCTTAAAAGATCATCTGGTCCAACCCTCCTCCCAGAGCAGAACCTCCTAGAGTAGGTCACTTGGGAACTCATCCAGATGCGTTTTGAAGGCTGGGGCCTCTCTACTCTTCATGTGGATCAAGACTCCAATTTCGCCATCACTGAGATTGTCTGCGATGATGTGAGCCAAAGCTCTTGGTGAGGTAGGACCTCACCCTACTTCTGCCTCCCTTTTCTCCTACAGTCATGGCTGAAGCTGGAACCTTGGTGGTTCTGGGGGCAACAACCCCATTTGACTTGCAATTTATCAGTAAGGTGGTCTCTGGGTGTCCTTCTGGGCAGACCCATGCCAGCCTGTTTTCTCTGGGCTCCCTGCCTGCAGACGTCACCTCACACAGGTCAGGCAGGGCTGGGTTTATGTTGATGGTCTTAGTGAGCATTTTGCTGAGGAGCTCAGGGGTGGCAGGATCTTCCTTAACTGGCAAGACTCAGCATCACTTTCTCAGAGGGCTAGGTCTCTGATTTTAAATAATGAGCAGGTTCACTGTCCAAAATTGCATCCACATTTCTTTACCCGCAGGTATCTTGTCTCCATCCCTATTGCTAATTCCCTACACAGGCAAGCATTGTTAGTACTTTAAGAATTAATCACAAACTGTTCGGAAAAAAACTTGACATTTGCATTTCAAAACTCTTACCAATGCTAAACATTTATTCTACAAAACTTGGAAAGATTGTAGTTCTGTTTCAATTTATTCCAGCACCGTGGGCATTGCCACAGAATGTAAAATTACAGAACATATGAGACTGAAACCTGACACCCGTTCTTCCCTGTTGTGAAGTGTTGTTGATGAAAAATATACTAGCTTGAAGACAAAAAAAAAAAAAGTAGGAGCATGACCTATTCCCACAGCAGCTAGCCAAATTCACTCCTGTTTCAAGGGAGCTGAGTGTGTAAATAGAATATGGGACCCTTCTTCAAATACAATGAAAATGATTAACACGGTAAGAAAATGTGAAATAGCTCCTACAGAATAATCTCCTGATGCTCCTGTGAGAAACGTGAGAGTGTTAGCAGAGGAGTAAAAGGGTAGGATATTTTCTGCAAGAATATGTGTTCTGTAACAGTGATTTTGTAACCAGAATGACATAAAATTTAGTAAAATTGGCTTTTTTGCTCTTTTATAGTCCTTCTTCCTTTAAGCATTTTCCAGCTAGGCATTTTAAAGTTTTGTAATCAAAATGACAATGACTTTTCAATGTAAGGAATAATCTGCTCAGACATTCCATTCCTTTAAAATCATTAGAAAAGATGATAGATTCATAGAATCACAGAATGTTAGGGTTTAGAGGGGACCTTTAGAGATCATCTAGTCCAACCTACCTGCTAAAAACAGGTCCGTCTAGATTAGGTCACACAGGAATGCATCCAAGCAGGTTTTGAAAACCTCCAGAGAAAGAGACTCCACACGCTCCCTGGGCAGCCTGTGCCAGGGCTCCCTCACCTGAACAGTGAAATAGTTTTTCTTTATGCTTAAGTTGAACTTTGTGGATTCCAGCTTTTCCCACTATTCCTTGTCTTGTTGCTAGATACAACAGAAAAAAGGGGTGCCCCAGCCTCCTGACATCCACCATTTAGATATTTGTAAATATTAATGAGATCTCCCCTTAGTCTCCTCTTCTCCAGACTAAACAGCCCCAGTTCCCGCAGCCTTTCCTCATAAGGAAGACGTTCCAGTCCCCTGATTATCTTGGTGGCCCTGTGCTGGAGTCTCTCCAGCAGTTCTCTGTCCCTCTTGAGCTGAGGAGCCCAGAACTGGACACAGGACTCCAGATGAGGCCTCAACAGGGCAGACGAGAACCTCCCTCGACCTGCTGGTCACATTCTTCTTGATGCAAAAATTAAGACTTGCTCCTCATTTTTGTCTTGAGGAACGGCACAGCCCAAAAGGGGCACTTGGAGTTGATCCAGGGACCTCTTGATCTGCAGTCAAATGCTCTTCCACTGAGCTATACTCCCATGTGGTAACATGGGTCTGGAAAGGAGTATTTGTACAGAGGTGGCACAAGTAAAATGAATTGGAATATAAATACAAGTGTATTAAAGATAAAGGTAAAGAATGCAAGGCATGTTGGTGCTCAGAAATAAAAAAACCCTTGTGCATTTGCACATATGCATGTGTATATTTCAATGCACACACACTGTTGTAACTACACATTTTCATCTGAAGATCCCAAAACGCTTCAGAACGCTGAGTATTGCACTTTGCTGCTCTTGTTTTACAGATGAGGATGTTAAAGTGCAGAGAGGTCACACGTGCAAAGCACATTGCTTTCTTGAATGTAATAACCAGTAAATGAGTTCCCAGCTAGCAAGAACTGCCTCTGCCACCTTCAGCAAACCACCTGTTCCTTTTGTATGAGGAATTAGCCATTTTGGTCCAGGAATTTCATCTTCCCCTTCCAGCTGTTAGTTTTCACTCTACCTGAAGAAAGCATAGAAAGCCTCAAAGAAGTCTTGGTACGTTTCAAACAGAGAAGTCCATTCTTTAAAAAAAAAAAAAAAAACAACAAGCCCAACCTCACTTGGTACACACCATTCATTTACCAGGTCTGGACTTCTCCTGCTTCTCATCTATGCAGCTTTTAATTTGTTTTCTAAAACTCTTTATCCACAAGTAGGTAGGAGTGTTATTTGAGTAAGGAATGAGCCAGAGCTGTAGGCTTTAGCCTTTGAATTGCAGAGATGGAATAACTTGCACTCACAATATGTTGTATTATTTAAAACAGGGAAATAATTTTTCTTTGTGAAAATTAAATTTAAAACATATGACTATAACTATCCACATCTTTTGCAGAACACTCTTGCAGTTCTACTAAGGACCAAGCTAAGGTCTCAGCTCCCCTGAGCCTTACCCTTTCAGCCTTCCAACCTATCCTTCTCTCTGCTGTTTGTTTCTAGAGCCTTCAGCCTGGACAGGTCAACCCTGTAGTCTCCTGTTAACCTCAGTTCTCCACTACTTTTCTTCACTGCTTCCCACTCTGTCTTTCCAGGCTCCTTTTCCCAGTTGACTCTGCTTTCTTATGGCTCCTAGACCACCTCTTCCAAGTCATGTCCACATCTGGGATGAACATGGCAGGTGCTTTGGAAAGATGAAGAAGCTAAAGGGGCCAGCAGGACCTGCATATGGGAAGAAAGATCTTCCAAAGGCTGGACAGTACTGTGGTCAGGGAGAGCAAAAAAGGGATATGACCCTCGCCTTATGTCTCACAATCTTAGCAATCAGAAACACCTTGGTACTAGAGGTTGTGGGTCAAACTGTGGTAAGGTGAAGGTTTTAATATGGGTAAACTAAAAAGTGTTTCTCAGTCTCATTATTTAAAATGGCAGATTTGCTGTGAACTGCTGGATTTGGGCAGAGATGAACCTTATGAGGTTCAAGGGCGGTACAGAGTCCTGAAGTTTGGAAGGAACAACCCCATGCACCAATACAGGCTGGGAATTAACCTACTGGAGAGGAGCTCTGCAGAGAGAGAACTGGGTGTTCTGATTGATGATAAGCTAACCATGAGCCAGCAATGGGCCCTCGTGGCCAAGAAGGCCAATGGCATCCTGGGATGCATCAAGAAGAGTGTAGTCAGCAGGTTAAGGGAGATTCTCTTCCCCCTCTGCCCCAGTGAGGCTTCTGTCCAGTTCTGGGCTCCCCAGCTAAAGAGGGACAGAGAACTTGTGGGGAGAGTCCAGTGCAGGGCCACGAGGATGATCAGGGAACTGGAGCATCTTCCTTATGTGGAAAGGCTACGGGATCTGGGACTCTTTAGCCTGGAGAAGAGGAGATTGATGGGGAATCTCATTAATACTTAAAAGTATTTGAAAGGTGGATGTCAGGAAGTTGGGACATCCCTTTTTTCTGTACAGTTCAGTGACAGGACAAGGGGTAATGGGATGAAGCTGGAACACAAAAAGTTCCACTTAAGGAAAAACTTCTTTCCTGTTCAGGGGAGGGAGCCCTAGCACAGGCTGCTCAGGGAGGGTGTGAAGTCTCCTTCTCTGGAGGTTTTCAAAATGTGCCTGTACATGTTCCAGTGTGACCAGATCTAGGTGAACCTGCTTTAGCAGGGGTTTGGACTAAGTAATCTATAGAGGTCTCTTCCAGTCCCTACTATTTTATGATTCTGTGATTATCTACAGAGACTTCCATACTACATTTTTGATTTCATCTCCTTTATAACAGTTACACTGTGATTTTGCTAAATACTTTGCTCCTTAGTGATGCATGATTCAGAGCCAGATTTATAAAGACATTTAGGTGCTCCTTCCCACTGACTAAGGAAATAAAAGCCTAAATTGGTTTAAAAATTTGCCCTTGGGAGCTGCCATGTATGTCTGGGCACCTGAAGCACTTAAAGATTTATTGTATCTAAAGACTCAGCAAAGATCACAGAAAGTCTTTGCCAAACATAAATGGCAATGAGACATACTTTCAACCATCAGAAGTATTGCCCTTAATTTTCTTTTCTAAAGATTGGTGTCAAAGAAGAATATACTGAGTCTGGGTTTGGAGACCAGTCCTGCAAATTTGGTCTGATGCTGCTGCCATGAGACCAACTGTTGTCTCCATCAGAAGCCAGGCCAGATCTAAACAACTTTACTAGGTGGCACATTGCATGACATCTCTTCTGTTGAATTAGATCTTATTTTGCACATATCTTTGCTGGTCTCTGTGGGCTCAGGGGAGAAGTAAGACATCATTCCCACTGAGCGCCAGGGAGCTGAATCGCAGATAGCTTATATGGACTCTGTGCAAGTCAGTGTGCACACCAGCACTTCTTCAGCCTTTGCCTTTAACTGTGAACTTGGGGTTTTCCTGCATAGCTGGAAATGCCAGGCTCTCCAAGATATACTCATTTGCTTCTATTGGAAAGCTGGAAATGGAAGATACTTCAAGATACTTGTGTGATTGTGTCTGTTTGATCTGATTGAACTGGTTAGAAGATACCACAGAATCAACAAGGAAAATATGATCTTTTCAAACACATTCAATTTGTTTGAGTCCATTAGGTTTACAAGAATAAATAAAACCTCTCTTAATGCTTCATAATATCAATAATATCCCAGAAATTATTTTCCATTTAATGATCAATTTAAGAGCATTAAATGCTGTTAACAAACAATTTTCTAGGCATTATTGTGCTTCTATTTATAAAAGTCTAAATATATAGGTCAGGCTTGCTTGTAGCATGTAAGCTCTGGTAGCCAATTGCAGCCCTCCGACTCAACGCAGTAAAAAGCAATTGATTTATAAACTTCTCCTAAAACACAACAGCAACTCTGGTGTTGCTATACAGTTCTCTAGGTTTTTGCTTTGCCATCAGCACGTGGCCCCCCGCCCCACCCCTCCAAAAGCAGGTAATAAGGAAGGCAGGTCTGCAGCGGAGTGGGGAGCACCATGCGCCTTGGCAAAGGCTTCCCATAAAGTTCTGTCCCCTAGCTGTGGATACAAACTCAAGCTGGTCGTGTGCACAACTCCAGCATGCTGAGCCCCCTACCCCTCGGCACAGCCAAATGTTTCAGCAGCTGCCCTTTTGTCCTGTTTCTTAAATAAACAAAGAACAGATACAAATTAATGACCTAAATTTATGGCAAAACATACTGCCTTCCCAGAGCAAATAGCCTTAAAAGAACAGATGTTAAAATAGCATTTTGTACTCTGAGAGAGAAAACAGCTACTGTGCAAATGTAAAAGCTCGGGACATGTAGAAAAGAATTATCCAAAGCATCTAATTGTGCCATGCCACCTCCCGCTATACCACGAACCCCATAACCTTCTGATGGTGTCTTGTACAGAAAAATTATCCTTCCTGGGGCATTCCCCAGCCCTTCTTGCCTCCTCTTGCAATCCCAGTAAACTTTCTCCTTTCATTCCTTATATTTCTGTCAGAGATGAAAAGAGCAAAATGATCATTTTGACAGCACGTTAAATAGCAACTGGCAATCGGGTGCTGTAATCCTCGATGCAATTTAGCCTGGAAGAATTGTGCTCTTGCAACGCAACGTCTCAACAAACCATTCCTGTGAATTACCTCTTTGTCTTACCCTGAAAGGCACTTTCATTATGCAGGAGAGATTATTTCTTACTATTTTTTTATTGTTGTTGTTGTTCTGAGACTTATCTTGCCAATGCCTATATTTAAGCAATTGTTAATGATACCCATGTGCAAAAAAAAAAAAAAAATTAAAAAATAAAGCAATTAAGAGAAGCACAGAGGCTTTGGGGAGAGGGTATTTATCTATTTATTAATTTATTTTTGTGCAAAAGCAGAGGAAGACAGGATGGTGTGTGGGAGGCAACCGTGCCTTTCAGTCGGGGAGCCATCCCTGCCATCCAGTGCTGGTGAAGACAGGAGCAAGCGGCACTGGGTCACAGTGAGAGGAATTAAAAAGCATCTCTGTTTTCCCACCCAGCAAGTGCATTCTGTTTATACTACACCACATTGTATTTCCAGTCTTACTCAACATTTTAATATACATTTTCTTGTCAGGCATCTTGGCAATCGGGTACACGACTTGCAAGATGGACTGAGAATTCCACAGGTGGACTGATTAGTGGGTGGCATTTCTGAGCTCCAGCAAGCTGTTAGCATTATGTCTGTTTGCTTTAGGTACAGATGTGAAAAGATTTGACAGTCAATCTCAAAGTGTGTGTGAGTACTTGGGCTTTTTTCTTTTGCTTTTTTTTTTTTCCCCTCCTTGGTATGTCAAACTCTTCTTATAATACAATCTTTATCCGTCTGGTTGTCCATTGAAAAAGCATCTCCCCGTCCCCCCCCTCCTGCAGCCAATCTGGATGCGTCATGCATTATTCAGGAGATATAATTTGTAAGTGTCAGAAGTGCCTTTGGTTTTTTTTCCTGTTCTCTCATTTGAGGACCACAGCTGTCGCGACTGAGAGTCCTTGCCGGGCATGGGGGTTATCCCGCCGCAAAGGCAAATTCTCTCGTTTGGGCAGCTTGTCCAAACGCAAGTTCCCTTAACAAAGCCGCAGTTGCTAGCAAATGGTGTTTGACAAGTGGAATTTTCTGTTGACTTGCTCATTTCATTTCCTTCTTTTGGCAGAAACACTTGGAACTTGATTTTCTTGCAGTTACTATGAGCCCAGAATAATAACTCCTAAATCAACACTGAGGAGGTGGAAAGGTACAACAACACAAACACTCAGTAACAGTCAGGACAGCGACATGGAAATATGAGTTGACATGCAGAATAACCACAAGTGGTGCATAATTTATTGATTGCACCTTGTCATGGGAATGATGAGCTCTCAGCTAGAGGAATTATATTTTATATATTTCACAACTTTAGGGGAAAAATATAAATATTATATATACAAACTGCATATACAGTAACTAATGGATAGAGCAAGATTCCCATTTCCAGTTAGTGAAAAAGTTTTGTGTATCACAAGGCAGTGCTGTCTGGAGCTGGGTAAGCCCAGGAGAGGAGAGTCAGGAAGGCAGTGAGGTGGGATGTGGCTCTTCAGCACCGCTTAGGTGTTCCAGTGGATGTAATTTGGTTAGAGCCTCTCTAGCTCAGTGTTAAAATTTCCCAAATGTTGGAAGGCAGATGTATCATAAACACTGATCTTTAAACTTGCCCATAGCTACCATATAGTATTTCAGTTGTGAAATGTTGTATATGCGAACGCACAGAAAACTGCAGCATGAAGCAGTGTGTGAAGAAGAACAAACTACCCTGGAAAAGTAGGATAAAAGGTCTGACAAGTGTCTGTTTATTATCACCTTTAAAGCTTTCAATCAGGCAGACTCTCGAGCCTCTCTATGACTAGGCACAACCCAAAAGCTTATTCTTCCTCGTCTCATCCTATTTGTTTTCTGCACCAGAGAAGATGCTTGCTCCTGGGCTGCGGCTTCCTCCCTTTCCAAGCTGTTGCTTTTTCCTCCGTTTTAATCACTGGGTAAGCAGAGCACTGGCTGAAACAGTCCATTTCCTTACTCTGGCAGTCACACAGAACAGGAGCCACAGCATCATTTGCTGAAGGAGGATGGTTAAATCTCAGGGTGGGCAGCTGGCAGGAGAAGCACAAGCAGGAGGAGGACCACTGGCCACTCCACCAGCATTCTGACTCAACTGGATAGCTGAGACCCACAAAATAAAGGCACAGGAAACCCAAGCATTTGCCCTAGTTAGCTTTCATGCTATAGCAGCAGGCTAACAGGTTAGCCAACTGAAAAATAAGTTTCCACTATTAGTAATTAAATAAATGGCGCTTTCCTCTTTCTGCATTGGAAAAACATGTACGCTCTTTGATTTCTGCTGATTATCTACTACGGCACTTGATTTACAACCCTGGAGTCAAGGCTTTCTCCAAGTAGAAAAGCTGTTTCTCCAAGTGCCTCTTTTTCGGTGTGATGAAGAAACATGTCAGAGGAGACACAGCAATGCACTCCAAATGAGAAACAGGGGCTCGGCTCAGTGCTTGCTGGTATCAGCAACAGATTTGTCTACATCACCTTCTGCAGCTAGGAAAGTTGCTGCCGTGCATTTGCCATTTAAGTTGTGAGATGGTCTCATGCTGCTTAAGGAACAGCTTAAGTTAGAACAAGAGCAGCTGCATCAGAAGAAGCCTGTAACAAAATCTTGGGTACCACAAAATCACAGCAGAAAAGTGGCCTTCAGTGTAGCTAAGAAGTGTGAGCCTCCAGCAGGAAGCGGATGGCCCTCTTCTAGAGAACAGGGCTGCTGCCTGTGCTGAAATGCATTTTGGTTTAAATGTGCTTAGGGCCCACCCCTGTTATGACACACACTTCACTTTATTTTCTCCCTCCAGCCTCAGAAATATGTTTACCACCCTGCTCCAGGCGATAAATATCTCACTATTTCCCGTGATTTACAATTAAATCTTATCTCACAAGTGGAAATAGTTTCTAAGCTGTTTATAATGTGAGTGCGATGCAGACCTATGACTAAATATCTCATTTATTATTTTGCATTAGTCTTCTGACTTATAAGGTTTCTCTATGTTAAAAATAGAGAATGCTCCTGTTAAACACATATTTCGGGTGACCTTCTCAGAAAGAGAAATTACCAGACTGAGTGCATCCAGATGCGAATGACAAGTAGTGAATGTGGTGGGCTGTGAGAAGAGGTGAAGATCGCAGTGCAGATGCCACCAAGGACTGTGGTGAGGGAAAGCAGGGAGGGAGAATGTTGCCCGTCCCCAGTCCTGGCTGCTACAGAGGCACCTGCTGAGCAGCCAGCAGTGGCTCACCCGCCCCACTGGTGATGGCAGTCACAGCACCGGGGTGCCAGGGGTCTCTCTGGCAGAGATAAATCCTCACGAGGACTCTGTCTGCATTCCTTAGAGCAGCATTATTGGCCTCAGCAGCCAGGGGCTTGCTGGGTATGGAGGTATATTTAATGGGTTCCCAGGAAGGAAGGGGGCCAAGGTTGGCCGTGCTTTGCCCTGCTTAGCTCGTGGCATCACTGGCATGTGTCTGGAGCCCAGCTCCCTCCACTCAGCTCAATCGTCTCTTGCTGTGCTGCTTATTCACACATCCCAGCTCGCTCTGTCTAGCTGCTTGGGTGCCGATGCCAGGGAAGCTGAAACACCACAGGCTCTGCAAGCCCATTCAGACCACAGGCTCCAAAGTGCATACTGCTGCCTCTTCCTCCAAAATTAATATCTCAGCTAGCTAAATTAAAGTGAGCAGGGTTTCACCCAGGCATGTTGTGATCACACCTCCAACTTGCAATATAGACTTACCATGTAAACTGCTAAGCAAGGTATAGTGCTCTCCCAGCGGGAGAAGACATTGTCTGCCTGCAAGGAATAGAGCTTGGGGCAGGAGAGCAGGGACGCGGAGCCTTCCTCCAAATGGCTCTCAGGCACCTTTCTGTGCCAGCATGTGAGACCCAGCACACAGAGAAAGGGCTGCATCAAGAAGGACACTGGTCTTTCTTAGAGCACTAAAGTCAGCAGCATAAAACTCATTTTAGAAAGAAGGCAGAAGCAACCACAGCTGGGCAAGGTGAGTGAGGCGGGGAGGTGGAGCCACAGAGCAGGCCACCACCGGGACTGTGCCCCAACTCACAAGCCCAGCGCTGCAGGGACACTGCCCCTGCATGTCCCAGACAAAACGGCTTGGGCTAGTATTCCTGTGGGTTTGTTCAGAGCGCAGTGTTCGCAGGTGAGTCGCTGCTTCTGCTCAGCCGCTCACTCTGCCTCTGCCGAGCGCTCTCTGACACAGCTTTGTCTGCACCCGATGCACTAGTAAGACTGTTGGGTTTTTATTCTTTGCTTCTAAATCAGTAGACTTGTTACCAGTTTTTTTAAAGTGTGAATAGCTGCAACAGAAGCCATCAATTAGCACAAGCAAACAGGGCCAAAGTCCTTCCTTCCTCCTCCCCCACAGCATATTGTGAGGAGAGCTGTGCTCTTCTACTTTGGAGGCTGCTGGAGAGGCTCTGAAGTTAAGCAGCCCCGCTGCCGCCGTTGCATCTGCTGTAGGACGGACAGTACACTCGGCATGAGGGAGGCAGGATGGGCTTTCAGAGCTGGCACTGGGACAATGGGAGCAAGACCAGCTCAACAGTAGCAGCAAAGGAAGGCATTTTTTCCCCTTTTCTGTTCCAGAGAGCCTTCCAGGGCTAAGGGAGGTTGCCAGAGGTTGCCTGTTTTTTCTTTTCAAGTGTTTTTCCCCTTTCTCAGTATTCAAGAATCTGCAGAGGGAAGCCCCTTCAGCAGCTTTGCTTAATTACCCATATCTGTGGAGAGGCTAGAAAAGGCTCTCTGATGAATAGTTTGCAAACCGGACTGTGTGTGCCAGAAGATTTCTGTTGATTAGATGATGCAGAGTATTAATTAGAATATAGATTATATGCAGGGGCTTTACCATAAGTTTGCTGCCATTTGGTCTGAGCATGTACGTTTCTTGCCACATTGCTTTTTCTCCCAGAAAACCAGTCTCATGGAGCCAGCCTGGCTCCTAACACAGTTTCCATCCAGCAAGGAAGAGGCTGATTGTGGTCCCACAAGAGCTCTGGTCCTTACTGGCCTTGTGAAAAATGCCAAGAATTAGAGCAGCATTAACCAAAATGTGGAGCCTGTGAGTGAGACTCACTCTGCCCAGCCCCTTCGTCAGTGCCACCACGCTGCAGTCAGACACTGGTTACCAGCCAAACCAGGCACGGTAAGCACAGTCAGGTGGCCACTGTGCCAGCATCCACTTGGCATGGCCTCTCCTGAGTTCCATTTTGAGCTACATCAAATGCAACCTCCAGGGCAGGAGAGTTGTTCCAGCCACTGGTAGTTCTGTGTTTGCTGGAGCCCTGGGAGCTACGTATCCGGTCCCCTTGGGCCACGCTCTGAGTGGCTCTTTCCAAGTGCAGAAGGACATCTGGGATGCAATTACGGCTGAAAACAACATCGTAGTTTTTCAGACCACAGGGCAGACAATAACCTATCTCACCTGCTGCTGCTTTTGCTGACAGCGACAGGTCCTTGAGAGCAGGGTACTGGAATCCCATACTGGGTAGTTTGGGATACCTGTGGCCCAAAGCGACCATTTCTTTCTGACCTTTGGCTGGCTTATTTCCTAAAGCTTATAGCTTATTATCCATATAAATGCTATTTTTTTTTTTTTCTGTAACCTTTTTATGCTCTTCCAGGGATGGATACCTTGTGGCACAAAATCTCAGTGGTATATTGCCCATGCTTGGAGGAAATTTTCTAGTGCTGATCCTGGGTAAGTAAGTAGAAATTACAGTCTCATACAGAGTGAACGGAAGCACAGGCTTATCTCCGCTGTGCTATTCACTGCCTCATATACCTCTAATGTGCCCCTCTTCCTTATCCGATTTCTAAATTAAACAGTCATCCTGTTTTTCGCATCTCTCATTATATAGAGGTCTTTCCATATGTCTAACATTTGTTTGAGTCTCAATACATCAGACCATGTAACATGCTGATTCACAGAAATCTCACGTTCTGTAATGACCCAGCCTTTGAAATCTGTCTGCATTTTAAAAAATCTGGCTCAGATTTTGACTTATCAAATCTTATCTGACCACTTCTCTTAATCAGGGATTGCTGGTATTGCTTTTGAGTCAGACTCAATCTCCAGCTTTCACATTTGGTTCAAACCAGTAACTTTGTTCATCTCTTTAAAAGGCAGGTGAACATTCTCCTGCCATGTTTGCAACTTGGAAATGTCTTGCCATTATCCTGGGTTGCAGCTCATTTAAAAACAGGCAAACCAGCCATTACTCCTTCCGAAATATTGCCTTCCCTGCAAGAGCTGCTATACCTTCAGATGTTTCCAAAACCGCTCCAGCCCCACACATGTCCAGCTTCTGCAGTGCAAAGCCATTGCTGGGTGGTGTAAGAAGGCCTATTGACAGCTCCTCATTAGGTAGTGTGGGAGATGCTGTGGTGCAGAGGTGGGCAGCCAGGGTGTACCTGCTGCTACGGGACTGCCTCGAATTTGGCCTTCAGTGCAGATGGAAGGAAGTTAATATCTGCTACCATGCAAAAAAACTCTCTGTAGAAATCTGGCCTAACGTAATGGCATCTGTCTTGCTTAATGTTTAGAATTGGAGATATCCAGAAGGCGTCTGGACATGGTCCTGGGCAGCCTGCTCTAGGTGGCCCTGGTTGAGCAGAAGGCTGGAGCAGGTGACCTCCAGAGGTCCTTCCCAACCTCAGCCCTTTTGTGATCTGTTACTCTGCAATAACATATCTGCCTCCATGGCTCAGTTGGTCACAGCAACTTAGTGACCAGCACCACAGAGCTGTGCATGCTGCAGAGCCGAGGTGAGCCTGCAGTTCAGGTTCCCTGCAGGGAGGAGAGCCCGGCCTGGGTCCTGCCCTGGGATCAAGCTCTTCCCCAGGGACATCCCTTTGGGGCTGCTGGGCCAGTAGAACCCTCTGCAGGGCCAGGGAGTGATTTACTGCAGGTCAGCACATCTGGGCCAGAAAGAAATAGCTCATCTGTCACATCCTCAGCTGAAAAACAGCTATTGCTGAACCTGATGTATTTCAAAGCTATATGCAGGTAAAAAGTAGAACCATTGTGAGTGTGGCTTTGCCAAGATCCACACATAACATAGGCAGACATCAATCATACTGGGACTGTAAAGGATTCACCCATCCATCATCCCTGTCCATGGTACTGAGTCTCCCTGTCTCCATCTAGACCTTGGAGATGTGGAGAGCCCTGGCCCAGAGGCGCCTCTCATCTTTTCCACTGTTCAATTGCCTGAAAATTTTCACATCTCTCCCCCTTTACTTCTCAGGTTAACCATGAAGGGTTGTATCCTCCTGCACTGAGAATGTGTGTTCATCACCCTCTGACTGTTTCCTGTGACCCCATGTTCAGGTCAGCATCTGGACAACTAGATCCAAACCCAGGAGGTTTCCAATGTGCCAGTCCTCCATCTGCTCTGCAGTGTAATTCATCCTGCCTTTCATGCAGCTTTGATGTAAAATGCCCCTGGTAACACTTCATCCCTTTGAGAGCACTTACCTGTTGGGTCTTTTTACATTTCATACACCAGTGGATTTATTTGCTGCTTGTCTTAGCCCCACACCCTACTCAATGATGAGGAAGCATCCCCAGCTTCCTTAGACACCAATCCTCCAGTCTCATCTCAGAAACTCACTTGTTCTTTCAGAAAAAAATAACAACACCACCTTCTTTATTAGTTGAAATAAATTACATTGAGTTTTACTGGCCACAGATTGCCAGTCACTGGCTAAAGTTCATCTATATGTTCAGGCCACTGATTTGTTTTGTATTTAAAGGTTTTGATGTTTTTTCTGGGGGGCCGATCATCGAGCTCTACTGCAAAGCTCTGGTTGAACACCATCCCTTTACTGTTTTTAAACAGAGCTGGGACTACAGAGGGGATGGTTCAGTGCTTGGGACACCGAGCAGCAACACAAGTGGGACTGTGCTGTGATTTCTTTTCTGGCACTGGCTTCCTACAAGACTTGGAATGGTCACTTGGTCTCTTTGGCTTTGAGTGCCCCAGAAAGGGCTTGCCAGTACAGCTCCACCACCCAAACACAATTACAGCTCATTACAGCAAGTGACAGTTTTTCCTTGGGCACCCTTAAAAAAAACCTGCTCCACAAGTGTAATGATCCCACCCCAGAAAAAGAACATTTTACCTCTCCAAATGCCCCTCTGTTAGGCTGCAATTAGCACAGGTATGGACACGAGGGATGTGAACACTTCAATCCTTTTTTATCACCGCTGCTTGCCAGGTTTGTAGGGAGAAGTTTTGCTGACGTAGCCTGGGCCAATGCATCTCACAACCTAATGTACGAGGGACAATAGGCAATCCAGGCCTCCCAGACTATTTAAGAATAAACTCCAGACTGTGAGCTGCTCAGACATCTTGGTTGTCGACTGCATATAGGTGCCATCCTAAAACTGTGAAACTGAATACCCTTAATTTAAAAATTCATGCCCAGATCTGTGCTTTGCCCTTCATCCTTGCATTTACAGAAGGCTAAATTGAGATCCCAGATTTTACATCCAAACGCTGAAATGTTCACAATTCAGACTCCTGTGAAGGCTTACAGACAAGCACATTTTAAAACCGCATCGTGTAAACTGTTTATGTGCTGAAGGAAAGCCAGGGATTTTGCTAATGACAAAGAAATTGTTGTCTCCTCTGATAGCTTAAAGAATTCCTCTAATGACAATAAATCCCCTCCTTTGCAAATTTGCTTTGGGTGGATGGCAAGATTAAAGAACATCCAGTCCAGCTATGATTTTTCAGATTGCGTAAGTACCTTAAAAAGACGCTTATTATCTAAAGTGATGCCTGTTCCCTAATTGCAGTGCCACTATTATGTGAGACTTTTTCCCCCCCCAAATCCTACTAGATGGTAAAACAACATTTCAGACTCAGGAGCGATCCCCGCTCGGAGAAGTAGTTGTCTGCTAGTGGAGGTGGGGGCAGGTGTGGATTCCCCCCGACGGCTGCCCGTGCCGTGCTGTGAGGACCGCTCTGTTCCTGTCCTCATGTCACCCTGCCACATCCAATCTGCTGCCCCAAATCACAAATGGGAATAAAAAGGAATGCAAAACCCTCGACTGGAAGGCAGTTGCAGAAAAAAATGAGGCTGACACTGAAAATCATGACAGCCCGGACCGACATCTCCGACAACTTGCACACACAGAAAAGATATTTATTTCTTTGCTTTGCCTCCCGCTCCCCGTTATTTGTTCTCCCAGCCTTGGTGCCATGCCAGGGCCCAGCCACATGTCCAGGTGGTACAGGGCAGCATACTGGATGGGGAGCACCTGCAGCCCGCACTCACTGATAGCTGTCTGACACAACAGCTCCCTGGCCAGGGAAAACCAGGAGATGTGCCGTTGCTGTTATGGAGGCTGAAAGCATCCCTGCCCAGGCACTGCAGCAGGCAGGGCAGGCAGGAGAGCAATCTGCCTATGTCAGAGGCTTTCCTTTGTGTAGGGATAAAGATAGAAATAAAGCGTCTTTCTTGTCTGGGTGCATCAGGTATAATTAGTCCCAGGGGCCAAAAGGGCACCCCTCAAGTCCTTGTGAGCAGTGGCTGCAGAAGCCCAGGGCAGCTCCTGGCACCATGGGGCAATATGTGACAAAGGCAAAGTTTGCACCACGCCCCGCAAAGGCATTTGTGGCTCCTACTCTTATCCAGGCTCCTGGTTCCCACCAGCATCAGCAACATGGCTGTTGGGGCCACACAGCTCACCCACATTTGCAGGTGGCTGTCAGATACAAAAGAGGCTGTGGAAAGAGTCTGTAAGCCCTCCTGTTAGCTTTTCGCAGCATCACTGTTATTAGGGCAATAATTTATTGAGGTTCCCTATTTATCTTTGACATACTGAAGCATAACATATGCATCCATACATATGCCTGAAATTTCTGAGAACTCTGTAAAGCCTGTAATTTTAATCCTATTATATGGTTTATATTTAATTGATTACTAGTCAGAAATGAAAATTTCACAGATCTTCTGAAAGAATGTTTTCAATCAGCTCATTTAGCTGGGGAAAAGGATACACGTTCGCTCTCTAAACTAGCATTTCACAGCACCATGCAGGTTCCAGTTACTGTGGGAGACGGTTACCCCTCCAAAAATAAAGAGCTGAAAATTAATCCAAAGCTAAATCAGTGACATGATTGTATTCCCATTAAATTCCACTTAAATGCATACGTTTACAATATCTTTTAATAATTATTATTATTAAACATAGTAAAATACCTCAAACTTGGCTCGTGGCATCATTGTACTTCTAGTGGAAAAAAAAAATTATCTGAAGCTTTGTCAATATGCCACTTCCTCCTCCCCCATCTTTTAACAGAAGCAGCCTCCAGTGAAATAATCCAAGCTGTGTTCAAGAAGTTGGCAAGTGGGTCCAATTAAATGTGGTTTTAGTGTATTCTGGCATTTGCATATCTAGTTTGCCAAGAAGTAATGTTTTACGAAAAAAAACACCCCACAACAGCATTAAAAGAAGCCCCACAAAAAAACTCCTGTGTCGGTCCAGACAGAGAGTGCATGGTGTGATGCATCGCTAAACCTTGCCCCATGAATCACAGAGATTCAAATAAATAGATAAATGTGTTTTGTCTCAATTGTTATCTCTTTTTGGTTGACAGGCTTTACAATAATCTGAAAGAAAACATACAGAGAGAATATTAGAAAATTAATGTAGAAATAGAAAAAGCAGTTTTAATATTTAGTGAATCATTAAAAAACTTAAATCACAATGACCTTTATTTCATGGAAATATATAATGCCTTTGCAGAGCTGTTCTCCAGCTAAACAGTGATTAAATAAAACAGTCCATCAAAACAGCGCCTGTTCTCCAGGACGCAGAACTGAGAAGTCAGTCCTTGTTAGTGAACGATCGCTTACCGCTGACGAGAGCTGTATTATTTTTTTCAGCTCCTTCCCCTTCTCTTGCTATAAGAGCTTGTCAAATCTCTCCTGTATCCCAGCTCTTGTTTCCTCTCTGTCTGTGGGTTTCCCGCCGGCCTCCGGCCCTGGGGTTGAGCTGCGCCTGGGCCACACCTTTGCCACCCTTTGTGGGACAGCACCAAAGGGCCATCGATGCAATTCCTCACCTCCTTCTCCCCTCCAACCCTGAGCAACACAGACAAAAACAACGTCAAAGGAAAGATGTGTGGAAAAAAATCTGCCCCAAAATCCCTGCAAACCCTAATCCTTCACAAGGCTGAGTGTAAAATGATGTTTAATGTATACTGGCCAACCTTTTCACTCATTTATTCCATAGCTGGAACAACCTTGCTACAAAGCAAGGAGACTTAATTAATAAAACGAGGCAGCGTGGGGTTATATGGAATCTTTAAAGGCTTTATCAGTTTGCCAGTCCATTAACAGAGCTGCATTCTCTGCAAACTCCCTGCTCCAATATGTGCAGCAGAGCAGTTAATTTCTTTTGGACTCAGTCTATGGCACCAAGCTGTTTTATTTTTTTTTCTCCCATCTTTATCCAAACAAACTATTAAATAATCAACAAATAAGAATATTTAACCCAAAATAATGAGAGGAACGATCGCTCATCTAAAAACTATAAATTAAAGCTATCCAGTCACAAAAGAAAGTTGAGTCATCCATTAAGCAACAAAGGAGAAGGAAAAAAAGATAGATTGCACTCGGACATTTTTGTGGTGTTGGTTGCCTTGTGAATGTGCCTAAGTCTAGGCCACGAGAGGATGGACGACTGGAGCCCAAAAATCACTAAGAGACCATCATCAGGCAGGAGCTTCCAAAATGTCAGAGCATGCCCCAGAAAAAAAAAAGAAAACAAAAAAGACGAAAGCTTCTGTGGCCCTGCCTCTGAGCAGTGTGTGGGTAAGGAGCTGGCTGTGGAGGGAGAGCCCTCGCCTGGGAGCAGCACATGGCCTGGAGAAAGACACCATGTGGCTGTGGTATGGTAAAGCCATAAAGTGATCAGAGACCATACTACCCAGCGCCGGTGTCACAGCAACTTGATCTCCACTAAAGGGCTGGGGAGAGGGTGACAGGGCAATGAAGAGGCCACCAGCCCCTGTCCAGCCTGGCAGTGCTGACACATGCCCTGTACAGCTACTGCAGGCTCAGGCAATGGAAAGGTCTTTCACAGAGCTGCAATGGAAAGCAAACTCCAATTTTAGGAGGTTCCACTCCTCTCTCTGTCCACTCCTTCATTTCACCCCCTCAACCAGGCATGCAGATGTTTAATGGCGGGGAGTGTGTATGTGTATGTGTGTGTGTATGTGCAGTGATTTCCAACCCGCTGTTTGTACTTCACAGAATGGTTGTCTTGCGTATGCTGTGCTAACAAGATGCTTGACAGTCACCAGGCTGCACGCTCGCAGAACCATGCCGCTGACTGCTGAAATTCACAGCCCACGTCTGAATGGGATGCTGGGCAAAAGCCTTGTTCGCTGAGTGTACCTGAGATGGCAAAATAGTCTCCTGGAAAAAAACAGGGCTGGAGAAGTGTGAACAAATGGAGGCAAGTCACGAGAGTATGCATATAACCTTGAAAAAATGCTATGGCCAAAGTCATTAGCCATTTCTTTTTTTTCCGAATAAATAGTGTGGACACCAACTAGAGGTTTCAGCAAGTGCCCACTGAATCCAGCTAGTATCTCAGAAGACACTAGATCTCCTGATCTAGGTGGACCTGCTTTAGCAGAGGGGTTGGACTAGATAATCTTTAGATGTCCCTTCCAACCCCTACCATTCTGTGATTTGTCATAGGATGAACCTTTCCGTAATTAGCCTAATTTCTGCCCAGTACCCAGGGATGAACATTTACTTAAACATACACCTCTGGTGTTCTCCAGAGGACTTAACAATTATTTTCTCTCACCAACAGATAACTCTGGGAGAATGTACTCAGATTGGATCAGCTGACAGCAGAAAGGTGCAGAGCCAAGCCTGACATGGTGCACAAAGAGTCTGGACAGGTAGCACAGTAGATATGGTGAAAACAGTTTGAAATATCAAACCCTACATCCAGCCTCATGACTTTCATAACTTTTTTTTTTTTTTTTAATCCTTCAATAAGTTCTGCAGCTTTGAACAAGCCACAGCATTTCACCAGGCAACATTACCCATGGGGCTCCTCATTCCCAATGCCTTTGAGTAGGAGGGCAGGAGAAAGTCAGGGACCTTCACTCTGCAGATGGAATCTCACATTAACCCAACAACAAGACTTTGAGTGTGGGCTTCAAACCTGGGATTTTGCCTTCTGTAATGTCACAAGGAGGAGACTTTCCTTCCTTTGCTAAAAAAAAAAACCACAACAAACCAAAACCCAAAACAAAAAAGAAGCCTTTGCGATGAATTAAAAATGCTCCCTTCTCCAGGACTGCACCTTGCTGGAGTATATTGCTTCCTTCCTAAGAGCCAGCAAAAAAAGAATAATAATAAAAAACTTTCATAATGCTCTTTGTCCTTATTAAGAATCAAAGTGTTGTAGAAAAGAAGCTTTAGACCTCCCATTCCTATAGTCTGATTAATGTGCTCTGTCTTTCAACATGTGCTTTCCCTTAAACCTCATTTTTTTCTGTAATTTCCTTCATTCTTTTAACAATGTGCTTATCCCACTCCTAAAAAAAAACCCCATTATTTACAGATGTTCCCTTTCTTCTCACCACAGTCCAAAGCAGAGGCTCTTTCTCTTTCTTCTAAATAAAATGAGATAAGGTGGTAGATAAGATCAGAGATAAGATAATTTCGAAAGATGAACACCAGTACTAAATTTTAGCAATACACATTAAGTTAATGTCTTTGTAAATATTTTTTTTTCTGCTCCAGACATATTCCTACCCTATTCTTGAAGTAAGAATGACTACACAAAGAAGCAGGGTATTTTCAAAAGCAACATTTTGCCTGCTGTCAGTAAAGCCAGTTTTGGACTGAAGGAATCAGGCTCAGCCATGGATGACTGTAGGACCTATCAAAAGTTCTTGTCAAAAAAAAAAAAAAAAAGAAAAGCATTAAATGTCCGCAATTTCATGTGAGGGAGACCTAAATATGAAGAACATCAACCTAAAATAGAAGGCTAACATTAGGACGGGTGCTAATCATCTACTCTCTGTCTTGAGAGTGACTCACACGTAGTTCACGCCAGGTAGGTCTCAAATCTTAACGTCTGTGCCCTTGGGATCATTGTAATACAGCACCCAGATATCCAGCTCCAGACCATCCAGTGGTATTGTTAGTTCAGGGGATAACACTTTAAAATCATCTTATACCACCAGTGACTTGCACATCCCTCAGCTCTCTGCTGAGAAAGGGTGAGCACAGCTGTTTTAATGCCTTGTTTGAATCACTCCGCTTTATCTAACATTTTTCTAGAAGCAGCGCTCCAGTCATTTTCGGTCCTTCCAGCAGATGCATGCCTACAAATCTGCTGTCATTTGGGGATGAAGGCACCGTTTAACTGCAAGATGCTCACCACCATCAGGTTTACTGGACAAAGGCTGGGAAACTGTTCAGTTTGGCCCTCCAGACAGTCCCCAAATTTGCCTTGTAGCCTCACCCCGACACAACACCCTCAGAATGGAAGGTGAATATGGCTCTACTGTATTTTCTCTGCTTGGCAGGAATCTCATCTTTTCCTCCAAAATGCAAACTTTATGTTATGTATCAGAGAGAATAAAAGAGCATGTTAAAATTAGCACTGTGTTTAAAAAAAAAAAAAAAAAGCTTGTTCTACTCTCATTTTTAACTCCTGGTTACAGGCTTTAAAAGGTCTCCTTGCTGAGACTTTAAAATGCATGGTTTTCTTGATGCAAATTTAAGCTAAGAATAATAAATTTTCTAAGAAGTGAAGTACTGCTTTGCACCATTTTTCATCCTCACTTTATTGCAAGTCTTCACTCTGAGACTTTTTTTTAATCGTTGATGAAAAATAAATACATTTATGGTTATCACACTGAATTAGGTAAAACACAACTTTATGTTCACCTTGTGCTATGGGAGCCTTTTCTTTAAGCATGGAATAATAGTCTTGAGAAATCCTTGAAAGTAAGTCACAATGCATTGTCCAACACTTGCAGAGGTATGTTGATCTGTCAACAGGGAGCCCGGCGTTCATTAAATTACACCCTCAAAATTGAACCAGGGCTGTACGGCTTCATTTATTCAGGAATTATGAATTGCCTAGCTAGTCACAGCTGGTTAAGACGGAGATCTTTCTTAAAAGTCACTCAGTCATTTGAAAATAATGAAATATTGGTATTTATAGTGTTTTCAAGCTGTCATGTGTATAAGCCTGGAAATCATCTATGAACAGAAATCAGATTCCAGATAGATGGTGACAGTCAAACTACTTTAAAAAGAGAGGATAAGCTACAGAAAATGAAGACCTGGTAGCTATAGCCTATAAAGACAGGATATGTTTCATTAAGATTTTAACTATATTTTATCTTGGTATGATTTTCCAAAATTATCTCAACATCAATCCTCACTAAGTGAGAATACGTGGCAAATGCAGTTGAAAATAAATCATATCTTGTATGATAAACATCTATCAGTTTCAAGGGGTTTTATTTATAGATAAAGAACATTTTTAAAATTGTAAAATGTATATTGGGAACACATCCAAAAGTTTATAAAAAGTAGCTTTAATGCTAAAATTGAAGACAATTTGACAAAAGCCTAAAATGTAGCATCAAGGGTAGTTTTTATTTTCTTAATAGGAAACAAATAAGGCTCAAACAAAATGTATTTCAGGAAGGTCGTGAAAGAAATATTTAAATCTTTATCTAGATTTACACCCAGATACAGCATACACCATGCCACAGAGCTGTTTTGAGACAGTTAAGCTTTTTAATATACCTCCTGTAGTACTAAGGCAGTAACATATTGCTTTACCAGTTAAATCCTTTTGGAAGTCATGATGTACATTTAACTTGCTCTCTATTTTACTAATTTAAGGCTGGATTTCATGCACTGGGTTGTAATAGCTGGGGATATGGTGTGTAAATCCCTATCTGGCAGGTTCAGAACGTGGCATAAAAAAATCCTTCTGGGTGCTCAGATTAGAGCTGATAACTGCAGGAGTCACAAGCAATAGGTTTCACAAGACCATGTCACGTTCGCTGCTATGTACAAACACCGAACACATCTTCTAAAGGTCTATAAGAAATAACTGAGGCTATGATTTTGATGCACATCTAAATAAAAATTAGCAAGTAATTTTAAACTACTTCCTCACATGCACACACACATGTTCATATACAATCTGCATTTTAAAGCACAATGCTGAGTTTAAGAAACACCAAAATGCTGCACACTAAAACATCCCCAAAAATAATCACCAGCTCTAGTTTGCAATTAATCATTTATTTGTTTCCTGCAATCCCTCAAATCCCCAGTCACATGGAAATTTCAGCTCCAAAAGCTAGACTGCATACTCTCTTCCTTGAAGCCCCAAGCAAAAGCTTGTTAGAGCCAGGCTGTAAAATCTCAAAAAGAAAAGAAAATTTGGCCCTGCAGTGACAGCTGTGATACAGGAGAGGCACAAAGTCTGTCCCAGTGAGGGGGTGCTTTGGCGCAGGGATGAGCACTTGTGGCGCTTGCCACAAGTGGTTAATGTTCAAGAGTTATTAAGAATGAAAATGGTGTATGTTCTGCACGAAGACAGCTTTGTATTAGTAGAATGAATGTCTTCTAAGAAAAAAAAAAATCCCTGAAAGTGAGAAATTAAAGCAAAAGGAACCTGAAGATTATAAGCAGCCAGCCTGGGCAAGTTCTGTTAGTGTGAAAAATTCACAACCTAGGAAATTTCAGTGTAAGATAAATACTCCAGGTCAAATGGATTATTCAGAGGGGGAAAAAAAACCAAACAACAAACTTTTTTGTTTTTTGGCAAATGTCTCTGCCACTCAAAACCTCTGCAGTTTGCCATCACTGCCACAGCTAATCCTGTACCACCTTTGGCTTTGCGGCTGCGTGGCTGTGCAGAAGACTCACCCCTCTCTTGCTCTGGCAGAGATGGTGACACTATGTTTTATTTGCACCGAGAACATTTCAATTTGACAACGGGGTAAAAGCAATGATTCTTTTTTAGCCTATGAGATTAAAATGGATAATCTTTCCAAAAAGGACATAATCTTTTATCGTTAAGACCCATTAACAGGTTTAGCTGAATTTTATCACACTAGCAATAGCTGCTGGCCATAGGTTTTAATAAGCAGGGCTCTTCCTCCTGTGACTATCTTCACTTGCCGGCAAAAGGGAACGTTTCCACCTTCTGCCTGAAAATATTCATGCAAATAAAGAAGGAACTCCTCTCTGAACATCTACAAAATATTGTTTATTATCAAACTCACCATATTTAATGACACGATTAAAACGAGTGAAGCAGAATAAAAAAGGAAACAAGGACTTCTGAATTAAAATATCTTGAAAGAGACCAGAAGATTTGTGCATAATTTTTTTTCTCCTTTTAAAAACATCAGACAGTTCTCTTAAAACTCATGTTTACCTTCCTAGTAAAAAAATCCTTTAATGCTTTGGTTACATTTCTTTAATAAAAAACCATATTCACTGGAAATATTTCAGTTTCGAAATCACATCAACAAATAGCGTTAATAATGTATTAGTTTGAGAGTTCTGCTAGAGAGGACTAAACAACAACAGCGTAGAATCAGTTTTCTAACATTAGAGTATTTTTGCAGGCTTGAAATTTATTTCACCTTCATTCCAAAAGTATTTGCATTACTTCAAAGTGAGGGGAGGAAGCAGGTAATTTTCTCCCCTTCTGAGTTCTCCTCAGTTACAAATCGCTGCAGCATCATTGATCATAAAAATGGGGTCTTGGGGTTTCCTTTTTGAAAGTTGGCTGGAAAATAAGGTATTTTCAAAGTTATATAATAGGAGTCCGTTAAAAAGTTAGAACGTTTGATAAAATTAACTAGAGTGGACAGATAAAACTCAGTCCAATGCCGACAAATCACTTGGTCCGTAGAAGGAAAGCAGAGGGTACGCTGGGTCAGGGAGAGAAAATGATGGTGTCTTTCCTGAGAAGGTGAGTCAGCACTGCTGCTGGGGTGAGAGGGCACGGAGGAATAAGGGAATCTATCCCTATTCAAATGCGTTTTAAAATTTTATTTAGCCTCTGACAAGGTGATGCAAGTTTTGAAGGGAATATGCTGGTTTCACTTAGGCTCAGCAGAACTACATGGGATTATTTGGTATTTGCTTTTACTCTAACACAGGAAAAGCCATGAGGGTCCCTCTTCCTCCCGGGCCAGAAAGTTTTGCTCCAAACTCCTACTGAGTTCTTCTTCAAACTGCATGTAAAACACGTGAAGGTCTCAGTAAGTAGATGATCTGTAGAATGCTATGTCGGATTCAAAAGTCACTGTTAAGACCGAACCCCTAAGCCTGAGTTTAGAGAAATCATTTGTAATTAAAGAATATTAAGCTATCAGAGTAAAAAAATACCCTAATGATACCCTAATGAGTGTGTTCCCTGTGAGTCTTGGGGTAGAAGAACTCACATTTAATCACAGACCATGACTGGTCAGAGAAAGTCTTCTGAACCTGTAAAGTTTAGAGCACACGGTTGCTGTTCCCACAATTTGCCTTCAACAATCATAGCAGCATAAACAGTAAGGATTTTGTTCACACATGTCCTCAAGCTAAATAAAATATTCTCTCGTGGTTCATTATCTATGGGTGGTATTAAAAAAGGAAAAAAAAAAAAAAAGAGAGAGGCAAAGAAAGAAAAAAGAAAGAAACAAACCCCAGTTACGGCTATTTGGATGTGTCAGTACATTAAACCTTACGGAGAGAAGCAGCATACAGGAGTATATTTCATCTTTTCATTGAAGAAACATCTTGAAAGCCACCAGCAAGTATGTGCTGCACATGTATAGACCACAGAGATAAAACACGAAAGTATGAAGGATATTCTGAATTATTTTGTCATTAATGGCTAAGTTATGTTTTCTGTTACCCTTCTGAAAAACAGCTCCTTCTAAGCCTGGTTTTATCTGGGAATCTACAATCCTTGAAAAATCTTAATGTTGGAGAACAAATGGTGAAACTGCCTAGAGCCACATCCAAAGCTCATCAGCTGCACGGATTGCAGAACTGCAATATTAGCTGGTTTTCAGTCTTGATGGCACTTTAAACCATCTTAACTACACATAACATTCCATCAAATGAAAGCCTACAGAAAAAGTTCTGCTGCTAGAAAGAAACCTAGGTGGCTGAAGACGCTAACGTTGACAAAAGGTAATGTTTTCAAAGTATCTGTAATAAATCAAGGGAACACCTCAAACGCAGCAAACATAGACTAAAAATTGTTACAAAGAACAAAACAGCAAAAAAAGATCATTTTGGCTAAGTACAAATTACCTCAGACACACGAAGACAAGCAGAACAGCATTAGGCAGAGATTCACTTGATGAAGGCACAACTTCAGTTGTACCTAGTCAGATGACACACATAATGGAATGTTTAAATTAGGATTTTTAAATATTTTTTTACCTGCCTTCAATTCAGCTGTCTCTGTTCCTGACTTCTAATAGAGCTCAATTTTCCTATCCCCCTTGGGCTCTGCGGTGCTGGTCTCATTCCTAGCATGGAGCAGCCTCGAACAAGAATTCTGGGTATATCCTACAACAAGCACCTAAACTAGGTCTTTTTCAAGGGTTTTGTTAAGCTTCATTTTATTTTTTTTTTTTTTTTTTTGAGAGAAATGTTTGGTCCATAAAAGAAATCTCAACAGATTCAGGATTGTTTTAATTTTCCTCTGTAGTCCAGGTGGTTTTGATGTATTGCATGTATTTTGGACATTTCTATTGCCTACTGTAATACTGATGGCCAGTCAGAACCTGGCTAGCACTTTAGATTAAATTGTTGCCTTCTGCTCTAACCTTCTGATAGAGAATTAATACAAAAGAGTCGTCCTGAGAGAGCTCCTTGGGGTGAAATTAAGCCCAGAAAAGGAATTGTATCTGCACAGGTATTTGCACGGTATCAAAATTTCTGGCATTTAACAGATAAAAGTCTTTGTGGAAGGAAAAAAAAGAATTAAAAATCCCTCTACAGAATGAGCAAGAGCTACACACAGAGAAATGCTTTCAAAACACAAGCATTTAATACTTTTTAAATGTTAAGTGAGATGTAAATATGTACGTTAGCAACAAAGTGCTCAAAAAGCATACTGAAAACATAGTCCATACACAGTTAGCAATATAAGTCTGTACAAAAGTAATAAAGTTACACATTATAAAAAATACTCCGTAACTATAATTTAAAAGAGGGAAAAAAGACAAGGGAATTGATTTCTCAGTTCATATAATTTATTGCAGTTAGCACACAGTTTAAAAATTCACCAACACACCAATAGTACAAAACTAAACAGCATTATAAGTTATTCCCCCCTCAGGAAAATAAAACATACTATGATTGTCAAAGCTAGATGTCAGTCTAAGTTTTAGAACAAAAGAAGAATGTGAAACTAAGGAAAGGAAAAAAGCAATCACTCACAAAGGACCACAAAAAAATCCAAGAGAAAGTCCATTTTCCTCAGACATTGATTGTCTTCTCTAACTTAAGAAAAGAATGTAGTTTTAAAACCTAGAAACTATTCAAGTAACTAAAGATAGCGCTCCAAGGCCATTTTCACAGCTTTTTTTTTTTTTTCACGTTTTAAATGCCATTACAGCCAAATTAACATACATTTGACCAAATATTTCCAAAACAGTCCAGCAATACACAATGGAGTTTTCCATTCAGTATCTTAAGCACAAAAATAGGCTATGTTTACAGTAGTTAAGGCGATCAAATTTTAAACAAAAGCGGAGGAAAAAAAAAAAAAAAAGAGAAAAAAAGAGGAAAAAACAGCAAACGTTTTCCATGCTACTCCCATAGACCTTATTTGTAAGTGCAAGACAGGAAAACAAACACTGTGCAAAATGCTTTTGACCTGCGTGTTGGTCATTAAAACCACATGTCAGGCTGCAGTCTCTGCTGCCTGGATACACATAGTCCTTCCCCTGCCCTCCCCCGGCCCCTCTGTCACTCAGGCCTTCCCAGGCCTTTCAGCCCGGTGTGGTTTTTGTTGTTGTTGTT
>WBNH01005042.1:4747-18615 GCA_013401255.1 Urocolius indicus
CAACCCTGTCCTGGGCTGGTCCCCAGCAGGGTGAGGGAGGGGATTCTCCCCCTCTGCTCTGGTGAGATCCCCTCAGAGCACTGTGTGCAGCTCTAGGCCAACAGCACAAGGACAGGGAGCTGATGGAGTGAGTCCAGGGGCCAAGGAGATGATGTGAGGGCTGAAGCCCCTCTGCTGGGAGACAGCTGAGAGAGTTGGGGCTGCTCAGCCTGGAGAAGAGAAAGCTCCAGGAGACCTCAGAGCAGCCTCCAGTCCCTAAAGGAACCCCAAGAAACATGGAGAGGGACTTTGTCCAAGGGCCTGGAGGGACAGGACAGGGGCTGATGGCTCCAGAGTGACAGAGGGAGGCTGAGCTGGGATGTGAGGAAGAAGCTGTGCCCTGTGCTTGCTCTTGTTGCAGGAGGACAAGCTCTTGGGCAGGCTGCAGAGAGCTTCCCCCCGCTGAGGGACGAGGCGGCCGTGCGTGTGCTGCGAGGGCGCATGAGGGGCATCCAGGGCCACTGTAACTCCTGCTACATGGATGCTGCTCTGTTCAGGTGGGGACCTGCTTGGGTAGCTCTGCTTCTTTCAATTAGTGGAGTTAGTTTTAATTGGGCAGAGCCCTAAACTGGAAATGCACCCAGCTGAGAGCAGGAGATACCTGTGTGGAGACTCAGCCTCTGTTGCTCGCTGCTTTTGCATCTCCTTCCTAACCTGGTGGGTTCTCAGGCTCTGAAATACCCCTCATGAGCACCTCAGGTCCCCATGTGTCTGTCACACAGGGCAGTGAGAGGTTCTGTGAGCTTGGGCCCTGCTGGTTGTCCCTGCAGGCAGTGGCTTGGAAAGATCCCAAAGACACCCAGCCACAGAGGTTCCAGCTCCACTGTGCAGTTTGGAGAGTGCTGCCCCCTCCCCATGAGGTGTTCTGGCTGCAAAGTGTGAGGTTTCCTTCTCTCTGAGCTGTTTCCTTGCTTGCTACCCAGTGTCCATGAAAGCAGCTGTGGCTTGTGTGCTGTGGCACTCACCTTGCTCTCCCTGAAAGCAAAGGCCACTGGCTGGCAGCAGAAGCTGTGGCTTGGTTTTTGCTCCTGCTGAAAAAAAAAAAAACCCATCAAGCTTTTAACACCATCTCTTGTCACAGCCTCTTCTCCTGCACATCTGTGCTGGATTCCATGCTCTTCAAACCCTCCCTGCTGTGTGACAGGAACGTCCAGAGCATTCTGAGGGATGAGATTGTCAATCCCCTCCGAAAGTGAGTGGCACCTCCCTCCTAAACCCTCCCTGCTGCCCTGCCAGGGGGAAACCCAGCACTAGGGGAAAGGGTTACCTGGGAGGATTTACCAGAAGGAAGCCTTGGGAGCTTGTGGTTCTCAGGGAAAGGATGGAACAAGGGATCCCTGGTTCCTCTGCAGAGCATCTTCAGTGAGGAGCAGTGTCAGATACACAACCCTGGGGCTTTCTGTGGTGCTGAGTTTGAGTGGAGAGCAGCTCAGTGGAGAAGGACTTGGAGATGAAAAGCTGGACAGGAGGCAGCAATGTGCGCTCAGCCCTGTCCTGGGCTGGTCCCCAGCAGGGTGAGGGAGGGGATTCTCCCCCTCTGCTCTGGTGAGATCCCCTCAGAGCACTGTGTGCAGCTCTGGGGCCAACAGCACAAGGACATGGAGCTGATGGAGTGAGTCCAGAGGCCAAGGAGATGATGTGAGGGCTGGAGCCCTTCTGCTGGGAGACAGCTGAGAGAGTTGGGGCTGCTCAGCCTGGAGAAGAGAAAGCTCCAGGAGACCTCAGAGCAGCCTCCAGTCCCTAAAGGAACCCCAAGAAACATGGGGAGGGACTTTTTCCAAGGGCCTGGAGGGACAGGACAGGGGCTGCTGGCTCCAGAGTGACAGAGGGAGACTGAGATGGGATGTGAGGCAGAAGCTGTGCCCAGGGAGGGTGAGGAGGCCCTGGCACAGGCTGCCCAGAGAGGCTTTGGCTGCCCCAGCCCTGGCAGTGCCCAGGGGCAGGTTGGATGGGGCTGGGAGCAGCCTGGGCTGCTGGAAAGTGTCCCATAGCTGAGGGTTGGGACTGAATGAGCTTTAAGATCCCTCCAACCCAAACTAGTCAATGACTCTATGATGGAAACACAGCAGAGTGATGACCTGCAGCTGCTCTTGTCTCTAGGACTGGCTTTGTCCAGGCTGGGAGTGTGATGCACCTCAGGGAGCAGCTGACTGACAAAGGCCAGTGCTCCAGCTTCACCAACGCTGAGAAAGGTAACGTGCTCCCTGAGCCCTTCCCTGAGCTGCTGCACCACAGCCAGGCCCAGGCTGAGCACTGCAATCTCTCTGCTTCATCCTGGGCACATCCATTCATGCCCCTCCTGTGCTGTTTGCTCACGTGAAAAGAAGAAGAGAGGAGAAGAGGAGACACAAAGCAGCAGCATCTGAGTCTCACTGATGCCTGGGCTCTCTCTGCCACGTTCCCCCTCCACACCCAGCAAAGCCCTGGGTGGTTTACAAACAGTTTCCAACCAGAGTGATGGAACTGTGAAGGTTCTTGTGCTTCTGTAGCTGTCCCCAGGCTGAGTGGATCCTTTTAGTGGCAGCAGGAACCGTCTGTGAGGGGCTCTGAGGGAGTGCTGGGGAGGTTGCTGGTGAGAGGGTTGGTTGGGGGGGTTTTTCCACAGGCTTACACTGGGATTTCAGTGGTTGGTAGAGCTGGGACTAAGGCTGGACTCAATGAGTCTCTTCCAGCTGAAACCATTCTCTGATTTATGCATTAACCAAGTGCACTCAGCCTCCAGCCCAACCATCCTCTTCAGTTTAAAAGAGGAGGTGCTGGGTTCACATGGTGGTGGTGGCACATTTACCTGTCAGCTTTCACCCTCAGGCTGCAGTGGGGTGAGGCAGCGTGTCCCTGGTGTGCCTCACACTGCTCTCTGCCCTTCCAGATCCTGAGGAGTTCCTCAATCTCATCATGCAGCAGATCCTGGGGATAGAGCCACTGCTGAGGCTGCAGTAAGTTGTGTGCAGCTCCTCTCTGCACCATCTTCCTTGTTGGGATCTTTCTCATAAGTGCTGCAACCCCAGGGCAGGGGATTGTGTCCCCTGTGCTGGGCCCTGGGGATGCTGCAGCTCCAGGGCTGTGTCAGTGCTGGGCCCCTCACTCCCTGCCACAGGGACACTGAGGGGCTGCAGCTCCAGGGCTGTGTCAGTGCTGGGCCCCTCACTCCCTGCCACAGGGACAATGAGGGGCTGCAGCGGGGCCAGAGCCGGGCACTGAGCTGGGCAATGAAGGGGCTGGAGCACAAGTGCTGTGAGGAGCAGCTGAGGGAATGGGGGTGTTGAGGCTGGAGAAGAGGAGCCTGAGGGCACACAGGAGCTCTCTGCAGATACCTCACAGGAGGTTGTTTCTGGAGCTCTAGTTGGTCTCTTTCTTGTCCTGTCGTTCATTACTGGAGGCAACAGCCTCTAGTTGCCCCAGGGGATGTTCAGATTGGAGCTGAGGGCCAAGTTCTTCCCCAAAGGATTGTCCAGCCTCTGTCTCAGGCTGCCCAGGGCTGTGCTGGTGTTCCCATCCCTGGAGGGACCCCAGAGCCATGGAGCTGAGCTGCTGAGGGCTGTGGCTCAGTGCTGGCTGTGACACTGCTGGTTTAAGATAGTCTCCATGACCTGAAAAGTCTTTTTCCATCTCAGTGATTGTGTAAACTCTCCCTGGAGGTGCTGCTTTCAGAAAAACGATGCTGAAACCCTCCTCTCACCCTGGTGGAGAGGCAGCAGGGGGTTGGGAAATGCAGTTTCTAGTTTGAGTGCAGAGCCAGGGGTGTCTCTCAGCCTTGGGCTGCCTTTGGGTTGCATCCAGGCTGCTGAGCTGGCTCAGAGCCTGCAGCCTCTCAGACAGACACTCCATGGATGCACTCCCAGTTATTCGGAGCCCAACAATGGAGGATGAGAGGCTGAAAGGAAGGCAGGAATAACTGCACTGTGTGAGGAGCACAGGAGGGGGACTGTGTGGGTTCTGTGCTCCTTTGTGGAGCCGCCACTCACAGCCCTGGGGCTGGCAGGAGGGGGAAAGGCTGAGCACAAAGAGGGTTCTGTGCTGCAGCTCCCCTGCAGAGGCTCATCTGAAGGAAATGGTTTCTGTGCTGCCTCAGGGAGGTGGGTTTTGAGGTGTGGGGGGGAGATCATCTGCACACAGCTCACCTTTGGGAATGCACCGAGTCCTGCTGGGGGGTGAGCAGGGACCCCCAGAGCTGTCCCAGCCCCTGCTCCTGCTCCAGCAGCTGCCCCTGGCTCAGGGGGCACAGGAACGTGTCCAGGGGGGGTTGGAAACCTCCCGAGCAGGAGCCTCCACACCCTCCCTGGGCAGCCTGGGCCAGGGCTCCCTCCCCTCAGCACCAAAGGACTTGCTCCTTGGCTCCATGTGGAACTTGTTGTGTTGCAGCTTTTGTCCATCACCCCTTTTGTCACTGGACAGCAAAGTGTGACCCCATCCTCCTGACACCCAGCCTTTAGATGCTTGTGAGTGTTGCTGAGGTGCCCCCTGAGCTCAGGCTTCTCTTCTCCAGGCTGAACAGCCCCAGGGCTGCAGCTTTTCCTCCTCACACACATGTTGCAGCCCCTCAGCACCTTGGCAGCCCTGCACTGGCCTCTCTGCAGCACTTCCCTGTCTCTCCTGAGCTGGGGAGCCCAGCACTGGCCACAGGACTCCAGATGAGGCCTCAGCAGTAGGAACTGAGTTGCTCTCAGGAGCAAGATGTGATGCTCTGGAGGGACACTGAGCCTCAGGGTGGTTCTTGGATCCTCTTCTCATGGTGTTTCTGGGTGGAAAGGAGCGTTTGGTGGCAGCATCGCCCCAAGCAGCCCCCTTGAGGCTCTTGCAGGGCAGAACCTTTGTGTCCTCTGGGAGCTCAAGAGTTTGTGGCACCACTTCAACGAGCCCTGTGACGACTCCTTGCAGGTCAGGAGGCCAGAAGGAGCAGGACTGTTACTGTTACCAGATCTTTCTGGACAAACAGGAGGATCTGGTGGTTCCTGATGTCCAGCAGTTAGTGGAACGCTCCTTCTTGTCCTCAGATCTGAAGCTGGTGGAGGTGAGCCCAAGCTGCCTTCTGCTCATCTCCTGCCTCCTTCTTTCCTTCTTTCCTCCAGCCTTTCCTCTGCCTGCCCCTGTGCCTTTATTCTGGCTGATACCCAACACCACAGAGATACAGGAGAAGCAGCCAGAAGCAGCTGAGTGTGACCTGGGATGAGGGGCTGTGCTTTCCCTACAGCCACTTTTTGCCTTCTTTGCCATTCCTGGAGTGGAAAGTCTTTCCCCTACCAAACAGCCAAGAGGGAGAGAAAGAGCCTTGGGGCTGACTGGGTCATTCCTTCTGCTTTTCTTTCCCCAGATCCCATCTTGCTTCATTATCCAAATGCCACGTTTTGGGAAGGAATACAAGATGTTCAGCAAAATCATCCCTTCCCTGGAGCTGGATATCACAGACCTGCTGCTGGACAGTGAGTTGTTGGGTAGGGAAGGCTGAAGCTGCTGCCAGGCTCTGGGAGTAACCAAGGGACAGCTTTGGCTTGGGAGCTGATGTGAGGTGGGATCATGGGGTGATTCTTCTCCTCCCTCCTTAAAAACACCAGCTTTTGGCAGGACAAGTTGTGTCTGTGGAGCATGTGCATCCTCTCCCCTGTGTTGCTCCTGCAGGTCCCAGGGAGTGCTGTGTGTGTGGTGATGTGGCCACCCTGGAGTGTTCAGAGTGTTTCAAGGACAAGTTCTTTGCAGCCACGGGCTTGAAGCAGTTTTGCAGCTCCTGCTCCAGACAGGTATTCAGTTCCCTTTGAAAGCTGCTTTGCTGGCTGACAAAATACCCCCCCCACACACACTCCAGGTATGGCTTTGCTGTCCCTGCAGGGGATACAGAGCATCAGAGGGGCCCCTTCCTGAGCATCAGCTGCACCAGTGGGGTTGGCTGCCACATGTCAGTGAAGACAGAGCTTGGGCAGAGCACTGAACCCTCCACATTGGACCCCCCCAAGAGCACCCTTAAACCTCTGGGGGCTTTCTTTGCGGGGGAGGAGAGGTGACAAGCTCCTGTCTCAGCCCCTTGCTACCAGCCTGTGGCCACAACCCCTTTCCCTGGCAAGCAGGGACTGCAGGGAATCCCAGCAGTGGGGAAGAAACTGAGGCTCTGAGCTTTGCACACTCCTTTATCTGGCAGGCCAGGTTCAGCTTTGCCTTATCAGCAGTGCCCTGTGCTCTGTCCCCTCTCAGCAGTGCCCTGTGCTCTGTGCCCTGTGCCCAGGTTCACTCCCATCCCCGCCGTAGAGGGCACCAGCCTCGGGTGCTGCAGGTGCCAGAGGAGTTCCAGAGCAGAACCCCCATGGGCAGGCAGCAGGTTCCCAGAGAGAAGCTGGAGCTCTTTGCAGTGCTGTGCATCGAGACCAGCCACTACGTGTCCTTCGTGAAGTACGGCCCTGAGGAGCAGCACTGGATGTTCTTTGACAGCATGGCTGACAGGCATGGTGAGGCCACGGGGCTCAGCGAGGCTCCTGAGCCATCTTTTTCCACTGCAGCTCTCTGGGTGTTTCAGGCTCCCTCTGCACCCACCTTCTACCTGTGACCATTTTAACTCAACCTCAGGGAAAGGCTGGGCCAGGGTCAAGGATGTGAATTCACAGACCCTCAGAGCTGCTGCAGCCCCAGCCCCTGCTCCAGCAGCTGCCCCTGGCTCAGGGGGCAAAGGAATGTGTCCAGGGGGGTTGGAAACCTCNGAGGGACAGAACCTCCCTGGCCCTGCTGCCCACACTCTTCCTCGTGCCCCCTGAGCCACAGTTCATTTGCTGCCCCCCAGCACTGCCAGCTCCCTCTCCTGGAGCTGCTCCCCAGCCTGTGCTGCTGCTGCTGGGCTGGTTCCTCCCCAGGGCAGGACTGTCCCTGCCCCTCAGCAGCTTCCCCTGTGCCCAGCTCTCAGCCTGCCCAGCTCTCCCTGCCTGGCAGCTCAGTCTCTGCTGCATCAGCCAGTGCTCCCAGTCTGGTGCCAGCAGGGAGCTCCCTGAGGGTCCCTCAGTGCCCTCACCCTGCTCAGGGATTGAAGATGTTCAGTAAGATTGGCCCCAGAACCGACCCTTTCATTTGTTCTGGGTATGTTTTAAAGCTCTTGTGGGACTGATGATTGTTCCATTCCCACAACAACCCCCTGGAACAGAACAACCTGTCCTGTCCTTCCCCATCTCCTTGTTGGCCTCCAGCTCTGGCAGCTCAGCCCCTGCACATGTGGGGGCAGAGCTGGAGCTGCTCCTCTCTTGAGCCCCTTTGCTTTGGACTCCTCTCCTTTCTCTCTTGGCACAGGTGATGAGAACGGCTTCAACATCCCCACGGTGACCTTGTGCCCTGAAGTTGCCAAGTACCTGCCCCTGCCCTTGGCTGTGCTGGCCCTGGAGCAGCCTCGGGCCATGGAAGGGGTGGCCAAACGCTTGTTCTGTGATGCTTACATGTACATGTACCAGAGCAGCAAGATGGCATTGTACAAGTGACCCTTGAGCCTCAGAAACATCAGCTTGGAGCAACCTGGGATGGCTGGAAAGCAGCTGGGGCTGAGCACACTCAGGTTGTGCTTCTTTCCTCTCCTTTAACCTCTGGTACCAAACTCAGCCCTGTCCCCTGGGTGAGGGTTTGTACTGGCAGCACACTTGGACTCTCACACTCTCCCTTCTCATTTCCTACCTTCTCTTTCCATCCCTCCTGCCTCTTGCAGCTCTCAGTGTTCCACCCCCACCCAGCCCTCCAACATCCTTTTGTCCCTTCCCTCCAAAGCTGGGGAGCACCAGGTCACCAAACTGAGCTGCAAAGAGGAGATGCAGAGCCTTGCAGCAGCCACCACCCTCCTCTCAGCTCGTGGAGGGTGGGAGCTGCCCTGAGTGAAGAGATGGGTCAGGATTGAGGGGGTGGGGTGGATCTGAGCTCTGGGATGTGACCCCCACACTTCAAGCTGAGACGCCAAATCCCTGAGGGACACATCCTGGAGCCCTGAAGGTGTGGCTGGAACCTCCCTCCAGCTCTTTTCTTCTCCTCCCCAATGCAGCCTGTGGCTCTTGACTCCTCTTGCCTTGGGCAGCAGCTTAAGGGAAAGGATCCTTCCCCCTCTGCTCTGCTCAGCTACATCTGCACTGCTGCATCCAGTTTTGAGCTCCTTGCCACAAGAGAGATGAGGAGAAGTCCAAGCAAGGGCCATGAGGATGCTGAAGGGACGGGAGGAAGGGGCTGAGAGCTGGGACTCTTCAGCCTGGAGAAGACAAAGCTCAAGGTGAGCTCCTCAGTGTCTACACCCACCAAAGAGGCTGCAAAGGAGCCAGCCAGGACCTACCCAGTGGGACCAGAAGCACAAACTGGAACGCAGGAGGTTCCTGCTGGGCATCAAAAGCTTCCCCCTTTCACTCTGAGGGTGATGGATGAGCAGTGGCACAGCTTGCCCAGAGAGGTGGTGGAGTCTCAGTCCTTGGAGATGCTCAGCATGGCCTCGGGCAAAGCCAAAGCAGCAGTGGCTGAAGAGCAACAAGGTCACGAGGATGAGGAGGGGATGCTTGGCACTTAACTCATCCCTGGCTTGACCCTGTGTGGCCAGGGGCTGCTCTTTGCCTTTCCTCCTCTGCTGAAAGTTGCTCTTCATTCCTCCTCTCTTAGGAGCTCAGGGCATGCTCAGGTACCCTGAGGCTTGGGCTCTCGTGTCTCTGGTGCTTCTGCTCTTAGAGATGTACTTTCATTGTCCAGCTGCTGCTTTCCTGGGTTGGCTTTAGAGACAAGACACCAGCACAATTGCTTCATTAAAGCTCTTTTAATGGCTTTTGGCCTCCCTCCACCCCATCACCATGTGTGTAAAGCACAGCTCTTCCTGCAGCTGCAGGCTTGGGGCTGCCCAGCTCCAACTCACTGGGGGAGTTTTCCTCCTCTCCCTGCACCCTTTTTACCCACCACAGTGAAGGTCAGAGGCTGGGGGCCACCCCCAGCTGCTCTGCTGGGGCAGCACTTTCGTTCCAGCTCCACTCACTCCTGAACAGTTCAAGCTGAAAGGATGAAGTCGAATTAAACCTTTCAGCTGAAGGCAACCAAGTGTTTTGAAGCAGCAGGGCAGCCAGAGGGCAAAGCCAAAAAGGCTTTGACTCTTGGTGGGGGTGGGTTTTTGCTGTGGCTGAAGCAGAGGCTGGGGGGTGTTGTGTCTGTGCTTCACCATCAGCATCGAGGCCCAAGCGCTGGCACACGAGATGGGAAGGTGGCTTTTAATAGGAAAGGCTGGAGATCACCTGCCAGGGATGTCCCCAGGGAAGGGGGAACCTTCCCAGGGTAGAACCTCCTCTTCTTGTGGTCTCTGCTGCAACTGAGGGGCTTCCACTTGAGCTGCCAGAGCCACCACCACCGTGGCAGAAGGCGTGGGAGGGATAAAGCAGGGAAGGAAGGGACACTGCCAGAGGACACAGTGGGGTAGCTGCCTCCCAGCTCTGCCTACTCCATCCCTCTGAGCTCTGCTGGCTGCTCCTGCAGGCTCCTGGCATCAGCCCCTTGCAGCAGCCACGTCCTCAAGAGCCCTTCCAGCCCCATATTCAGCCCCTGAGCTTGGTTCAGAAGCGTGCAGGGGCTGGCTGGGCCCTTCCTCACTGGCTGACCTGCTGCAGAGGGGCCAGGAGGCCGTGCAGCCTCTCTGTCAGGGCCACTTGGCACAAGAAGGAGAGGGAGCAGTGAGCTTGAGGTCAATGTGTGGCCACAGGACCCTGGCTGAGGCCAAGCAGGGCTGGGCATGTACTGGGCAGGGCTGTGGGTGGTGGAGGTGGCAGTGCCAGGGGCTCGGGAGGCTGAGGGACACCCGAGTGTGGTTCCTCACCTCAGGCAGGTTGGGCAGGGGCTCACACACCTGCAGGGAGGGAGGGGAATGGCCCTGGCCATGGGTGATGAGGTGGTCACCCAGCCTCAGCCCCCCCCCAAGCAGCCAGCGCCAGGCTGGGCATAGAGGGCACCACGTGCAAGGTGGCACCGGAGCTGTTGGGGTGAGGAACATCTCAGGTACAAGGAAAGAGATTCCCAGCATGGTGGGGATGGGGTGTGCAGGGACCCCCAGAGCTGCTGCAGCCCCCAGCCCCTGCTCCAGCAGCTGCCCCTGGCTCAGGGGGCACAGGAACGTGTCCAGGGGGGGTTGGAAACCTCCTGAGCAGGAGCCTCCACACCCTCCCTGGGCAGCCTGGGCCAGGGCTCCCTCCCCTCAGCACCAAAGGACTTGCTCCTTGGCTCTATGTGGAACTTGTGTTTCAGCTTATGCCCATCACCCCTTGTCCTGGCTCTGGGCACCACACAACAAAGTGTGACCCCATCCTCCTGACACTCAGCCTTTAGGTGCTTGTGAGTGTTGCTGAGGTGCCCCTGAGCTCAGGCTTCTCTTCCCCAGGCTGAACAGCCCCAGGTCCTGCAGCTTTTCCTCCTCACACACACGTTGCAGCCCCTCAGCACCTTGGCAGCCCTGGCATGGATGTGCTGGTGATCCCTGGGGACCGAGGCAGCAGAGCAGGACGTGTCCCTACCTGCAGCAGGGAGCACAGGCACGTCCCATCTGCACCAGGGACACCCACCCACAGCACCCCCAGACTCAGGGGGTTACCCCGTGGCCCCCCAGGTCCCCTCGGAGGGATGGTGTGGGGAAGGGGCTCTGTCCTCATGCAGGGTGCCCCTGAGGGCTGCCCTTCTGTCCCCTCCCCATGGGACACGGCTCAGTGTCCCCTCCACGTGCCCTCCCTGCCATGTGCCCCCACAGTGGCTCCTCTGCCCCTCTCACGGGTCCCACGTGAGGTTCCCCTGTCCCTGGTTCCTCCTGAGAGCTTTCCCTGTCCCTCAGGTCCCTCTGAGGGGTTCCCCTGTCCCCCTACAGATCAGTGTCCCCTTGTGCCCTCTGTGTGCCACCACCCCCCTGTGCCCAAAGTCCCCCTGAAGACCACCCTTCTGCCCTCACAGCAGCCCCTTGTCCCTGAGGGGTCCCCCCATGTCCCCCAAGGAGGGTCCCTATGTGCTCTGTCCCTGTGGGTCCCCCTGAGGGCTGCCCCCTGCCCTCACAGACCCCTCAGAGACGGGTGGGATGGGGGGCACATGGGACATGGGAGGGTGAGACATGGGCACACGGGACAGGGGACATGCAGGACATGAGAGGATGGGACATGGGGACACAGGAAAGTGGCACATGGGACACGGGAGGGTGGGACATGAGTAGACAGGACAGGGGAGAGTGGCACATGGGACACAAGAGGGTGGCACATGGGCACAGGTGACATGGGGACACAGGAGAGTGGCAGATGGGACATGGGAGGGGAGCACATGGGACACAGAGGACAGGGGAGTGTGGCACATGGGCACATGAGATGCAGGGACATGGGTGACACAGGGGACACGGGAGGGTGGCACACAGGACATGAGGACACAGGGGACATGGGTGAGTGGCACACAGGACATAGGACACACAGGAGACAGGAGGGTGGCACATGGGACACAGGGACATGGGACAGTCAGCATGGTGGCATAGGGGGACATGGGACATCAGGAACAGCAGCACACAGGCACATGGGACACATGGCATCGTGGCACTCAGGGGAGACAGGATGGTGGCATATGGGGTGGTGGCACACAAGGGACAGGGACCAGGAACAGCAGCATATGGGGACAGGGGACAAGCAGGAAAGGTGGCACATGGGATGGTGACACACAGGGACACTGAGGGATGGCAGCACAAAGGGGGCACTGGGGGTGGCACCACCTGCCACCAGCCTTATGGGACACAGATGGCTCCAGCTGCACCAGCACCATGGGACAAGAGGCACAAAGGACACCAGGGATGGTGACACAGGGCCCACAGGACACCAGGGATGGTGACACAGGGCCCACAGGACACCAGGGATGGTGACACAGGGCCCACAGGACACCAGGGATGGTGACACAGGGCCCACAGGACACCAGGGATGGTGACACAGGGCCCACAGGACACCAGGGATGGTGACACAGGGCCCACAGGACACCAGGGATGGTGACACAGGGCCCACAGGACACCAGGGATGGTGACACAGGGCCCACAGGACACCAGGGATGGTGACACAGGGCCCACAGGACACCAGGGATGGTGACACAGGGCCCACAGGACACCAGGGATGGTGACACAGGGCCCACAGGACACCAGGGATGGTGACACAGGGCCCACAGGACACCAGGGATGGTGACACAGGGCCCACAGGACACCAGGGATGGTGACACAGGGCCCACAGGACACCAGGGATGGTGACACAGGGCCCACAGGACACCAGGGATGGTGACACAGGGCCCACAGGACACCAGGGATGGTGACACAGGGCCCACAGGACACCAGGGATGGTGACACAGGGCCCACAGGACACCAGGGATGGTGACACAGGGCCCACAGGACACCAGGGATGGTGACACAGGGCCCACAGGACACCAGGGATGGTGACACAGGGCCCACAGGACACCAGGGATGGTGACACAGGGCCCACAGGACACCAGGGATGGTGACACAGGGCCCACAGGACACCAGGGATGGTGACACAGGGCCCACAGGACACCAGGGATGGTGACACAGGGCCCACAGGACACCAGGGATGGTGACACAGGGCCCACAGGACACCAGGGATGGTGACACAGGGCCCACAGGACACCAGGGATGGTGACACAGGGCCCACAGGACACCAGGGATGGTGACACAGGGCCCACAGGACACCAGGGATGGTGACACAGGGCCCACAGGACACCAGGGATGGTGACACAGGGCCCACAGGACACCAGGGATGGTGACACAGGGCCCACAGGACACCAGGGATGGTGACACAGGGCCCACAGGACACCAGGGATGGTGACACAGGGCCCACAGGACACCAGGGATGGTGACACAGGGCCCACAGGACACCAGGGATGGTGACACAGGGCCCACAGGACACCAGGGATGGTGACACAGGGCCCACAGGACACCAGGGATGGTGACACAGGGCCCACAGGACACCAGGGATGGTGACACAGGGCCCACAGGACACCAGGGATGGTGACACAGGGCCCACAGGACACCAGGGATGGTGACACAGGGCCCACAGGACACCAGGGATGGTGACACAGGGCCCACAGGACACCAGGGATGGTGACACAGGGCCCACAGGACACCAGGGATGGTGACACAGGGCCCACAGGACACCAGGGATGGTGACACAGGGCCCACAGGACACCAGGGATGGTGACACAGGGCCCACAGGACACCAGGGATGGTGACACAGGGCCCACAGGACACCAGGGATGGTGACACAGGGCCCACAGGACACCAGGGATGGTGACACAGGGCCCACAGGACACCAGGGATGGTGACACAGGGCCCACAGGACACCAGGGATGGTGACACAGGGCCCACAGGACACCAGGGATGGTGACACAGGGCCCACAGGACACCAGGGATGGTGACACAGGGCCCACAGGACACCAGGGATGGTGACACAGGGCACACAGGACAGCAGGGATGGTGGCACAGGGGACAAGAGGTACATCCTCCAGCGTGCACTTCCAAGCTTCATCTTTATTAGTCAGGGTTGCCCAGGGGATACATTTTGCTTCTAGATCTTGTTGAAGGCAGCGATGTCCACGCTCTGCACCTGCAGGACAAGAGCAGCAGGGTCAGCCAGGGCCCTTCCCAGTACACACCAGTGACACCCAGCTCCCTGCCCAGCAGCTTGAAGGACTCTTGTCCTCCTACCATCAGGCCCCAAGAGGCCACTGCACTGATTGGAACCTTCCAGCAATGTTCATAATGGTCACAGGAAACGTCAGCACAGAACTGGAGGTTGGAAAAGAGCTTCAAGATCATTAAGTCCAACTGTTCCCTCCCAGTGCCACGGTCACCA
>WBNH01005043.1:0-134908 GCA_013401255.1 Urocolius indicus
AAATTTTAAAATAATATTAAAATAATATTTGGTACATTTAAAGCTGATGAAGGAATGCACTGTCTAATACTCCCAGAGATGTAAGGTGTATGTGACCAGCTCTTACTAATATTACAGCATCAATTTAAAGTTTTACTGTCTCCAGGTGTCTGTGATGCTTCTTTCTTGTAGGCTGCGGCCTCCTTGTCAGGGTTGGCAGAGAATAATTTGTAGCTGAACCTTTGCTGTTTCAGTGTACTCTGATACTCTGCCTAATTTAAGTAAGGCTTTGTCTTGCTAAACCTCATGCTACTGCTTGAGATGCAGACTTTTTTTTTTCTCGTCACTGATTCTTTGATAAGGACATTAGGTTGGACAGAAAGGTAGAGCACAGAGCTGCAGCTGATACTAAACTCCTGCAGCATGACTACAGGCTCTTGCTTTTGTCAGCTCTATCTGTCTTCTGCCGAGTTACAGCTTGAACATGATGCAAACAGTGATGTTGGGCAGACTTGCCGAGGAGTAGTGGATTATTTGTACAAACCCAGAAAAAAAAGTTGCAAATTTTTACTACGAAAGTGTGGTTTGTCAGATCTTTCAGGGAAAGGGAATATGCAGTCATGCATATGAAATCCTATACTGCAAGCCTAACCCAGTGTGACATCACACTCATGAGTAAAATTACGGTACTTTCATTTTCAGAGATGTTTTTCCGCGGTTACTGTATGTTATGGTGACTTTTCTGTCATTGTAACTCTGAAAGTAATTAAATATAATGCAGTTTTCCAACTCCTTAGCATTCTAATCATAAAATTCATTAAAAGAGAATGGTTTTTGTGAAAGAAATTATAAGGTTCTGTAATGGAGAATGTATAAATGTACTTTCTCACCATCATTTTACAGGAAAATTCTATATGCCAACTTTCTCTGTGCCTTGTTGAAAAACATACCTCCACTGAATTGATGTTGACTTCCTCTAACTGCAAATGAATTGAAATGCAATTTGAATATTTTTAATCTAATAATTTTACTTTTTGTCTAGCACCTGACAGAACAAAAGCCAGAAGGCCTTGTCAACGAAGCGTCTCGGTATGGATATACAAACTAATTTTATGTATCACAGTTAGGAACCTTGCTGTAGAGAAATTTATTAGAAATTGCTACTTTTTTAAAGCTTTTTTCTCCTCCTTGGCTTTTAAACCAAGGTGAAAAATAGAAAAGTGACTTCATGCTCTATTTGGTCTTTTTGACAAGATCTGAGTCTTGTAATATGTTTTTTAAGAGGAATGAGATTTTACATAACTGAAAGGGAACTGCTTGCGCTGTGGGAAGAAAAGAGTTGCATGCTAGGATCTATCAGATGCCTGAAGTAGAATGAAAGGTAGAGCAATTATCGTAGATGTGGGGTCACAACGCTTACGGGTAACTAAGACTAGAAGTCTTTTGTAAAGCAAACAGACTTCAGGTGTGAACACACCAGAGAAATAGGGCTTGTGAAGTTTGTTATCACCAAGCACTTTGGATTAGGTAACATCTAAAAAAAAAACCTGAAAAACTAGCAAGCTTTTGTTGCTAAGTTGGTAGACTTTTCTTACGATATAGAAGAGTGACTGAAGGAGAAACCAGTACTAATTCAGTTATACTCCATCATGTTCTAGTTTGATTAATGCTCACCTTTTTGTGCTAACAATGATAATACTTTTTTTTTATATGATGAAGAGATTATGTTTCTGTTTTACAGATAAAGTATTTGTTTGTTCATGTTGTCTTTTTTTTTTTTCTTCCTTAATGAATAGGCAGGTTGCATTAGCTGATCTTATAATCATCAATAAAACGGATTTGGTTTCAGGGGAAGAACTGGATAGAGTCAGAACATCTGTCAGGTATGCAACCTCTGACATAACTAAGACTGTACTGGCTCAAAGGCTATTTTTATTTAAATGTAGTGATTTTGTTTGGGTGTTAACACAGAAATTAGATCTCGTGATTACATTGACACAAATTGTTACCTCAGAAGGGAGAAGACAGCCCTTTCCTAAAGGCATTTGTTTCAGTACTTTTATGTGCCTACTCAATTCTTGCAGTTTGCCTGTTTAGATAAGATTTGATGTTACTGAGGACAGTCTTAAGTGTCCAGGCAGCTACACTTCTGAGGACCTGTTCTCATATTTCAGAATTGGCACTGGGGAGAAAAAAAAAATCTACTGGTAGATAAGAGTTCACTAGGGAACACAATAGGGAGGAGATTCCAGATAATTGTCGTGGTTGCAGAAGAACCAATGGTCTGATTCAAATTAATGAGCAAAGACATGCCTCATCTTTTTCTATCAATACCTTGATAACCAAAATACAAAGTATTTAAAATTTTTAAATACAGCAAAGTGTATCATGAGGAGTCTTGGATAGGAAAGCAGTATTCTTGCTGGTGGTATTTTGTCAGAACTTGTAAAGTTCTCCAACTCGTACGTTGGAGATAAAGTCAGAAAAACCAAGTCTGCAGGATGGCTGTTGATTTGTTCAGCAAATTGATAACAGAGTGGGGTTATTGTTGTGGTATTTCTCATGCTGCTTTCTGCAGTTAACTTGTTCAAGCAACGTTTTACTGCTGCTTTTTCATCTAACTTCTTATTTTTCTATTTTGTCTTAGGTCAATAAATGGACTTGTTAAAATTCTAGAGACACAAAGATCAAGGTATTAAATGACCACTGTTACTAGGTACCAGATCTTGCTTCTTTTGCGACAGATTTGAGTATGCTATTAGATCAGCGTGTGTGAAGGAATTAAATTGGAAATATCTAACTCAATGTTTATTGTAAGAACAAGAATCTAGATAAAGCAATCTTTTTAAAGTAATTTTTTTCCTTTATTACCATTCACATCCTGCACTCTGATGTATAACTTTTAATTAAAGCACTAGTAATACATAGCTTGGTTTACAGAAGTCTGCAAAAAAAATAATACAAAATTTAGCCCACTGGTGGGTCTTTGCAGTATAACTGTAAATAATTCTTATTCACATGAGAGCTGGATTTTGCAAAAGCATGAGCTTTTATTTATTTTTTTTCCAAACCTGCATTTAGTTCTAAGTTTAATATGAATATGATTTTTGATTACAAAAGTTGCATTTTAGTCATGTTGCCATTTATGGAGTAATAGTATTTAGAGAGTTCCTGAAAAATGCTAATGCAGATATAGATTAAATATCTGCAGCATTTTCCAAAAAAAAGGAACAGATTTTTAAAGGGACCACTGCAGGTAGAAATTCAAGGTTTCTAATACCTTGTTAACCAGACCTTGTAAGTAAAGAATAACTTGCAAGGCCAGGTTGTTTCGGAGCTAATCATTGATCGCTTGCACTATAGTGTTTAGTTGCTGTTAAGTCAGCTTATAGGGTTTTTTTCTCACTTGTAATGCTGCTGCAAAGAAGTTGTTACTACAAAATATCTTTGAAAGCAATGCAAGGGAGTTTATAAGGAGACGTTTCTGCTGTTTGAAAATTAAATTCTGCCTCACATTTCTTATTTTATAAGGAATTAAATGGGGAAGAAAGTAATGGAGAATTATCTGGGTTTAGGAAAACACTTACATGAAAAAGATTGCATCATATTGCTCCAACTAGAATCAAATGACAACATGAGGATTTTAATGAGAACAAGAAGTGGTTTTGAGAAAGCAGATCATGAACTCCTTATTCTTTATTTGCAAGGCAGAGTACAGAAATGGTAAACAAAATGGTCTCGAGGGGGAGAAGCAGCAAGGTCTTTACTGGTAAATTCATATAGCTCATAAATTACATGAAGTTGGTGCAAATTTGGGACTCAAGAAAATAAAAAAGGTTTGTGTAAAGGTTATGGTGGTATCGAATATAGCTAACACTTGTGAAGAGGGTATGAAACTTTATGCTTTGTGTCTTGAATCAGTATCCGTCCATGTCCATTAGGAAGAGATCCAACGTGTGCAGTGTAGTGTCCACATATATATGATTCTCTGGTGTCTCATGGCAGCCAGATTAAGTGGACTTCAGAGTCAATTCTCTCTTTTGCTAATAGTAAGTATTCTGTAGTAAATGACACATACTGTTTCTACCATGATTAGATATTCCAAAAGTGAAATAAGCACAAAATTAATTTATTAGCATGGTATTTGAGAACATGTCTTCTTTACTTAGGAAGTTTTGTCCCTTAAAAGCCGATATTTAAAAGGAACCAGTATATATATCTTGAGTGTTTCTATATGATTTTTTTGAACACTGCTGAGAACAACTGTCACTGAGGGATTATCTATGTGGCTTGCGTTATAAACATCTCATCATAGAAACTGCTTTGTAAAGCTTCTATTGGATCTAGAAGTATAATAATACCAGCTACAGTCCAGATGTGTCTATTTTTCAACATCTCATGCTCTTTGTATTTAGTATGCTATCAGTTGCTCTTAGCAGTGGAACCTATAGTCTATACTGCTTTTGTAACAAGAGCTTCTTATGCATCAGTAGTTGTTCTTACAAGTACATACAATCAGTACTCTCTGTTCTGTACTGCATTTTAGTTTGTCTTTTTCAGTTGTTAGAGCTGAGATTCTTCATAGTGGCATTTACCTTATAGTGTATTTTGGTTTTGTTTGCTAACAGTGTATCAGTATAAGCTACATGCCTGTTTTCCAGGGATTTGAGTGTGTGATAAGAGAGACAGTATTATGGGTGCAGAGTAATTGCTAAGAACTTTGGAGTTCCTTTTCCAATTTAGGGAGCATGAATTGTTATTCAGGCATCCAGTATGAAGGATTTTCTAATCTTTCTTGGAAATACTTTGTATTTTACTATATTTTTAAAAATTACGTTTCTGTGCTTACATATTACTATGTAAATAAACACTACATTTCCTTGTGGGAAACAATATTAGCCACCAACGTGCAAAAATAAGGCCAAGTATTGATGACTTTGATATGACGAACAGGAAAACAAACATCACCTTCAGTGAACCATTTATTATTTAAGTATACACAGTATTGAAATATAGAAAAAAATGCAAAACTTGCTTTCTTCTCTCTGTTTAGAGTTGATCTCTCCAATGTTTTGGACCTACATGCCTTCGACAGCTTATCTGGAATAAGGTATGGTGATAATTTCACTGTCCTTTATTAAAATAATTTCCGTTGTGTGAAATAGACACGCTCAAATCCTGTCTCAAATTTGCGTCTGAGTTTCTGTTAGGAATTAGAGTTCAGTCTCTTGTTTTCAGCTCTCACTTCAGGTGATAATCTGAGACTTGAGTTTTTTTTCCACTTGAAATGCATGCAACAAAAGCTTTTTGACCTTGTAAAGCTGAGACAGATGAGTTAACTGAAGCAACATGTTTGGATGTTTTTTGTCCCCAAAATGAAAGTTTTGCTTTACTACTAGTAATAGATTTGTGTGCTGTTTTCTGGTTCTCTTGAAGGTTTTAAAAAATCTTCTCACTTCATGTCATGATAAACTAGAGGCCTCCTTAGTTTTCACAGAATGGAAGACTGAGTTTCCACAAAAGACAAAGCCACTGCAAATTCTGATTGATATGTGATCTTTATGCCAAATGTGTGCTAGGCAGGTGGAAAAGTAAAATTGAAGGCAAGGAGAAAAGGACTTTTTATGCACTTTGTCTGCTGAATTTGTTCGGTGAAGAAAGCAAGGAACACTGGGGCAGTCATGAAGGAACAAAGGGAATGTGCAGCTAGGGGCAGTTACCAGTTTCATTTTAATTCCTGGATGCACACTGTGAACTTCAGGTAAAGGAAAGTAGTTACTTCCATATCCAAAGAGGGAAGAATTGCAAAATCATAGAATTGTAGAATGGTTTGAGTTGTAAGGGACCTTAAAGATAATCTAGTTCCAACTCTCCTGCCATGGGAAGGGACACTTTCCACCAGACCAGGTTGCTCAAAGCCACCCAGGAATGGGGCAGACACAGCCTCTTTGGGCAACCTGTTCCAATACCTCACCACTCTCATGGTGAGGAACTTGTTCCTAATATGTAATCTAAAACTATCCTTTTTCAGTTTAGAGCCGTTCAACCTTTTCCTGTTGCTACATGGCCTTATAAAAAGTCACTCCTCACCTTTCTTGTAGGCCTCCTTTAGATATTGGAAAGCTACTGTAAGGTCTTCTTGAGGCGGAATAACCACAACTCCCCCATCCTGTCTTTATAGTGGAGGTACTCCAGCCCCCTGCTCATTTTCATGGCCCTCCTCTGGACCTTGTCCAACAGGTCCTTGTCCTTCTTCTTTTGGGAACCCCAAAGCTAGATGCAGCACTGTAGGTGGGATCTCACTAGAGTGGAATAAATGGACAGAATCACCTCCCTTGACCTGGTGCCCGTGCTGCTTTGGATGCAGTGCAGGACACGATTGGCCTTCTGGGCTGCAAGTGCACATTGCTGGCTCATGCTGAGCTTCTCAAACAACATCTCCAAGTCCTCCTCAGGGCTGCTTGCAATCCACTCATTGCCTAAGCTGTGTTTGTGCTTGGAGTTGCCTTGACTCGTGCAAGATTGTGGTTGGAATTGTTGCACTTTGTGAGGTTTGCACGGGCCCACCTGCAGCCTGCCCAGGTCCCTCTGGATGGCAATCTCATCTCTCCCGCTGTTGATTGCACCACACAGTCAGATGTCATGGGCAAACTTGCTGAGGGTGCACCCAAAGCCACTGTCCATGTTACCAACACAAGTGTTGAACAGCACCGGTCCCAATCATCTTGGTGGCCCTGCACTGGACTGTCTCTGGAAGTTCCCTGTCCCTCTTGAGCTGGGAAGCCCAGAACTCTGTCTCCTCATCCCAGTCATTGATGTCATCTGGTTTGTTTTGAGCTCTAATTACCAAAATTGCTTACACTGGTATCAGTTCATAGATACAGCGGTCTCTAAATAAAATATTAGCAGTGGCTTCTGCCTATCTTCTGTAGCATCTCTATTCTCTGTACTCTGTACTGTGACACCTCTCTCTCTGTACTCCCTCTACTCAACTGTGGTGTGGCCTCACCTGGAGTCCTGTGTCCAGTTCTGGGCTCCCCAGCTCAAGAGGGATAGACAACTGCTGCATAGAGTCCAGCACAGGGCCACCAAGTTGATCAGGGGACTGGAACATCTTTCATGTGAGGAAAGGCTGTGGGAACAGGACTGTTCAGTCTAGAGAAGACAAGACTGAGGGGAGATCTTACTAACATCTGCAAATATCTAAAGGATGGGTGTCAGGAGGTTGGAGCATCTGTTTTTTCTATAGTAGCTAGCAAGAGGACAAGGGGTAATGGGATGAAGCTGCAACACAAAAAGTTCCATTTATACATAAGAAAAAGCTTTTTCACTGTTGAGGTGAGGGAGCCCTGGCACAGGCTGCCCAGGGAGGGTGTGGAGTCTCCTTCCTTGGAGCTCTTCAAGACCTGCCTGGACATGTTCCTGTGTGACCTGATCTAGGTGAACTTACTTCTGCAGCGGGGTTGACCTAGATGTTCTCTAGAGGTCCCTTCTAACCTCTGCCATTCTATGATTCTATGAAAAACTTTGCATCCAAAACCACTTGAGCACAAATACAAAACAGCACACTAATAAAATTGCTCTTAACTGCATAGTACAGTAATGATTTCTGCCAACATAACAAACAAATACAACATCAGATCAGTGTGACACTGCTGGTACAACTTTGTAAGTGCTCTGAAGGAAATACATCGAGTTAGGGATTCTGTGGAATGCAGTATGAGAAGAAGACAACAAAGAAAAGAAGATTGGAGGAAGGTGAAGTGTTACTTCAGTAGCAATCAGTACCTTTTCCTTCACCATTAAAAGCTTCTTAGAATTTATCTCTGTCACAGGAGGAGGAGAGGTTTTTATTGGCCGTTTTCTCTGAAGTAGCAGAAAGCTGTCATCATAGTGATTTTTGCTGCCTACCATATTATTTTTTTTACATGTCAGACATAAGACAGAGAATGTTCTCTGTCATAGTGACATGGTTTAGGCCCATCCAGCAACAAAGCACCATGCAACTGCTTGCTCACTCCTCTGGTGATGAGGACCTCTCGCACTACTCCTCTCCAATGTAAGGTCCACCATGAACATCTCTGATATGAGTCCTTTCCGTGGGCCATAGCTCTTCATGAGCCACTACTGCATGGCTCCCTTCTGTCGGCTGCAGTCCTTTAGAAGCAGACTGCTCCAGCATGAGCCTTCCACAGAGTCACGGCCCCTCCAGGCACAGTCACCCCCTCTGCTATGGGGTCCTTCTTGGGCTGCAGCCAGGTCTTAGCTCCACTGCTGTACTCCATGCTGCAGGATGGCAGCTGCTGCCTCACAGTAGGGTGCAGGGGAGTCTCTGCTCCAGCACACCTCCTCTCTTCCCTCACTCACCTGGAGGTCTATATGGTTGTGTCTCTCCCACTTCCTCTTCCCACTGCAAATTTCCCTTTCTGAAATATTCACAGAGGTGCCTGATTGACTTGGCCTTGGACTGAGGCAGGTCCAGCTTGGAGCCTGCATTGCTTCTACAGCTTCTCACAGGGGGCCACCACTGCAGCCTCTCCCTGTACTAAAAATACCCCTCCACACAAACACAGTACAGGCAGAAGCAGTAGTTGAATATATCTTGCACCCTTTGGATTAAAGACATATACAGATGTGTCATCTAAAGTGGCAGGATAATGTTATATTGTCACAAAAAATGATACAATAAGATCCTGAGTCCTTTACAAGGTCCAAGGTTTCTTTATGAATTAGAGACTACTGGTTTTAAATTAGCAGGCACACTGCACAGTAGGAATAAGCTGTCCAACAGAGTTGAAATGGAAGCTGGTGTATAGTGTTTCATTAAATGTTACAGATCTCAGTTCTTAAAAGCAACAACTTTGTACATTTTTTCTTGCTTTACTAATATTTTAACTTTTTTTCAAAAAACACCTAATAAATTGACAAATTCCAGTGATCTTTTTTTCTGTTCTCGCTTTAGTGATGTAGTTTGCCTTTTGTTCCTACAAAAAGGACTATCAAGGATGTTGTACTTATTGAAGTATAAATATTTAAAATCCCAGAGATGTTGCAGGTCATGACTATAATCTAGTTGTATTTATATTTTTAAAAAGCCTAGCATTCTAACACAAATCATTAACTAGATCAAACCAAACAGTTTAAACATCTTTAACTGTTTAACTGTTTAAACTGTTTAACTGTTTAAACAGTTAAACATCTTTATGTTGAGATTGAAACTGAATTAAGAATTTGATATTTTAGACTTACTCTGCAATACTGAAGGGTTTATTTAAATTATGAAATAATTACATTTTGTCCATCCTACTCAAATGTGATGTTTAACTTTACTTATTTTCAGTTTGCAGAAAAAACTTGAGTGTGTAAAGACAACACATGCACATCTAGATAAGGTAATTACCGAAAAACCTGCTCCAGTCTTTCTGTAGCAACAAGGTTGTTCAGTGCAATTGCAAGCATTGCATACGAATCATGTTACCTTTTCAGAAGGTTTGAGTTAGGGAGGAATGTGTTTTAAGGTCTTTGAAATACAACATAGAATACTTGGAAGACTGTGCTTTATTGTAGATAGATTCTAAATGACTATAGTAAGTCTTTCAAAAAGGGCTCATAGGCTACCACTGCTCCAGACAGTTGCATCATTAATTGATTGACATGGAAAGTGTTACCAAAACAGATAACTCTTCTGTTTTTAATGTTTGCAGGGTCAAGTCCTAACTTTTTATCCAGTCTTTATCCTATAGGTTTTCTATCCAAATATTGTCTGTGATCGTAGATATTAGGGAGATGTTATTAATGATTTTGAATTCTTCAAACCTGTAATAAAACTTCACTGAGTAGTTAAGCATGTGTAGATTTCTATCTTGAGTGCCTGCCGTTATTTTCACAAGAAGTGGTACGAGTTTAACAGTGAAGTAGATTCTGCCCTATAAATGCAGGTATCTGTTCTTGTGTGCACTCATATGCTAAGAAAAAAAGAAATAGTTCTGTTGGTGTTGTTTTTAATATGTCAAGTTGAACTCTAAAATGTGTTCTGCCTTTCTTCCAGCCTAATATGCAACCCAGTGTGTGTATATAAACATCAGGGCAGAATCTTTTCTCTCCCAGTGTACAAATAGCATTTCTGCAAATAGCATTTCTATCTTTGGGTCCTTTCTTTGAGCAAATACAGTATTTTTTGTGATCAGCGTGTCTGGTTTCAAAGATGAACGTAAACAAAAGAAAGGTCTTGTACATCATCCCTTTTTCTAGAAAGGCTCCCTTTTAATTTTCTTTTTTGTTTGTTCTGCAAATGTTACGGTCACAGTTATCTTTTTCTGCTTAGACTCTTCTCAAAAGCAGAACAATCTTAAGCCAGGGATTTACTGAATTTATTGTCAGGCAACAAAACTTTACTAATTTGAGTTCTGAAAAAAAACAAATGCAAAACAAATGCAAATTACACTTACACGAACACCTCTTCTCCCTTCTCTCTGCCCTTCCCTCCCAACTTCCCCTGTTTTCTGCAGTATGCTGCCCTTAGTCCATCCAGGTTTCCCCAGGGAAGCCACATGTGGCAGAGGAAGTTGGGGGCATTTGTGTAATGATTTTCTGTTCTGCAGTGTTGCTATGTTCCTTCCCTGTGTTTCATGCAAGGCCCTTAGTAACTGTAGAAAGCCCCTACTCTGTGGGTAGACAAGCTGCAGTCTCTCAGGGGTGTATGTACCCTTTTTAGCAGGGCATGGCATGCCTCCTCCAAAGAGTCTTGAGTCCCAAGTGGCTGGAGGTGTCTCTCTTAACAGGATGCCATATGTTTCTCTGCCTGAAGATGTGTGGAATGTTTTGTTTTTTACTCTTGTATGGTTTCAGAGATGACCAGAAAATGTTGTAGGACACACAAGGCCTCTTCCCACACCCCTTAGCACTAGAGTCCCCTCCTACATAAGCCTTGTAAGCTTATACATGCTTGAATAGCTATATGAATTGCAGCAGCAACTTTTGGGAGCAGAAGCTGTAGAAGCCCTGTGCTGCTTTAATTACTTTGAGTAAAGTGTCAAAGTGTGGTTGCACTTTGAGGAGTGATGTTCACGTTTCTGCAGCACTATAACATGGGCTGCCTGGTCTTAAACTGATTTTAAACTATCCTTCTGCTTCCATAGTAGATTGAAAACCTTGTCACATGGCTTTCCTTTTGGACAGTTCAGTGGTACCAACTGCTGAGTTTTCATTCAACCTCTGTCATACTTACTGAGCACTTGCTACTGCATCTTTTAGCAGACTGTCCAGCAGTGACAGTCAGTCTGATGGTGATGAGTTCTAAGTGGCCCCGATCTGAAGAGCTGCTCTGCAGAGAGAGACCTGGGAGTCCTGATTGATAATAAGGCAAACATGAGCCAGCAATGTGCCCTCATGGCCAAGAAGGCCAATGGCATCCTGGGATGCATCAAGAAGAGTGTGGCCAACAGGTCAGGGGAGGTTTTTCCCCCTCTCTACTCTGCCCTTGTGAGGCCCCATCTGGAGTCNATTTTACTCTGAGGGTGATGGAGCAGTGGCACAGGCTGCCCAGGCAGGTTATGGAGTCTCCTTCCTTGGAGGTCTTCAAGACCTGCCTGGACATGTTCCTATGTGACACATTTCAAGTGTTCTACAGACAGTAGTTGTATCCCTTTTACAACTTCTGGGCCAATTTTGGTAGATGCTGTCCTAGAGTGACTGTTAAGGCCCCATACCATGGGTGGGTGCATGGGTTGCACCTGGCACCATTCGCGTCTAACCCATCATTTTAAGTAATCATGGAGATGTGATAGGACGGCTTCTGTGAATGGAGCATTGGGAAGGAAAGATACAGGCTCTTTAGGAAGGACAGGCAGGGGCAACAAGGAAGAGATGTTGCCCTCTGTGTCAGTGACCATGAAGCTCTGCCTGGGGATGGATGAGGAGCCAACCAAGAGCCTGTGGATCATGTTAATGGAAGGGCAGGGACAGGGAGCATTGCAGTGGGGGCTGCCTCACCAGGAGGACCGAGCTGGTGAGTCCTTCTGTAGACAGGAGAAACCTTACACTCAGAAGCCCTGGTTCTCATGAGGGATTTCACCCACCTTGATATCTATTAGAAGGACAACAAAACAGGGCATAACCAGTTGAGGAGGTTCCTGGAATGTGTTGATTATAGCTTCTTTCTCCAAGCTATAAGAGGAGCCAACAAGGAAACATGCTGTGCTGGACCTATTCCCACTAGGGAGAGGCTGGTGGGTAATGTTAAGCACAAGGGCAGCCTTATCTGCAGTGACCTTGAAATGGTGGAGTTCAACGTCCTTAAGGCAGTGAGGAGGGTGCACAGCAAGCTTGCTACCCTGGACTTAAGGAGAGCAGACTTCAGCCTGTTAGGGAACTGCTTGGGAGAATACCATGGGATAAAGCCCTGAAGGGAAGAGAAGCCAAAGAAAGCTGAGGTAACTCAAGGGTTACCTCTTCTGAGCTTAGCAGTGATGCATCACAACAAAGAGCAAGTCAGGGAAAAATGCCAGGAGGCCTGTGTGGATGGCAAGGTGCTCCTGGACAAAGTCAGACACAAAAAGGAAGCTTACAGAGGGTGGAAGCAAAGACAGGTAGCCTGGGAGGAACGCATAGAAATTGTCTAAGCAGCTAGGGGATCAGGTTAGGAAAGTAAAACCCTGATAAAATTGAATCTGGCCAGGGACATCAAGGGCAACAACAAAAGCTTCTGTAGATATACCAGTGATAAAAGTAAAATAGGGGAAATGTGGTCCCTCTCCAGAGGGAAGCAGAAGACGGGGTTACTCAGGATACGGAAGAGACTGACACACTCAGAGACTTTTTTGCCTCAGTCTTCCTTGACAAGTGCTCCAGTCACACTGCCCAAGTTGTGGAAGGCAAAGGCAGGGACTGAGAACATGAAGAACTCCCCATCGAACAAGAAGACCAGGTTCAAGACTATCTAAGGAATCTGAGGGTGCACAAGTCCGTGAGGGAACTGACAGGTGACGTGTCTAAGCCCCTGTCTGTCAATTTGAGAAGCTGTGTCAGCCTGGCGAAGTTCTCACTGATTGGAACAGGGGAAACATAACCCCCATTTCTAAAAAAGAGCAAAGAAGTACCTGAGGATCCCCAGGCCATTCTCACCTCTGCCTGGCAAGAAAATGGAGTAGATTCTCCTGGAAATAGGCTAAGGCACATGAAAAATCAGATCATTGGCTTCACTAAGGGCAAGTCTTGCCTGATAAGAATAGGCAGCTGCCTGCGATGGGCTTACAGCATTGGTGGATAGGGGGAGAGCAATTGACATCATCTACCTGGACTACACTGTCCCACAACAACATCTCTGCCTGTGAATTGGAGGGACATGATTTGACGGATGGAGCGCCCAGTGGGTAAGGAACTGTCTGGATGGCTGCACTCAAAGAGCTGCCACCAATATCTCGATGTCCAAGTGGAGACCAGTGACGAGTCGTGTTCCTCAGGGGTTGGTATTGGGATCGGTGCTGTTCAACGCTTGTGTTGGTGACATGGACGGTGGCTTTGGGCACACCCTAAGCAAGTTTGCCCATTACACCGGAAGATGTGAGTCTCTACCTGGAAAATTGCATCCGGCTCTGGGGTTCCCAGTGTAAGTGGTACATGGAGCTGTTGGAGTGGGTTCAGAAAAGGGCCACAAAAATGAAATGGTCGGTGCTGGAACACCTCTCCTGTGGGAACAGGCCGAGAGATGTAGAGTTATTCAGCCAGGAGAAGACTTTAGGGAGACCTTATTGCAGACTTTCAGTACTTAAAGAAGGCTTATGAGAAATATGGAGAGACTTTTTACTACAGTGTATTTTTCTAGTATTTTTCTGCTCCTTTTTGCTGCTTGTTGCTTTTGACACTGCTCTGTCACTTAGTGCCCCTACCACCCATGGGCCCCAGTCCATGTACAGGTATCCTGCTCTGTGAATAAGTTGAGAGTCATAGTTCTCTCTGAAGTGTTCCCAGCTGGGTGCAGTCCACTCATGGGCAACAGTCCCCTCAGAGGCTGCAAACCCCCAAAACCTTGTGGTTTTGTACCATGTCTTGTATAACATAACCTGGTATATAGTAACAGCATGTTTGTGTTATGGAAATTATTGCTTTTCTAAGTGTGGAGCTGTTGCACCAGTAGGAAACTGAGAATTTATTGTTACTATCTGTTTAGTTTAGCACCCACGTTTTTTAAGATGGTTTTTGAGACAGATAAGGTGTAAATGAGAGCAGCACACCTCTCACAATAGGCTGCAAGCCCCTGCTGGATGGTAAAGTATGCTTATTATCTTGATCTGGAAGATCAGCAGAAGCAAACTGCACTATGTCACTCAGTGACCTTATGTCTTGTCTTGTTTTGAAGCTACTCAAAGTGTTCTTGGTTGTTTTGGTGAGTGTACTTGGTCATTAGCTGTATATATTTGCTGCTTGTAGCATTGGGGTTTTTTTCCCTAAAGTTGAACTAATCATCTGAAAGCAGTAATTTTTTTGAAAGAATTTTAGATTGTATGAAAAGTAATTCTGTGTTCTTCTGTGCCACTGAGAGGTTGTGGTAAGTTTAAGACACATTATTATTTCCTTTATCTTTACATAAATGTTTTGTTTTAAAGTACAGATTTATTTTTGTATTCTCTTTTGATAATAGTATCTTCTAAGCACTAAGCCAGTGGTTGTACTGGAATAAAACATCACTTGCAGATATCTTTATCCAATTGGTGGCTGGTCACCAGTGGTGTTCCCAGGGCTTAGTGCTGGGGCCTGCTCTGTTTAACATCATTATCACAGATCTGGATGAGGGAATTGAGTGCACCCTCACTAAGTTTGCTGGTGATATGAAGCTGGTATGAACATTGAAAACGGGAAGTCTCTTCAGAGGGATCTGGGCGGGCTGGATGAATGGACTGAAGCCAATTGAATAAGACCGTGTGGTGGGTCCTGTGCAATACTACAGGCTTGGGGCAGAGTGGCTGGTAAGCTGCTCAGAGGAAAAGGACTTGGGGATGTTGATCAACAGCCGGCTGAACATGAGCCAGCAGTGTGCCCAGGTGGCCAAGAAGGCCAGTGGCATCCTGGCTTGTATCAGAAATAGTGTGGTCAGCAGGGCCAGGGATGTGATTGTCCCCCGGTACTCAGCACTTACGAGGCCGCTTACTGTGTTCAGTTCTGGGCCTTTCACTGCAAGAAGGACACTGAGGTGCTGCACTGTGTCCAGAGATGGGTAATGAGTCTACCTAGTGAAGGGTATGAAGAACAAATCTGATGAGGAGTAGCCGAGGGAGCTGGGAATGTTTAGCCTAAGAAGAGGAGACTGAGAGGAGACATGATCACTCTCAACAACTACCTGAAAGTAGATTGTAGTGAGGTGGGGTTGACTTCTTCTCCCAAATGACAAGTGATAGGACAAGAGGAAGTGGACTCAAGTTGTGCCAAAGGAGGTTTAGATTAGAAATTAGAAAGAACTTTTTCACTAAGAGGGTTGTTAAACACTGGCACAGGCTGCCCAGGGAGGTGGTGGAGTCCGCATCCCTGGAGGTATTTAGAAGCTGTGTAGCTGAGGTCCTGATGGCCGTGGTTTATTGGTGGACTTGGTAGTGTTAAGTTCGTGGTTGGATTTGATCTTAAAGGTCTTTTTCAACTAAGTAATTCCTGGAATCTGTTCCTACATAGACTATTTATTGAAAACTTAATAACATAATAAGCAAGTACAGATGGGTGAAAAACATGCTGGTTCATGTTTGTCTCATAGAACTGGGATAAAGATGAGAATTTGTGACACAGCAGTATGCCAAGAAAACAGCATTCTTAAACATATTTGAAAGATTGAGCTTACTGTAAGAATGCAAATTGTTAGGCTTTCTTTGAGAACAAACATCAGCTACAGCAAAGAATTACACAGAGCGAGCTGATGGCATTGTACTGTTTAAAGTGTTACGTACACCCCTTATGTGCATCTAGACAGAACCAAAGAGTGTAAGATACTGTAGCAAATTAGAGCAGAACAGAAATGGAGATTCTTTAATAAGAAATTTGATGTGAGTATATATTTGGGTTTTTTTAAGGCCAAGTTATGAAGGCCACTTCTTGAAATTAATGTAATAACAACCAGGTCTTTCCATTTGCAGGGTATAACTACAGTAACATTTGAAGTTCCAGGAAATATAAAAGAAGAAAATTTAAATATCTTTATTCAGGTAATACTTCACTGTTGGCTGAAAAATCGAGAAGCTCATCCCATGCCGTTCAGTGTATGAAATCGTTTTTTCTTTCGGTAGAATCTTCTATGGGAGAAGAACGTGAAAGATGAGTCTGGGTGTACCATGGACATCATAAGACTGAAGGTTAGTCAGAAATGATCAGCTGCTTTATTTTGTGCTTTTCCTTGTTCACACATAAAGCACTACAATGTGCTGTCAGTTACAGACCTATCAAAGGTGCTACTGGATCACTGTAGCACAGCAGACAAAATGGAAACCAGCAGTTTGTCATTGTTCTGCTTTGAAAGGTTCCATCCATCTCACATAAATGTCTCCTTATTTAGGGACTGGATACTACAGATTGTTATCTGTAATTATAATGGTTGGCATGATACGCAGAAGTTCAATTTGGCATAACATAGCAGTGCAATACTAGTTGTGATCAACACTTGCAATTTCTTATGGTATTGTCAGACTATTGTTGTAAAGATACATCAAATCTTCATCTTCATGGGCACCTAATATGTTTTTTCAGTTGTATTGTTTTGAGCGTAGAAGAAGTCACAATTTAGGATTTATTTTCATTTTCTTTTTACCAAGCAGCCAAGTAAATAATTAAAAAATGGGAATCAAGTCTGTCTTTTGTTGGGCTGTAGGACATACAGGAAAATACATTCTGGTTTGTTATCTGAGAACACTTATGCACAATGTATAGGGACATAATTATTTTCATTTCATTGGAATAAAGGTTGTATTCTTACTGACTCGTCAACAAAATGAGAATATCCTTGACTTTTACCTGTCCTGACAAACAGAAGAAAATAGCCACGGAAGCATCTTCAGCTGTCTGAAAACAATACTGCAGTGCACAAGTACACTTTTGTTGTGTTGAGCAATGGAATCAAAGTAATCTTTAGGAGATCTGTGGCCTGTGAAAAGCTGTGTGCTGGCCATCACTCACAGACAATTGCACCGAAGCAAATGAACTCTTAAGTAGTTATTGAATGGATTTCAAATTTTGTTGCTGTTTTATCTTACCTGCAGTAATGGCCATAGAATACCAACTAATACGTAAAGTGAAGACATTTTTTCTTGAAATATTAACTCTCTTTAAAAAAACAAACCCCAAGCTTTAAGGAAGTGTGAGATGTGTTTTACAGCATGTGTAGATTATAGAGTTTCACAGGAAGTGATGAAAACGCTTTTAATACAACTTTTGGTATGTAAGTGACTGTGCTCATTCTGACACTAACTCTTTCCAGTTGTGTTGCTGATCGTTTTACTTCACCAGCATCAGTTCTCCAGTATTCAGGGATTCCGTTTCAGAGTAGTGAATATGTTGAGTATGAGATCTTAATCACAGTAATCTGGAATCAAACATTTTTGGTAGTCTTACGTCATCCAAACTCTCACGGACTCATACATCATACACCATATATGTGTGTGTGTATATATATTCAAAATGGGATAGTAGTGGATGACATTTTATTTTTGTTTGAACATGCTAGATAACTGACCAAACAGGGAGCAGAAGCAGAGAATGATTAAGTGTAATTATTAGCTTTTAACAAAATAAGGAGATGTGAGAATGGAGGTTACAACTAGAANGATGAGAATTTGTGACACAGCAGTATGCCAAGAAAACAGCATTCTTAAACATATTTGAAAGATTGAGCTTACTGTAAGAATGCAAATTGTTAGGCTTTCTTTGAGAACAAACATCAGCTACAGCAAAGAATTACACAGAGCGAGCTGATGGCATTGTACTGTTTAAAGTGTTACGTACACCCCTTATGTGCATCTAGACAGAACCAAAGAGTGTAAGATACTGTAGCAAATTAGAGCAGAACAGAAATGGAGATTCTTTAATAAGAAATTTGATGTGAGTATATATTTGGGTTTTTTTAAGGCCAAGTTATGAAGGCCACTTCTTGAAATTAATGTAATAACAACCAGGTCTTTCCATTTGCAGGGTATAACTACAGTAACATTTGAAGTTCCAGGAAATATAAAAGAAGAAAATTTAAATATCTTTATTCAGGTAATACTTCACTGTTGGCTGAAAAATCGAGAAGCTCATCCCATGCCGTTCAGTGTATGAAATCGTTTTTTCTTTCGGTAGAATCTTCTATGGGAGAAGAACGTGAAAGATGAGTCTGGGTGTACCATGGACATCATAAGACTGAAGGTTAGTCAGAAATGATCAGCTGCTTTATTTTGTGCTTTTCCTTGTTCACACATAAAGCACTACAATGTGCTGTCAGTTACAGACCTATCAAAGGTGCTACTGGATCACTGTAGCACAGCAGACAAAATGGAAACCAGCAGTTTGTCATTGTTCTGCTTTGAAAGGTTCCATCCATCTCACATAAATGTCTCCTTATTTAGGGACTGGATACTACAGATTGTTATCTGTAATTATAATGGTTGGCATGATACGCAGAAGTTCAATTTGGCATAACATAGCAGTGCAATACTAGTTGTGATCAACACTTGCAATTTCTTATGGTATTGTCAGACTATTGTTGTAAAGATACATCAAATCTTCATCTTCATGGGCACCTAATATGTTTTTTCAGTTGTATTGTTTTGAGCGTAGAAGAAGTCACAATTTAGGATTTATTTTCATTTTCTTTTTACCAAGCAGCCAAGTAAATAATTAAAAAATGGGAATCAAGTCTGTCTTTTGTTGGGCTGTAGGACATACAGGAAAATACATTCTGGTTTGTTATCTGAGAACACTTATGCACAATGTATAGGGACATAATTATTTTCATTTCATTGGAATAAAGGTTGTATTCTTACTGACTCGTCAACAAAATGAGAATATCCTTGACTTTTACCTGTCCTGACAAACAGAAGAAAATAGCCACGGAAGCATCTTCAGCTGTCTGAAAACAATACTGCAGTGCACAAGTACACTTTTGTTGTGTTGAGCAATGGAATCAAAGTAATCTTTAGGAGATCTGTGGCCTGTGAAAAGCTGTGTGCTGGCCATCACTCACAGACAATTGCACCGAAGCAAATGAACTCTTAAGTAGTTATTGAATGGATTTCAAATTTTGTTGCTGTTTTATCTTACCTGCAGTAATGGCCATAGAATTCCAACTAATACGTAAAGTGAAGACATTTTTTCTTGAAATATTAACTCTCTTTAAAAAAACAAACCCCAAGCTTTAAGGAAGTGTGAGATGTGTTTTACAGCATGTGTAGATTATAGAGTTTCACAGGAAGTGATGAAAACGCTTTTAATACAACTTTTGGTATGTAAGTGACTGTGCTCATTCTGACACTAACTCTTTCCAGTTGTGTTGCTGATCGTTTTACTTCACCAGCATCAGTTCTCCAGTATTCAGGGATTCCGTTTCAGAGTAGTGAATATGTTGAGTATGAGATCTTAATCACAGTAATCTGGAATCAAACATTTTTGGTAGTCTTACGTCATCCAAACTCTCACGGACTCATACATCATACACCATATATGTGTGTGTGTATATATATTCAAAATGGGATAGTAGTGGATGACATTTTATTTTTGTTTGAACATGCTAGATAACTGACCAAACAGGGAGCAGAAGCAGAGAATGATTAAGTGTAATTATTAGCTTTTAACAAAATAAGGAGATGTGAGAATGGAGGTTACAACTAGAAGAATAACCAAGTATTAGAATAACCTTGTAGAAGATACTACATGGTTATTTTGACCAACTGGTGCATAGTTCCAGCAATACTTTTTTCCCCCTGCTTGTTCTAATTTAAAAGTTGGGTTTTTTTCCCCTTCTTACATATTTAATTTTTAAAGGTTTGTTTATATATCCTAACAGTTGTTTTTCTGATAAGGGACTGGTATCTATTCAAGGCAAATCTCATCAAGTGATAGTCCAAGGTGTCCATGAGCTCTATGATCTGGAAGAGACTTCAGTAGCCTGGAAAGAAGATGAAAAGAGAACAAATAGACTAGTCCTTATAGGTAAGAGGAAGTTAAATATTTCCTCATTTGTCTGCAAGAAGCTGTTCTTTCAGCAGTCCTGTGACATTTTCTGTGAAAATCAACTGGCCTAAACTGGTCAGAATAATAGCAGTGAGTCTTCTGTTCAGCATAACATTCAGTCAAATGCATGTCCGCTCCTGCATTTTTACGTATACATATAGTCCAGCTGAGAGGGATTTACACATTAAATAAAATACTAATTATTTTTAAATTATGTTGGCATCTCTAATTTTGTTTTTAGTCCATAATTATGGTGATAGTAATGGTTTGAATACTTGATCAAATATTCAGTAACTGTAAGGAAGGTGATTATAGCCATTAAAAGGTATGAAATATTTTTTGTTTCCGAAAGTGTTGTAATGCTGAGATTGTACACTTGTGTTTCCTCCTTGTGACTCAGTGCTTTGCAAAGTGTTTTAATGTCCTGAATTTTTCCACCTCTTACTTGTACAGCTTGAAGTCTGTTGTTGCCTGTAAAATCTAAAGTTACCTTGTTACCTGCAGCTTAATTTTAATACTGCTGTTTTCATTCAGTGGTGTAATGCACATATTATTTGCTGAGAAGACTGACTGGTTGTTACTTGCATGTTTCTTGTGTAATGAATGCACTGTCAAACATGGTTAGCTAACTTATTTCTCTTTCCAGGCAGGAACCTGAATAAGGAGACCATCAAAGAAGTATTCATAGCCACTGTAAGAGCAAAACAAGGAAACAGTTGACACTGAACTACAGAAAAAGATTAAATGTGTGTTTTTCACCCTGCAAGTCTTTCGTAACAGAAGAGACTGAATAGTGTCATTTCTTTTCCCTTTGCATTTTACACAACAGTTGAACCCTGAAGTCCTTCTAAGACTCCCAACTGACCTACTGCTTAAAGGTTACCCCTTACGATCTAGAATCAAACATAGAGTTACGCCATTCTAGATTTGGCTTAAGTTATGTCAGTAACATCATGTACCTGTGAAGAAATGCAGATAGCCTGTCGTGCTTTAATCCCCGCCAGCAGCTAAGCACCACACAGCNTTGACCATGCTCACTCTCTTGGCTTCTTTTGTCCCTGCTGGAGCTTGGGAAACTGAATTCACACTACTAATCAACAACTGAAACATCGGTGTGTTACTAACATTATGCTTATGCTAAAGCAAAAACACAGCTCTGTACCAGCTACTAGGAGGAAAATCTAAGTTTACCGAAGCCTTCACATCCTCTTCTACATTGAGACCTAAATCTGAGGGGACCTCATTTTTCATTTAGTTAAGGTGAAGTTAAAATTTTAGAAAGGAGAGTACTACGGGTTTTAAGAGTACCTACAGTATTATGATACTGTGGTGTAATGATCTGCATGAGAGGATTGAGTGCACTCTTGCTAATTTGCTCATGACACCAAGCTAGGCAGGTGCATAGACCTGTTTGTGGGCAGGAAGGGTCTTCAGAGGGATCTGGACAGGCTGGAACAATAGGCCAAGGCCTATTGTGTGAGGTTCAACAAGGCCAACTGCCAGGTCCTGCACTTGAACCACAACGACCCCAAGTAACGCTACAGGCTTGGGGCAGAGTGGCTGGAAAGCTGGCCTGCAGAAAAGGACCTGGGAAAGTTGGTTGACAGCCAGCTGAACATGAGCCAGCCGTTTGCCCAGGCGGCCAAGAAGGCCAGTGACATCCTGGCCTTGATCAGAAACAGTGTCCAGCAGTGCCAGGGAGGTGATTGCCTCCCCCGTATTTGGCACTGGTGAGGACACACCTTGAACACTGTATTCAGTTCTGGGCCCCCCACCAAAAGACACTGAGGTGTTGGAGCATGTCCAGAGACAGGCAGTGAAGCTGGTGAAGGGTCTGGAGAATAAGTCTTGTGAGAAACAGCTGAGGGAGATAGGGGTGTTTAGTCTTGAGGAGGCAGAGAGGAGGTATGATCACTCTCTGAGCTTCCTGAAAGGGAGTTTCAGTGAAGTGCAGTTGACCTCTCTAATAACGAATGATAGGACATGAGGAAATAGGTTCAAGTTGTGCAACAGGAGCATTAGGAAGAACTTTTTTTAACAAGAAAGTCATTAAGCATTGGAACTGGCTGCTTGGGGAGGAGGTAGTCACCATCCCTGGAGACGTTTAAAAGACACATAGATGAGTTACTGAGGGATATGGTTTAGTTTAGTGATGTGCTTGGCAGTGTGAGGTTAGTGGTTGGACTTGATGGTCTTAAAGGTGTTTTCCAATCGTAATGATTCTATGATCTCAGCCAAAACCAGGACATAGGAGAAAGACCGTGTCTATGGTGTATGTGAAGTATTAAAATGAGGTAAACATTTTTGAAGCCTGGTGCCTTCTGCAGCTAAGAAGCAGTGGTGATTGTTGCCAGAGAAATTAGTGCATAAAGAGTGTTTGGTGTTTACTATTAAACTGTCTTCCATTTCTTTCCACTTGCTGTGTGATTTTTGAATGAATGCATCCATCCCAGTTTAGTATAAATTAAACTAAAAATACATAGATGGCGCAGGTGAAGACCGTGTAGAATGTATACTGTGTGCATCACAGCAGTGAATGCAGCACTCAGTCACATTGTAGCCAATGTGTTCAAATATGTAGCTGACTTCATAGATATTCTAGGCCACGACTCTTCCAGTTCAGGATTTGAGAGACCAGGGGACAGCATTCTTCCATTGCGTTGTCCAGGCCGCCCTGTGTGATTTGTTATGAGACCCTCTCACACTGCTTGAGTGCCATTTTGNAAAAGACACATAGATGAGTTACTGAGGGATATGGTTTAGTTTAGTGATGTGCTTGGCAGTGTGAGGTTAGTGGTTGGACTTGATGGTCTTAAAGGTGTTTTCCAATCGTAATGATTCTATGATCTCAGCCAAAACCAGGACATAGGAGAAAGACCGTGTCTATGGTGTATGTGAAGTATTAAAATGAGGTAAACATTTTTGAAGCCTGGTGCCTTCTGCAGCTAAGAAGCAGTGGTGATTGTTGCCAGAGAAATTAGTGCATAAAGAGTGTTTGGTGTTTACTATTAAACTGTCTTCCATTTCTTTCCACTTGCTGTGTGATTTTTGAATGAATGCATCCATCCCAGTTTAGTATAAATTAAACTAAAAATACATAGATGGCGCAGGTGAAGACCGTGTAGAATGTATACTGTGTGCATCACAGCAGTGAATGCAGCACTCAGTCACATTGTAGCCAATGTGTTCAAATATGTAGCTGACTTCATAGATATTCTAGGCCACGACTCTTCCAGTTCAGGATTTGAGAGACCAGGGGACAGCATTCTTCCATTGCGTTGTCCAGGCCGCCCTGTGTGATTTGTTATGAGACCCTCTCACACTGCTTGAGTGCCATTTTGAAAACTTTTCTGAAGTTTTTATCTTGGTACTCATAACTGCTATCTCCTTCAATATCTGAAATCATGCGTCCAATAAGAGAGCTCTCAGTCTCCCAGTGGATACATTAGCAGACACAACTTCATTCCTCATATCATCAGTGGTTTTAGATAGCTTGGGAAAGCTTCCAAACTATTTCTGTAAATGAAAGCAAGGTAAAAAGAAATAACAATCTACTTCCAATTTTACTGTTTAGGAGAGCATTTGTGGTGTTTCAGGGAGCTGGGTATACTGTTGAGTGATGTTAGGACAATTTCCTGTAGCAATTGCATCTCTGGAAGGTGTCCAGGCAGGTTTGGAAACCTCCAGAGAAGGAGACTCCACACCCTCCTTGGGCAGCCTATGCCAGTGCTCCCTCACCCTCAGTAAAGTTTTTCCTTGTGTTTAATTAGAACTTGATGTGTTCCAGCTTCTGTTTGTTACCCTATGTCCTGCCACTGGATTCTACAGAAAAAAAGTGTCCCCCATATCCTCCTGACATCCACCCTTTAGGTGCTCATAGATGTTGATGAGATCCCTTCTCCAGGCAGAACAGTCCCAGTTTATAAGAAAGATGCTCCAGTTCATTTTCTCTCAGCTGATCCTACTGCTTCCTTTTCTCTTAGCACACTTTCTTAGGATGCACTGACATGGTCACTTTGAGGAAAAAAAACCCAAGCTTTTATGGTGTGAGCAGCTCCTCCTGCTCTTCTGGTGACGCGCATCTTCCCTGCAGAAGGGCTGCAGCCAGCACTGACAGAAGTGACAGGTCACACCAGTCAGGGCAGGTCATCCTTGACACCAGTCTGGTCTGACAGTACATTGAAGAAGATTGCGTTTGCACTGACTGATAAGATCATTAACCTCAACTGATGAACGGTAATACATGGCCGGCAGAGAGAATATTTTCAATTGTGCTAGCTGAAAGGGATGGTGCAGGTTGTAATAGCTTAGTTCACTGCAGCTGCATGGTTCTCTTGGCAGCATTGTTAGCAGGTGCCATTTTTCTTCTTGTCTTCTGAAACTGTCACAGGAGAGCACAAAAATATATTTTTGTATAGAAACAGAAGTCATCTAGTCCAACAAAATGTGTGATATATATGTGCTATATAGTCTGTATTTCTCTTGCAAACTAAGGAACCAGGCAACTCAACATTCATCTGAAATTAGAAAACACTTTGGGGAAAGAGAAATAAAACTGATACTCAGTAGTATTACACTGATTTAGTTAGTGAGATGGAAACCACTCTTATTCAGCATCATTACTATGATGGCTGGTTATCAAAAGCTACCAATGTACTGTAATGGTTGTAATATCTAATGTTATCTATCTTATTGTTATTACCATCATTGTTATTGTTATCTGTAGCAAGCTTAAAATTGATTTATTATCTTGAAGCCCAAATAGTAAATAAAATATTAATTCAAGTTCAGTCCCACAGTAAACTACTGTAAATTGCCAAATTTTGCCGTATTTCTAAAAAGTACGTTGTCAAAGTACCATGTAAAGTCTCACCCACTAAGGAGGTATGTTTCATCTGCAAGTATGCATTGGGACTGGACTCCTCTTAATCTGGCAGGTAATCAGATGAAAGCCAGCTTCCAAGGCAGAAAGAACAGAGCACCAATCCTCCAGGGAGTGCAGCGAGTGTTGTTTGGTGTATACCTCAATAGCTGGCATATGACTCCCCATGGTGGAATCCCCTTTGGGAGGTGGGACTAGAGCCCCTCCGACTGTTGTCCCCTTCCAATGCAGGTAGAAAAATCACTCTGTCCCAGCCACATCAAGTTTGCACATCTTTATTCTTGAATCATGGCCTGTTAACAGAGAATGTTTCTTGTGGTTGGGGAGAAGCAGCAGACTGGCTCCAGGAAGTCCCTTCCCAGCCATGCTGCCCTACCATTTCTTTCAGTCATGCTGCTGATCACCTGATACCACTTTCCTCCAAGTTTATAGTTTGGATTTTTACTGGCCTGTTTTGTGGAGGTTTTTTTTCTCTTTCTTTTTCTTTTCCATGAGCAGGTACAAGTCCTCTGTTTGATTAGTTCTGTCACAGGTTTCATAGCACGAGCAAGCAGGTTATACTGATGAATACTAATAGGTAATATTCACTACTAGGCAGGGGTGGGGCTATTTGTCACATATTTATAGGCTTGAGTGGCAAATAGTCTTTCCTGTAATAGGAAGACTAATGATTTCTCTTTTACCCCAGCTAGCTACTCAAGATTGTCCTTCCAGAATATCTGTTTCCAGAACTTTACCTAATTACAAGGGGCCTAAGGTCCACTGGCTGCAGAACACTAATTTAGCCCATAGAAGCGAGTAAGTGTTAATTGCATCATTGTTAGCTATACCCGAAACCCCTTGTTCCCACGAAGGAGCTTCATCCTTCATCCCTGCACTATGGCCACGTGGCATCCCAGCTGCCCCCTGTGCTTCTGCTGCTGTGATGGTCAGCTGCTGGGGGGTTACTCCCTAACTGCAGGATGCAGGGTGAGATGGTAGGTGCTCCTCTTTGCTCCTGGGTTTCTCCTGGGGCTGTCTCAGCACTCAGCTGGCAGGCTGCATGTTTCCACCTTGTTGACTGGATGCTATCTTGGTATTTCCACTTGATGTAGCTGTGTTGGTGAGGTGCTCTGCCCAGAGGGGGCTTTTGCCCACAGGATGGATTAACTGGAGCCAATTATAGGGGAAAGCCACACTGGCAGAGTCCCAGGCTTTGCCTCAGAGCCTGGCATTTCGCACAGTGGAGAAGCAAGCAGCACCTCTGTATCTGCTCTGGGTTCTAAGACACACGACACTGATACTGGGTTGGCACTTGGGCCTGCTGTCCAGGATGTCTGCAACGGTGGGGGGTGAGCAAGGGGTGTGTTTGCAAGTGCTTAGCTTTCCATACAGAAGCACGCCTGGGACTGACACGTAGACCTTCCTGTAGACAGTAACAGTGATACTTACGTGGGCAGGCATTGTCTGTGGCACCACGACACAATGCTGATTACAAGCACTTGTCTCTCTGCCTGGATGCACGGCATTTTACGTGCCCTGTTACCTTTCATATCTGCTTCTTTCTCTCCTTCCAGAGCACACAGCACTCTCCATCTCCTACACCTACCTGAGAGGCAGGCCTCACACGTACTTTGTACTTGCTTCAAGATCCCAGGTCTAGATAAGACCGATCTCTAATGAATTTCTGTCTGTAGCTTGCCCAGGGTCTAAATCCTTTCTGTATGCAAACCTCTAACTGAGCCATAAGACTTGTATATATGCAACGAATTGCACGTGTCAGGGAACAGAAAGCATTGGCACATGTTCTGTACTTACTTCAGACAGACTCTCAGACTTCCTAAATACAAAAATGTGTGACAGCTTCATTAAGCCCTTAGCCCTTTTACTGTTTTTTTTCCAATAAATCAACTTATTCTTTCATGTCCAGAGGAGGAATTAGGCTGTCATGTATCTCTCTTAACATCAGCTGAGAGGTCAGATAAAGCTTTGTCAATTACAAATTAGGGATTTCAGCAGCACAGTTGACTCTCTTGTTCTTTGGGTAGTAAGCCAGGGTCAGTATCGGCTTATCGTGAGTGTGCTTGTGCTCAGAGGCAGTTGTTGCTTCTGTCTCCAGCATTTTCTTCTGCCCTGAAAAACCTACTGTGTCACTGTGCTCACATTCAATCCTAATATCAGAAATATTTCTGGGGTTTATGGATTGAAGTCCTTGAAGTTTCGGACTTCATTTCACTCACAAATTTCCACATTTTCCTCTCTGATAATTTCCAGGAAGGTCACAAATGTTATACAGTATCTCTTGAAATTATCTGAGTGCTGATATCCCTGAGTCTTTTATTTTAGCTGCTGTCAATGTGGTTAGTTTAGAGGGTTTAGGAATGGATAGCCTTATATATGACAGCAGATTTTGGAGAAGGGAAAAATCAAAGTTTAAAAACTTTAAAAGTCGCTACACTTTTTTTTTTTTTAAACTATGATTCAGAAACCCAAGTGTGAGGCCAATCCATGTGGATTAATTTGCTCTGCTTTCCTAAGAACTGACATTACATTCCTGGAGTATAAACTGCGTTATGGGCTGGCCTCCTTCTGCTAGAAACACCTTCTCCTTTTTTTGTTGCAGAAGCAAAGTTGAGAAGTTGCAATCTTTGTGACACACTCTTCCTGTTGCCAAGACTATGCCTACCTTGCAATAAGCTCTTCTACTTTTTTTTTGGTTTTTTGGCTTTTTTTTTTTTCTCCTTCAAAAAGCCTTTCTTCTACAGATAGAAGTTCCCTTATGCAAAGAAGGGCTAGTTAGCTGAAGTCCTGTTTCCTCTAGAATTCGAACTTTAGTATTATTTAGTATTATTTTTTTATTTACTGAAAAACTCAAATGCCTTCCTTACACTGATATGTCTGCCATCAATGCATTGGGGGTGATCTGAACAAAGGCTTTGTAGATATGACATTCAAACCGTCTTTTCCAGAAAGACCTGCTCATAATCATAGGATCACGGAATAGTTTGAAGTGACCTTTAGGGATCATCTAGTCAACCCTCCAGAAATGGACAGAGACATCTTCAACTAGATGAGATTCGTAAATAATAGCCTGAATAAACAAAACTTGTTAATCATAGTATTTTTATGCGCTTCTTTTTAATGATTCTGCTATTTGTTCTTGAATACATCCCCGTGGGATCAGCATCTGGCCTAAAGAAATTGAAGGAATGTGAGTAAAAGTCAAAACTGACACAGATTCTGGAGTTACAGTTTGCAAACAAGAATATCTGAAACTCTAATATCTCAGAGGACAGCTTTTCAAAGTTAGGACTAAAAAGCGGCATGTTACTTGGGCTGAAACAAAGTATTTACAGCCCAGTAACTGAATTATACTCAATGAAGAACTCTTCTGATGTCTCCAGGGGGAACAGAACTTGTTTCAAACGGGCATTTATCTTAGTTCTTCCCTTAAAACAATTTCTTTGTCTATTTTTGCCTTCTGGTAATCGACCTGCGCACAGGAGAGAAAATATCACAGAACACGAGTATTTGCTGTCATCTAGTGGTGATATTTATTTTAGCAGCTGCTGGCTCCACAACAAAAAAAGTTTTAGTTTTCTCCTAGGAAATTCTATACCTGATTTTGGTTTTATGCAGGTTTTATTTTCCAGGTAGTAAAGGAGAGGATTTATGTATAATAAAAAGGTCTGTATCCTTTTACTGATGTGCTGCCATTCAGTGGGATCTCGACCAGCTTGAGAGCAGGGCAGAGAGGACCTTTATGAGGTTCAACAAGCACAAGTGCAGAGTCCTGCACCTCAGGAGGAACCCCGTACACCAGTACAGGCTGGGGATTGACCTGCTGAAGAGCAGCTCTGCAGAGAGACCTGGGACGCCTGGTTTATAATAAAGTAAATGTGAACCAGCAATGTGCCCTCGTGGCCAAGAAGGCCAATGGCATCCTGGGATGCATCAAGAAGAGTATGGCCAGCAGGTTGAGGGAGGTTTTGCTCCCCCTCTACTCTGCCCTGGTGAGGCCTCACCNTATTTCACTGTTGAGGTGAGGGAGCCCTGGCACAGGCTGCCCAGAGGGGTTGTGGAGTCTCCTTCCTTGGAAGTCTTCAAGACCCACCTGGACATGTTCCTGTGCGACCTGATCTAGGCTGATCTGCTTCTGCAGGGGGACTGGACTGGATGATCTCTAAAGGTCCCTTCCAACCCCCACCATCCTGTGATTCTATGAAAATATATGTTTCACTTCTGTATTATTACTGCTCTGCTCCCAAGATAAAACCATTGTGCCTCAGCTGAGATTTATGTTTTACTCAGTAATCCCACTACTGAAAAGGATGAACATACCCAGAGGATGTGCCAGCTTGTAAGAGCGAACTTTACACCAAGAAGTAATTTGCCTGCCAAGATTCTTCTGTGCACAAGTGGGTGATCATGTGGAAGAGGCCATTCAGCTGGCATTATCTGTAAGGTGTATTTTGTCACACTTACAGAAGATGATGTCATATGAGTATTACAGCCTGGAGGGCTTAGTCTTCTCTCATTCTCACTGAATGCAGTGCTAGCACCTATTTCTCTCACCACTCAAAATCAGATTGAAATCTGCAAGTCTGTGGCAGTAGTTTGCAGGTTGTGTTTTATTCTTTGCTCATCATGTGCCAGAATGCCAGTCATATGGATAAAGATTCTACTCTTAACTTGTGACATAATTGGTAAATAGCCACAAATGGAAGTGTAAAGCTTCCACAGTGTATGCAAGCGTAAGCTCCTGCTAAATTAGGCTTTGATGACATGGTGCTCGCTTGGCAGTACAAACAGTTTCTTAAAGAGAGTGTGTCTATCTCCATCACATAGTCTAGCAAGACTGTGGTGGCTAAACACTTAACCTTACATATAGTAAGACTGATTTATTTGCAGTTAGAAAAAGAACATGAATCTCTTGACAGTGGGCAAAACTAAGGACATGAAGCATCCTTTCATATTCAGCACTGTTACCCAAAGCTTGTGTTGGACTCGTATAGTCTGCCAGTTTCTGAGCAGGAATTTCATTAGTTAACTACAAAATGTTAGTATTTGAGAACATCAGCATTTTAGATAGCTCAAGTATATTTCCAGATTTTGTGAAAAACTCACATGAGATCCATATCAGACATGATTTTTTTGGAACTGCATCTCTTCTATGTTCTTTCTGGGCATTAACTACATTGGCACCATGTTTATGGGGTAGCATGAGGGAATCATACTGGAGAGTATCTTTTCCAATTGCCTTCTCCTCTCATGTGACAGGAGGTCACCAGACTGTAGCTCCTTCCTGTCCCTAGCCCTTCCCTTCCTCATCTCCATCAATAGCTTTTTCTAACCTTGAATCATATCACTTAATCTGTACTTAATTGATAGCAACAAACACTGCATGTGCTGATGGTCCATAATCCTACCCTATCCTGAACTTTCTGGTATTAGTTTATTTTTAATTCCCACACAGGGAAAAAAGTAATCTCACATCTGTATTAAATCCCAACATGAACTCAAGTGAAAAATACAGACTGTCTTCCCAGAAGAAGCCCTGTGCAGATATCCTAAGCCTCTAATATTGGTGTCTAGTGTGCGCACAAAGAATTGTACCAATTTTACAGCTTATTTGAATGATTGAATCTAGCAGCTGTTAAACAAGAGTTACTGAACAATACTGGGGAAAAAAACCAAACAAACTTGAGTCGTATATTACTTACAGACTTTTCATCAATGCAGCATTTATTCCACCTCTTGTTCCCCTCCTCGTGCCAATCCAGTCAGGCTGCCTAATGAGAAGCTGTGATTTGTGCAGAAGCATACCCACTATGCCCTAGATTTCAGATATCCAGCAAAAGATGTTGTACAGCTCCCGCAAATTACACCTTGTTTCCTCTCCTGTGCTGGTGAGCCACATTCCAAGCTGCTGTTAAGGTGATAGGAGAATTAGTGTGTCAGCTGCTTCCCCTGCTGGTTCCAGCACTGGCAGCAGAGGCAAGACCAGCAGCAAAGCTGCTGAACTGACTGGCAGGACTACAGCCAAGACAAAGAGGGGTGCTTGGGTCCATGCTCAGATTCTGCTTCCCTCCCACACACTGGCAAGAATCACGAAGTGATGGATCTTTTCATGCCCTTGCATAACACCTCGCTGTGGCCCAGCAGGCAACACACTCACTTGAGAATTCCCATGGAATCACTCACTGAAAACAAGAATGGTGCCACTGGTCTGTGAGTAACATCGGAAAATGAAAAATTGCAGGTGATTCCAAGACATCCAAAGTGCTTATTTGAGGAGGCATATTGTTAAGAGTTTTGAAATGGGTGTTTATCTCGATTTTCTCTGATATATACAGAAGCAATTCAATAAGCTCTTCACAACGGAGTCTTTGGGCATTTTAGGAGATGCTCTTTTTATAAAGGTTGCTTTCACCATTAGGTTAATGACTGGTGATCTTCTTCCCTTTCTCAGTTCCTTCTTTCCTTTCCCGATTCTCCTGATCTGACACATAGTAACAGACAATTTTGCAAGTCAGACTTGACTTCCACAACATCACAAATTGCTGACATGGCACTAAATCAGTTGTCAATGATGACAATTATCATTTTATGGCAAATTTCCTGTTTGGGCTTTGTAAATCAATTTGCATGTAAGTTTGTGTGAAACTGTTCCTTAGAACAATAGCCCTGTTTCACATTAATTAGAGACAGCTGTAGTGAAATATAGCCTTTTCTGGTGATTAAGTATAATTTCCGGAAAATAACCTCACAGTTTATGGTATCCACCAGACCATACATATTACTCCTCAATGAAGCTCTGCTATAAGGGATCTAACTTTCCCGTAAGAGTATAAAATACACTCTATCTGCCTTTACTAAACATTATAGCAAGGCTTACACAGAAAAACTTCCGTTTGTGAACTGAAAGACAAGACAGATCAAGTCAGTCAAAATATCAAAATTTTCACGTTTACTTCCTCTTTTAATTTTTTAAATCCCTAACTAATTTACTTTGGAAACAAAATCATTGCAAGTCAAAGAAAACAAAGTATCCTCAAGTAGGAAATGCCTCAATTAGAAGCACTGGGTTCTAAACGTATCTTTGCTTTTACTAGCAAAGCAATATATTAATTGAAGTTCGACATTTCGTCAAACAGTTTTGATACACCGACATTTTCTCTTCAGAGCTTTTTTTGCAAAATGCTTTTTTCAATAGCTCAAGTTAACAGTCTTCATCTTATAACACTACTGTATGCTGTTCTTCAAGTGATACTTGCGCTACAAAGTAACTGGAAAATCCAGTTCAGTGGCAGAGTGAGAATTTGAACTGCAAGATACGGCACTGTGGGAAACGTCTGAATTAATTTTGAGTATCCCCATTTCTATCACAAACACATATTGTATGAAACAACTGTTAAAAAATACGTTTCTTTCTAAATTGTGTACTGAATTGTGAACTTAGTGCAACTGAAGGAGCAAAACTTGCATAGTTAATAGTGCTGGTAACAGTTCTGACACAAAGTTTGAAAGCCGATACCAAAGATTTTTCCTTAATGGCAAGTAAGCTTCAGATCCACAGTAATTTCTTGTAGAGTAGCATCAAATTAGAGCTAGGGTGGGCTTCCACAATAAGATCCATTAGTAGTTTCTGCTGTCTTGAAGAGGTGACACTTCTTGTCATCAGGTAAAGCCAATTAGAAATAATTGTGTGGCTTTAGAGGGCTTCTGTTGCCATAGGGCAAATTTCTTTCCTTTGAGTCAACACAGACAACAAACCAAAGCCTAGCTCAGCGAATGAAATAACTGAACCTAAAGGGATAAACAAAGACACCAGTTCCATGCTACTAAAAAAAAGATGAAGAAACATTAAAATTATGTTCTTAAAGTAATAAACTTTGCCTCAGTCTATTGCACAAGACAAATGAGTTACAGTAAATGTCTTGAAGCTCAGGAACTGAAGAGCTTTAAGAATCAAAGTAAGGGGGTTAAAATGTTTCTGAACAAGATGGCGTATAACACAGCAAGGTTGCAAAACTGGCAGTCAGAAAGGTAATTATTTTACTTGGAAATTTAACATGTATCCTATCACTCCATTAACCTGGTTTTTAACAATCTTTTATAATCTAACTCACAACACGCTGTGGTAGCATTAAGAATATATTTAGCTGTTGTTTTCCAAGAAGGCATTAGAGGCTTTTAAGATTATCCCATATTGATAATTGTTCCTTTGTTAAGAGATACACAGCAGTGATCACTTCATGCACTGCAACGCTGGCCATTTACCCAGACCTCAGCTTTTCAATGAAACCTGCTGAGAGCAGAACTGCTTGTGGGAACAACTTGCATTGCTATAAATGACAAACTGATGCAATACACCATGTATAAAGGTATCAACACTGCGTTAATCCAGCTGCTGGAAAATGGAAGCATTTACTGAAAAAAAAAAAGTTAAAAGATCATTCCTTTTCTTCAGCTTTTGTGCTGGAATGCTCAGGCTCTCCTCATGAACTTTTTTTGTGCTTTGCACTGCTACAGGGAAGGCTGATAAATTCATTTGTGGCTTTGCTTTTTAAACAAAATCAGAGCTCCTCAAGAAATAGCATGACTCTGGGAACCTGAGTCACATAAACTTTGCTTGCACTTATCTCAAGCACAGCCAGAGTTTGAACTAAGAAATTTACAGTGCTCTTTACAACCCATTACACTCCCCATAGAGCCGTTGAGGGGTGATGCTTGAAAAGACTGGCAAAACACACTTTTTCTTTATTCTCTAGCATTGTTTGTGTAAATTATATGAGTGGGGGCAAAAACTTCTGGAAAATTCCACTAGTTGTCCCTCTTAAATGTACATTCAGGGAATGTCAATGTTTGCAGAGTTTTAAAAACTGATTTGTATTTTCTTCCAAATACTGAACACGTCTAACCTACCCTTATGAAAAATGCAGTAAATTCTGGTTCAAAGACCACTACTTTGCTTCTTAATTTGGTCACGTGTTTTCCTTTTTGGCATTTGGGACTTATCTTCTGTGTTTCTAAATGCTTGCTACCTTTGCTGCCGTTTCCTTGTTGGATACTTGCTGTGGTAGATAGCAGTTCTCTGATTCCATCTCAGCTTTCACTGATGCAGACTGTATGTTATGGCCTTATTGCCGGCAGTGCTCAAGATTATTTAAGGTGTAAAGACAAAATTTGAGATGTAACAATCTGCTCAACAGCTGTGCCTTGTTTACATCATGGATGTGAGAATCGGTGTTTTCATACTGCTGAATTTAAAATGCATTCTGAATTGGCACAGGAAGCCACCAACGCAACTACAGACCAGCAGGTCTAACCAGAGAAGAGACTGCTGCTTCCCTAGATCTGCTGTGGTCCTCTGCCAGAGTATAAGGCCCATATATACATGTTTCTTCAACAGAGTTAGAATTCCCGTGTCTGCTTCAGGGGATTAGTTTACTTAAACTGTTGGGCCTTGCCTACTTTAGCAAGTAATGTGTTCCACCATGAAGGCAGTGGTCTCTGCCAAAGGTATGGATGAGAAGCAGACAAGGACATCTTAAACTGTCACTCTCTACCTGCTGTGACCTTCGTGAAGAGTCTGTAGATAGGGCTCAAATCCATGACTGAGTTCCTCTGGTTATCAGGTGACTCACACTGACTCTTGGTGAGCTCTTTGTCTGTATAGGAACAGATAAAAGCATTTTACCTCATATGTGCTTGGCTACCTCTTGTATGGCAGCTGAGGTATCTGTCTGAGCCATGATGCTCCATCATGCTCCTTAACAGGTGATGTGCAGGCTCTTTCATAGAGACCCCAAGAATACCGTACAAAATCATTTTTGTTTGTCCAGGTGCAGGCCTCCGCCAGGGATTTCCTAAGCACGAGAATAACATGTGGGTTACACGAGTATTTTTTCCAATTCTCTGGCCAATATAATTGTCCCAGCAAAACACTGTTGTCAGGGCCCGGTGTGAAACAAGCATTTAGATGGAAAATTTCATCTGATGTTTGACAGTCATAGGCATCTGTAAACACAGCCTTTATACTGGGAAATGTCAGGCACCTTCGCGATTGCCAGTGCCACTACCTCTGCATTTAATTTAGGCAAAGCAAATACACGTGTCAATAAACTAAGCCTCACCACATCTCTATGAAATACCGGATGGTCTTCCAAAGGGACAGATGCCTCCAGAGAGTTGCTCAGTCTCACACGGCGTAAGCCTAGGCAGAAACCTGCATCATGGACAGTTATCCTACCATCAGGCCAGACCCTTCCTGTAGTACTCAGTTCCTGCTGTGGAAAAAAACCCAAAACAACCCCCCATTCTGTAAGCTCGCTTACTACACACCCCCCCCCCCCCCCTTGCTTTCGAGCAACACAGCCAAAACCCCACCTCATTCTTCTGTTTTCTCTCCTGGAAAAGGGGCCAATGCCACCTCCCAGCCTCGCCGCAGAAGCTGAGGTGTGGAGGTCAAGAAGGTGCCGCGGGGCGAGCCCGACGGCCGCTTCTCTGCGGGTCGGGGGCCGGAGGGCCGGCGCCGGCGCTGACAAGAGCGTGATCCCCCCAAGCAAGTGTGCCGCAGTGGCTCGCCCTCTGCATCCCCCCCGCCTACAGTTACATCCCTGGCAGGAGCCCGCGATTCTCGGCTTCTCCTTCCAGGGTTATTTTTGGCTGGGGCCGCCGGTCGCTGACGGCAGCGGCCTGGCAAGCCCCGGGCACCCTCTCGCAGCGGGCGGCCAGGCGCCGGCGCGGCACCATCGGGCAGGAGCAGGGGCAGGAGCGGGGGCAGGAGCAGGAGCAGGGGCAGGGGCAGGAGCAGGAGGAGCAGGGGCAGGAGCGGGGGCAGGAGCAGGAGCAGGGGCAGGGGCAGGAGCAGGAGGAGCAGGGGCAGGAGCGGGGGCAGGAGCAGGAGCAGGGGCAGGGGCAGGAGCAGGAGGAGCAGGGGCAGGAGCGGGGGCAGGAGCAGGAGCAGGGGCAGGGGCAGGAGCAGGAGGAGCAGGGGCAGGAGCGGGGGCAGGAGCAGGAGCAGGGGCAGGGGCAGGAGCAGGAGGAGCAGGGGCAGGAGCGGGGGCAGGAGCAGGAGCAGGGGCAGGGGCAGGAGCAGGAGGAGCAGGGGCAGGAGCGGGGGCAGGAGCAGGAGCAGGGGCAGGGGCAGGAGCAGGAGGAGCAGGGGCAGGAGCGGGGGCAGGAGCAGGAGCAGGGGCAGGGGCAGGAGCAGGAGGAGCAGGGGCAGGAGCGGGGGCAGGAGCAGGAGCAGGGGCAGGGGCAGGAGCAGGAGGAGCAGGGGCAGGAGCGGGGGCAGGAGCAGGAGCAGGGGCAGGGGCAGGAGCAGGAGGAGCAGGGGCAGGAGCGGGGGCAGGAGCAGGAGCAGGGGCAGGGGCAGGAGCAGGAGGAGCAGGGGCAGGAGCGGGGGCAGGAGCAGGAGCAGGGGCAGGGGCAGGAGCAGGAGGAGCAGGGGCAGGAGCGGGGGCAGGAGCAGGAGCAGGGGCAGGGGCAGGAGCAGGAGGAGCAGGGGCAGGAGCGGGGGCAGGAGCAGGAGCAGGGGCAGGGGCAGGAGCAGGAGCAAGGGCAGGGGCAATGGCAGGGGCAGGAGGAGCAGGGGCAGGAGGGGCAGGGACAAGTGGAGCAGGGGCAGAAGCAGGGGCAGGGGCGGGAGCAGGAGGAGCAGGGGCAGGAGCAGGGGCAGGAGGAGCAGGGGTAGGGGCAGGGGCAGGAGCAGGAGGAGCAGGGGCAGGAGCAGGAGCGGGTGCAGGGGCGTCACTCATCCCTCACCCGCCCTCCTCGGCTCCCCCGCGGCGCCGGGCTCCCGCCGGAGGGCCGTCCAGCCCCGAGCCTGCCCGCCTCTGACCCGCGGGGGGCNCAGGCGGCCGCGCCATGGACAGGACGCCCATCCCGGTGCTGACCGTGCCGACGGCGCCCTACGAGGACCAGCGCCCGACGGGCGGCGGGGGGCTGCGGCGGCCCACGGGGCTCTTCGAGAGCCAGCGCAACTACCTGCCCAACTTTGTGCAGAGCCTCCTCTCCTCCGTCGACCTGCGCGACCGCCAGGGCTGCACCATGGTGGTGGGCAGCGACGGCAGGTACTTCAGCAAGACGGCCATCGAGATCGTCGTCCAGATGGCCGCGGCCAACGGGGTAAGCGGCAGCCGTCGCCGGCGGCCTCGCGCGAAGGGCAGCCGGGGAGGGAAGAGAGGTTTTTCTTCTCATCACCCGGGCAGCGCTGAGTATACAAATAAAAACGAGGCGAACGTGGTATCCGGCGGCGCCCCGGTGGTCTGAGCGCCTGGTGCCCGAGTCAGCGCGGCGCCGGCTCCTCCGCCCGCTGGGACGTGCGCAGGGCTTCGGCTTGTCTTACCTGTGGCTAACGCAGCAGCTGATCGCCATAACCTCGGGCGACTGCTGGCCCTGCCGTGCGCTTTCACACCTTGGCTTTGGACCGGAGCAGGAGCAGGAGCTGAAAAAAAAGCGGTTGTCACTGCGGGAGAAAGTGTAGCAGAATCAAAAAAGACGTACGTGGGAAACGAAGGTGTCAGGGATACTATGTACCCCTGCTCGGGATCTCTTAGAAGTGTTCAAGGAAAATGATGATCACTGAATCGAGGGGGATTCGGCATTTTGGCTGCACCTTAAGTAAGTAACTGTTCTTCTCTGTTCACTTGTGAACAAGTTACGAAGTGGAAGAAGGCAGGAGTGGCAAATACCGCTGAATTGCAGCTTTTCTTGTGCAGTTTTGAAAATAAGAAAGAGCTCAGGAAGGACTGATGTCTTCTGATAGATTCGCACACATTCATTCTGCCAGTGTGTATGCTCAGAAAGCTGGAAATACCAACTATCGTAGGCTTGACATTCCTACTTTGAAGCAGAGGTGAAACTACTGCTCTGCCCTGTTGTGATGGCTAAATCAGTTCTCCAGATAGAATGGTAGTTCGAGGGGACCTCTAGACACCTGGCAAAAGAAATGATAGAATATTATAGGGTTTGAGGCGGTTGTTTTGGTGGTGAACTTCTTTTTTTTTTTTTTTTTTTGGTAGTTTTGTTTTCAAAAGCTCCATGCAGTCATGTTTCATAACCAGGAAGACTTTCACCTTTGAAATGGATCTGTGTCAGTGTTTGCATTTTCCTTGCTGATTTATTGTCAGATACAACCCATATGGATTACCCATCCTGGTATAAATGATGAGTATTTTAAATTTATTTCTAAAGCACATTCTCACCATGCCCATACTACCAAGCAGACACTGAGTGACACCGGTGACTGGATGGGTTATGTACGGGATAGGTTTGTCAAAGTCACTGTTCACGCAGGGGCTTGGTAGAGGTTGAGGCTTATTTGGCCCAGGATGTGATGAGCAGGGCTGTCGGGAGGGTGCACTGGCAAAGGTGGGGACACTGGTGAGGGTGGTGTGGTGATGTTTGGTGTGCAGTGGCAGGGAGTGAGTGTGCCGGCAGCAAGCGTGGAGCAGTGGGAGTGGGCTGGTGCCTGGTGCACTGTGAGGAAGATAGGATGGGGCCCAGGGGAGTGCTGCTTCCTGGCCCCTTCCCACAAATAACTCAGCGGAGAAAGCCTCACTACTGGAATTGTACCTGTCGACCAGGCAAGATAAAGTGCAGAAACAGCTAAAGTGAGAGCCCTGCTGCAAGAGCTGCCCTGCTGAGGCTGAGATCCTTGCCAGCCCTTGCACAGTGGTGGAGGCTACAGAGAGGATGGCAGCCACAAAGTGACCACAAGGACCGAAGTGCTCAGGAAAACGACAAGTCTAAGGTTTAGAAAAACAGAGGTTTGCCAGCCCGGTTGTATTGTATCCAGGTGCCTTCCCAAATTACTTTTCATGTCAGCTTGCCTCCCTTCTGCTCCTCATTGTTCTCTCTTTCCCCTGAAGATGATGTCTTTTTGACTGCAGAAGATTTCTAGTTTAGTATGTTTCTGGCACCTTGCTGTAGTAGTGATTCCTCTTTCTCAAGTTACTGCAAGTTTCTTGGAAACACAGTTTCTCCCTAGTGTTTTCTGAAGCCAAAACCCAAGCTATTCTGTTCATAGGTCCCACAAATATTTGAATTTAGGCATGATACTCTTTACGATTGCACAGTCCTCACAAATTGATCAGGCTGACTGGTGGGGTGCTATTGATATTAAAAAGACTTCCCTCTTTCTTATGCTAACGGTCTGTCCTCTATCATCCTCTGTCTGCTCACCCTCACTTCTCTCAAGCTCCCTGTAAATGTGTAAGCTTCATGCACACTTAGTGAATACTATTGGCGTGTTTTATTCTTTGGCTCTTAAAATTCATCTGGAGGGTGACTATCTAAACCTTTGTTAGGCATTGTTCAGTGCTGTGCTTATGTAAGTAGGCAGAGAAGAAGGGAATATTCCTGAGGGCAAACATCTCTCCCTTTGGATTAGGTTAATGTCATTAGAAGGCATGTAGCCAGTATCACAAGGAAAGAAGTTAGCTTGTGTAGGTAGGATTGGATGAAATGTGTGGAAGCCTTGAAATTGCATTCAAAACCTTTAGCCACACTGGAGTCCCAGGAGAGGAATAACCATGTAGTACTGATAAACTGAACTTGCATCTCCTTCCAGGAAGATGCATACCTAGTGTTATGGTTAATTGTGCCTGCTGAGGACAAAAATAAAAAGGGATTTTTTATTATCAACTGTAAATGTATTGCCCTTTAGAGTTGCTAGGTTCCCCTTGTTCTAATTTGGTGACTCACCCTGCATTCCCCCTGTGTTAACAGCCTAGCACAGTTGGCATAGGCCCTAGTACAAAGAATGAGAAGAGGCCCCCTGCCTGGTCAATTGCCAGTGCTTGCCCTGACTTCTTCTCATCTTCAGTCCCTCTGGCTTGTGCCCTGCAGCTTGGGATTGCAGGTATGTGCTCCCTCCCTCCACAGCTATAGCCTGCATAGGCTTCCACTGGTGACAGCAGCTACAGGCTGGTACCTCCAGTGCCATGGTAATAGCACACACTCCACAAAATCTCACTGTTCAGAGCTGGTGGTTGTGAACCAGGGTCACCTTTCAATGAGTCACACAGCTGGGGCTGTAGCAAACACATTTGGGTAAGGGGCTGCATGTCCTGGGAGGGTGGGGCGGTTTGAGGAAATCCAGACATAGAGTTCTGTACCATTCTGTGTGGCAACAAGCAGTTTTGCAAAGTGGAGTGGCGGACTATCTGAGGCTTTGTTTCCCTTTTCACCTGTGACCTGACAGTAGTAACGTCCTTGTACTTTAATGTCTGGAGGAGCTGAAGTAAAAGGCTCCATTGTTTACAATGCAGTTCTACTAAAAAAATAAATGCAAGTATTCCATTAGACTCATCAACTGGCTGTGGTGTCTCATTTTTGATGCAAAATTTAGGATAGGTTTCGATGAGAAGCTGTGGGTCTCTGTGACAGATCAGAAACTGGTGGTCATACTCTGAATATGGGAAGTCATGGCAACGTCCTAGAGAGTTCCCAGAGTATCGCTAGTAATGCTGCAGAAGTTTGAGATGACATAGAGTTTGCCCACCGTCTTCCTTATAATTTATTTTCCATGGTCCTCCATACAAACCTTGCCTTCTCTCACTGGACCTGTATGATGGATGTATTTACTTCTATGTTGATTGTGACACTCAGTCATCTTTAGAGTACTGTTGTAAAAGACAGGAAGGCACTGCCCCATGCTATATGGGATATAATCTGCTTGCTTCATGCTCTTTCAAGTTTAATTGACTGAGGCATGTGAGAGATTACTGGGAAAAATAATTTAAAAAAGCATTAAGTGACTCCATGATAATCAACTGAATCATCTGAAAGTGCACAGCTGCAAGTGGTAATATTGCATAAAATTGTTCTTGTAAAGTGCTTGTTAGGGTAACTGTTCTTTCAGCTGTAACGGTTTGCTCAGGATGGTGGTCTTTGTTTCTGCTATTGCTACCAAAAGCAGAGTGACAAAATAGAACGTGTTGTTGGGCCACAGTATTAGGAGAGACATTACATGCCTGTGATCTTGTAGCCATGCAAGTTTTTGAATTCTGAAGATAATATTTCCATGCCATGAAACTGTCCAAGATTTTCAGAAGGACATTTAATTGGAAGTCAGTAAGTACATGGACATTATTTGGTTTAGCCCTGATTGTGACAAGTCTGTGCATCCAAGGGTTCATTGCTTAAAATGAGGCAAAATGAACAGCTTCTGGGCCAAGAGAAGATGAGGTTGTGCATTCTTGCCACCACTGAAATCAAGAGAGCAGAGCAACAAGGGTAGTATCTCTACAATTCTAAGGTCTGCACTGTCCTTTGGGCATTTCATAAAAGCACTGAAGACCTTTACATAAGGTGAAGCTCTTTGTAGTAGTCACTGCAAATACAATATCCATGTATCATTCATGTAATTTCACTTTAAACATATGTCATTTACAATACTAAGTATTGTAGTATTTCCATAGCATAGGAATTAGTAGAATACATTAGATTTCTAAGTAGTACATGAATAACAACCTAGTGACAAATGTTGAAGGCAAAGCAAATTACTCCTGCTCATACTAATACTGGGCATACAAAAATGGGAAAACTGGCTTATGCAATTCCTTCAACAGGAAAAAAAAATAGGGCGAAGAGGTAGTGCCAGGTAATTTGTGCATTCTGAATAGCAAAAGTTATTCTACTTACTTATAAAAAAAAAAAAAAAGCAGTTTTGGTGTGCTTGAGGCTGAAAGCTAAACCTCACTGGTTTAGATTTAGAAAGGCAGAGAACATGTGCTTGTGATAAGCCTATATGCAAGTACAAATGGATTTATACTCAAGTACTTCAAGATAAATTCAGTGGTGTTTTCAAGGATTTTGCAAAATGTGATTTCTGACATCTTCCTTTTGCCTGTCCAAACACAGAACTGCCACCCATTTCTGACAGCTGTATATGGAAGACTGAGTCATTGCTGTAGCTTTCTACATTCTTCATAGTTTTAGGAAGGGAAAACCAGTGTTCAAGATAAACATTTTCAGTATATTTCCATGTTTTTCTTTCCATAAAAAAGGTGCATGGGTAGCCTGTTGGATAGACTGGAAAAGAGTTTCTTGAAGTCTCTTTCTTAGTGTTCTGTGGGTTTTTTTCTGCTGCTACAGTACAATTGGCAGCAGTGATTAAATGACAACATAAATATAACAGTCTTGCACGACATGACATGTCCAAAAGCTGCTTCTTGAACTGAGAAGAAGCCATAAAAGGACACACTTAAATTCAGAACAATTTGGAAAAAAAAAAAAAATCCCTATTTCTTTTTCAAATTATTTACATGGTGCTGGTTTAAGTGAAATAGTGAATTATGTGGCTATTTCTTTCTGGAGCTTGATTCTAAAAAGTGTGTCAAGGCATGTGCTAGAGCTCCTAATGGTTTTAGTGCCTCTTGTGGTGGATGGGATTTTACCTTATGCATTTTCCGAGGTAAAAGCACATCTGTCCATTATTGTCCCACAACAACTGGAAACACTTCTGCAGGAAAAAAAAAAACAAACAAACAAACCTCAAAACTTTCATACTGTACAATGTAGGAATTTTATTACTCTGTGGTAATGAGTAGGGTGGTAGAGAAAATACTATTGAAGTAGTTTAGTATTCAAAACAATTGAATAAATAAATAAATGTAAATGTGTTATTCAGAGTTGTAAAAGACACAAAAGAAAGGATAGAAAAAAAACATTACATAAATATGAAAATGACTGATCAGTGAGAGAGGTACTGGTTTTGTTCTCTAATCAGTGAAACACATTTCATTAGCTGCCTGGCTTGGCTTGGAGCTAGGAGTAGAGGAAATAGACTTTTATTGTTGCTGCTGAGGTCTGTAAATTATGATAAATGGAGAGATTTACAAATAAATATGCTGTAGATAACTGCTTAATTTTACCTTCAGGGTAAAGCAATAGACGGAAGGCAGAAGAGACATGAAGTAAGAGAGTGATAGTCTCACAAGTAAATGCTGTCACAATGCACAAGCATTAATGTTTAATCTGTTCCTTAAGGAAAATTGTATTCACAAATAATCAAAGGTATTTATGTTATGACTGGTGTCAGGTTCTGTAATAAGGAAGATGCTATGGCTCTTGATTATTCAGTCATAGGTTAATAAAACCATATTGTTAGGCTTAAATATGAACTAAAGTTGTTCAGTACCACTGAAATAAGGAGAGTGAGGTTCAGCTGTATGGTATATATGTTACCCGTGCAAACATTCCACCCTCACTGGCTGCCTATGTCAGTGAAAGCTTTGAAAGAATCTGTTGATACAGAAAATATGGCTTCTGCTGATTTCCTTTTTTTTTTTTTTTCCTTCCTTCAGGAAAGGATACTTGTTTTTTCCCTGGGAAATATTTTCACCATAGTAGAAGAATGAGTCGCCAAAACTTTTGTTTCTTAACTTTTTTTTTTTTTTTTCCCCTCAGGATTGCTCCAACCTGGGAGGAAAAAAAAAGTCAGTGAAACAAAACATATTCCCAATAGTGGGAAGGGCAAATCAAATGAGCCTTGAAGATTTTCCATGAGTGTTATTTACAATTTTGATAGATTTCCTGTTTTCTAACAAAAATCCATAGGCTTCAAAATAATTTGCAAAAGCGGTGAAAGGAGAAACAGGTAATCAAACAGTCATCTCATTGTCAGATCCTGAGGTAGGAATCTCAGTTAATAGAACGTGTTTTTCTGCATGTTCTTTAAAAGTTGAAAGCAGATTTTGTAATTCTCAGTGAAAGAGCAATGGCTTTGTGAGGGTTAGCAAAAAGTAACTTATGCTTACTTCAGAATCTACATCATTTCGATGTAGATTTAAAAAATTAAAATAGTTCCAAAAGTAGACTAAGAAAATAATCTATTAATCGTTTACTTTTCTGAAATTATTTAGAACCCCACTTCTAAATAACCATTAAGGGCTTCGCATAAGCACTGGATTCTGAAGAAGGTCATGTGTGTGTGAAGGAAGAGCTCTTTGTAGAAAAGACGCACCTCCTGTACTGTTGCTTTTCTGTACTGATGGTAGCTGTATCAAATCTGTCTCCAACTAGAGAAGGAAATCTGAGATCGAATCTCCACTCTGCCTTTAGATGAAGAGTGGGAAGGATTCTTCCTTCTTGCCTAAATGCTACTCAGTAGTTATGTGTGGTCTTTGTTTGTTTGTCTGTTTTAAATGAGCACATTAAAAATCAACAAACAGTATCCTTTAAACTCCGTATCAGCTGCCTCAGTTCTCATCTGTGACACCAGCCTTCACTTCTCCCCTCTTTTTTTTCATATCTGCCTCTTTCCCAGGAACTGGAACTCTTTCATATTTTTTTTGTAAATACGTTTCTGGTTGTCTCCTAGATAGCTTACGTTGAACTGAAACTGTGGTATCTTTGTAGGGGATGAAAGCAACGTTTTGAAATTGGAACCTTGAAGTGGAACTGCACATAATACCAAACACATTGAGTCAGTGTTTAATAACACCACCTGAAAGTTTTTTTTACTTTTAAGTATGGTGGGAACTTCCACTGCTCAACTGTGCCCTGGGAAACATATCCTCTTCATATGGAATAGCCAAGGAGTTGCGGATGGGTGGACCACACGTGTGTGTGTTTCTCTGCAAAAGAGCAGGTTCCGTACTAGGTCTTTACAATTTCCATCCTGTACATATATATATATGCGTGTGTGTGTATGCTTCAGAGGTTTAGCACCACTGAGAATACTTTGACTTCCTTTTCCACCTAGATCGGCAGATTGGTTATTGGACAGAATGGTATCTTATCCACCCCTGCTGTTTCGTGTATCATCCGAAAGATCAAAGCAGCTGGTGGAATTATTCTAACAGCTAGCCACAGTCCTGGGGGTCCTGGAGGAGAGTTTGGAGTCAAGTTTGAGGTTGCCAATGGAGGTAGGTTTGTTTTTTTAATGACACATTACAACATTGCATTTTAGTATGGTGAAAATATGCTGACAAGGATAACTAAAGCTAGCTTTAACTATGTATTTTTCATTTATTCTGTTAAAACTGTGAAGAATATGTGCATGTTTTTTTTTTTTTTTTCAGTAACAGGAGTTTATTTCTGTATGTGTGTCTGTATGAAAAACATTAAATGTTCACTGGACTCCTTGTGTTTTCACAGCATTTTATATAGTCTGCCAGGTCATTGTAACAGTTGTAATCCTGTTATAAAGATGCCTGTGAGGCAGCTCAGTTTTGCCCATATTTCTGTGGTGCTTGGCATTGACTTTAAGGCACATAATTTCAGAAGTGCTGTAAGCAGTATAACTCATTGTGTTGTATGGAAGAAAGCATGTCTCGTGTTTACCCAGGAAATAACTGTTCTTATCCAGGGAGAGGATTGTACTGTTTTAACTGTTGCAATTCCACTGTTGAATCATGGAATCTGTGTATGTAGTTGATGCCTTGTTTTCCAAAGTCGCCAAGCTGACACTTGCAGGTGTGTGGTACATATTGCCTGTTCTACCTGTTACAGATCTGTGTACATCCATGAAACATCACGGTAGCAATTGCTGACACCTTATGTACACTTCCCATATTTAGAGTGCTTTCCATCTGGGAAAAGTGAAAGTGACTTTAAAATAATATTTCCCTCTCCGTTTTGAAGGTGAGGGAGTTGGAGGAGGAGATGATTCTCCTTTTTGTTCCTTCTTGAAAAACATACATGCTTAGAACAGTGGGATTTTATAGGCAGAATAGGTTTGAATCCCAGAGAGATTAAAGGGGCTGTGTAAGGTCAGTCAGTGTGGAAGCCAGAGTCAGAGCACAAACATACCAGAGCCAAACCATTAGGTACATTAGTGCTCTATAAACTTTAAAACACCATGTACACCTAAACTCTGTTTGATAAATGGCTGACAGTTGTTGGGGCATTCTTTTCAGTGTACTCTGCCTTTTTAAGGAAAATTCAAACATGCTATTAAGCTTCAAATACAAAACACTCCTCCAGCACTGGTCACAAAGTTCAATTCTTTATGATAATTGACAGAGATCTAATGAAAAGTAATTGGTTTAAGCTGCAGCTGTGAAAATGTTGGTTAAGTATTAGGTAAGACTTTTGAACTAAGAGAGTGGTTAGGCACCACACAAGCTCCTTGCGAAGGCTGTTGTTGCTGTGCACCTGTGCTCAGTCATTTTTGCAGACTCAACTCAGGCAGAAGCATTTTTTTTTCTGTAGCTGTAGGAGAGAAGGCAGAGCAACATGGTGGGATTTCCTTAGCTGGAAATACCAGTAGGACAGTACGTCCATCTGTCAAGGATGATCTGAAGCTAATGAAACCTGTCCTCACCCCTTGGATGAGTTTTGATTAGATGATTAAGAAGTAATTTTCTAAGACAAATGAAGAGTTAAGTGACTACTACTTATTGTGTTTCCTTGGACTATCTAGCACACTGAGGTGTAGCATGCTAATTTATGTGGCAAAGCTGCACTGAATATAGCAGGATTGGTAGAGCAGTTAGAAGTCAGAATGGAAAAGACAGAGAAGAGAGAGCACGTAGAAGAGAAAAGAGGAAGTAAGCTGTGTTACAGTGAAAGAAAAGACCTTATTTGCTATAGTTCTTTGAGTTTATTCCTGAATAACTCCAGTATATTGAGAAAAATATTGGCTCTAGCACTCAGTTTTTAACCAGGGAACCTTCATTTGAAACACAATGACCTGCCACTTTTCTTTTTATAGGGCCTGCTCCAGATATGGTTTCAGATAAAATCTATCAAATCAGCAAAACCTTAGAGGAATATGCCATTTGTCCTGATCTCAGAGTTGATTTATCACGCCTGGGAAGACAAGAATTTGACCTGGAGAACAAGTTCAAACCTTTCAGAGGTATCAATGTGTGCTTTTATGTATACCACATCCATTGATCCTAGATATTAGAATTGCTACAGAGTGATCAAGGGTAATTATTAAAAGAGAACTTTAATTCTTCAAAATGTCTTACTACAAGTTCTCAAAGTACTAGGTGCTGTAGGGAAGTGGTGTGGGGTTTTTTGCACTTAAGCTGATCAGAGAGGTCGTGGCTGCCCCATCCCTGGAAATGTTCAAGGCCAGATTGGATGGGACTTTGAGCAGCCTGACTTAGAGGAAAGTGTCTCTGCTCATTGCAGGGTTTGCAACTTGGTACTCTTTAAGGTCCCTTCAATCTGTGATTCTATAAGGAAGCTGAGTTACGAGATTTAAGTGCGTGGGACCTCATCATTTAGCCAAGTATCTTTGCCAAAAAACGCGCTTAGGCTTCCTAGTAGTTAAATACCTAACAAAAACATTTTTGGACTCAGAATAGTTTGCCTCCTTGAAGTCTAATTGATAAAACAGTTCATTAGAGTCTCAGTTGATTCATTCTTTGCTCAGGCCTTTTTAAAAACCATAAGATATGTAAAGGCACTGTGTATCCATTGACTCCAAATGTAAAGGGAATACTTGAGCACATGTTTAATTGTAAGCACATTAATACTTGATACACTTGATTTGAAATGAGCTAACACAGCCATTTTGTCCTGAAGGAGTAAAAAACATAAGGAAAAGGTCCAGACAGTCGTTTCAAATACCATCAAATAAAGTTCTGCATGACTGCAAGAATTCTTCCTCATTCCTAATGTCCTAGAATTAAAACCACTTCATTTTCCACCAAAACACACTTTGAGACAAATTTGGATAAATTCATTTTTTTGGTACAGTATCTTTGTTTTGGTTGCAAAAAACATATTCAGCTTTTTAGTCAAACAAAAGGCAAAGAAAATTCAGCTCAAGTGTCAGCCTGGAATCATACGATTGCCACAGTTTTAAATTTTACTTTCTCAGCTTTTTAGTCTCACCAAATTGTGTTTTTCTAAATTAAAATAAGACACCCCACCCACTCCTGTAGGTAGTAAAAAACCAGATTGAAAATAATTGCTACTTATCTGAATGTTTTTCTAAGGAAAAATAATTTCCCAGTCATCTCTTCCCAATATACATCATCCTGAGCCAGCAGAGCTGCCAGGAGTCCCTACTGAAGAAATGCAATTGGCTTATAATTGCATGAATAATTGTAGTTTACGTAATAATGAATACAGAATAAAAGTGCAGAAAGAATGAAAATAGGTTTAACAGTATTTTAAGATACTATCTGATGTATTTAAAACTTATACGTTTTTAGCTGTATGAACTGACTTCCGTGAGTCAAAGGTACAGAGGTGATGAAGCAACTGAGAGTAAGCCAGCTGGTTTTGGCACAAGCTAAAATAATTTTTAGACTTTATTTGTACACCTACTTTATCTTAACATGTGTGAGCAGCTCCACTGAAGCTGAGATATTCGTTCATGTATGTAAAGCTTAGAGACTACTGAAAAATTTTTAGGAGCAAAGCATAGAAGACGTGCAGTAGTGTAATTTCAGTGAATCCTTGACACTTTCAACATGCAGAATTAACTCAGTTTTGAATAGGTTTTACAGTTTGTTTTTCAGCCTTGGAAATCTTTTTTTTTTTTTTTNTATTCAAGAGATTGCCTCAATCTGTTCTAAGTGTCTGTGTCCTTTTCACGTCATCCTGAAGAAGAGCATTAGGATGAGGTCAGTGTATCTGAGGAAAGCTGGCTAATAGAGTCTAAGTAATAATTTAACTTGTAACTAAAGTATTTCAGGATACTCATTTAACTAGATGAAGAGACATTTGCGTAACATATGCTTTTTTGTTTAATCGGGAAATACACTGTGTTCCAAGATGACTGAGAAGTGTGGCTTTTGACAATTGTTGGGCATCTGCTTTCATTAGGACAGATTTATTTTCACTCATTCATTTAAATTTAATGTCTTACATCAAAAAGAACTAGAAAAAATGTAGCTCTCTACTTTTATGAATGTAGAATTAAAAAATTAACAACACCTGAGCAAAGAAGAGATGATGTATCTGAACCTAACTTTCCTAAGTCAGTAAGCTGTTAAATGCAAAAGTACAGTAGTAGGTTGATAACAAACAGGAGACAGATCCAGCTGTCAAAACCAAAGAGAATAGCCTGTATATCTCTCCTGATGGAATGATGCAGATAGATACTGCTGTCAGATAGAAAAATGAAATGTGTAGCTTCAGCTTGGCTTGGACATCTTCCATCCTCTGTGAATAAACCTCTGTTTAGCTTGAAAAGTTGATCAGTGGTTTAGTGTATGAGAGTTTATTTTGATAGGAAAGACTCTCATGAATATTTTCAATGAAATAGGAACTGTCAACTTATTCTACCTGTGCAGTGCTTTAGCAGGAAAGACTATTGATCTTTGCAAAGCTTAAAACTTGATGGTAGCCACACTGAAATCAGTGGAGGTCTGTGACTTTGCGTTCATGGGCTACAGAGCAAATCCATAGTATGTAGAGGCTGCATGCCCTGATTTTAGTTTAGGTGCATGGCTGGTGACATTGTACTGAAAGAGATATTCTACCATATGTGAACTGTAGTGATTTTTTTTCTTGCCTATTTTTTTCTAGTGGAAATTGTAGATTCTGTGGATATCTACCTCAATCTCCTTCGAAGTATCTTTGACTTCAATGCAATCAGAAATTTGCTGACTGGACCCAACCAGATTAAAATAAGGATTGATGCCATGAATGGAGGTATGAACTTAAGCTGATATTAGGTCAAAATTGTAGGTGCGCTACAATAGCTCCCCAATAAAGATGGTGCACTGGAATAGTTTCCCAATAAAAGTACAATGTGTAAAGGTCAGACATTTTAATAAGATTTAGGGTAAGAAGAAAGTATTCGAGCATTATACCAACAACAAGGCAATCTGAACAGTAGGTTAGGTGCCGTATTAGGCAAAAAGGTTAATCTTACTCCATGAAGAAGTGAAGGCATATGTGTTCAATATATGTTCTCATTTATTCTACGAAGAGTAAATTCTAAATTGTATGAAATTAGTTACGTCTGAATAAATTGTCCCTAAGAGTCCTTAAAGAGTTGGCTGAGACCTCTGTCTCACTAACATTAGCTGTTGGGAAACAGATCAGTATGCTATCTATTTTAGGCTACATCATGAAAAAAAATCTTTGGATAATGTTGATGAATAGGAATGTAAGTAATACTGTTCAACTTTATCTTATGGAAGAGAAGTTCCACTGAACAAAGCAGGTTTTGTTCTTTAGTGAGATTACAAAAACAGGGAGCTGAGTAGATTTAGAAAGCTTCTGTAAACCACTTTATCTAGTACAGTGTGATAGTCACTGTTCAAAACATCATATTGGGCATACAGTCAGCGTGAACACCCAGTTTTGCCAAGCTACGGCAAAAGGGCAGATGGTGTCGTTGTAAAATACAGAGGGAACAATGATGAAAGCACTGCCTTCTGTCACCTGTGGTGCTGGAGAGAGTGTTACTCAAACTGATTGTAGACCTCTCATGTCCAGATCTATAGCTGAGTGTTGAAAAATACTTCACATGCTCAAAAAGATGCATAGACTGCCTCATGGTTAGAAAAAATGGTGCATCACAAAAATTTTAGAGAACTGGGTTGGTTTAGTTTGTTTACAAAGTGGTAGAGAATTGCATTTATGACTTTATATCTTTCTGGAGAAATAGCCATATTGGGCTATGTAGTACACATACTGTAAATGTATATAAAAATATTTGTTTATAGAATACAGAAAATTGTGGCTTTTTTTTTTCCCATGGAAAAATTATTTTTCCACCTTCAATTCCCCAAAATACCAAAAAGAGTAAATAGTGGGAAGTTTAAATTTCAAATTGAAATGTAGCTTGCTCATTTATGGGATAACAGTGAATAACCACTGGAGTAGTCTACCAAAGATTGTGGGGATTTGCCCTTCTCTTGATGGGATCAGATTGAAAGACTTTCTGGATGAGATGCATTAACTAAAAAGTGAGTCACCAGCCCAGCCACAATATAGTGAACGTAAGAGAGGACTGTATGTGTATGTGGACAAACTGTCTTCCACAGTTTGTTTTAGCTCTGCAACTCTGGAATATGCTTTTATAGCTGAAGACACGGATAGTTTAACATTGGCATAGAAAAAGAGTGATTTGTCAGGAGTCCGTTCTTGGTGAGAACCTGATTCATGACTTCTAAATTTTCTTAAACACACGTTTCTCACATAGTTTTACCTCAGGTTACCAGTTGCTCCAATTAGAAAGATTTGTCAGTAAGGTAGGGAAGAGAACACAAGAGTGAGCAATCACTCATGATTTTTTTTACTTGTGACTGACCTGTTAATACCTGCCTCAGGGATGCAGAAAGCTCAGTCAGTTGTTAGTATCTGTTCAGCTGCCAAATGCATAAAATAATTAGGATACATAATAGCATGAGATGGGGTCATAATTGACTGTATCTTTAACAAAATAAAGAAGTTGTTTTGGAATTAGTTTTGAGAAACTTTTTATTATCTATGTGGTAGTAACTAAAATTCTTTGTTGGACAAACCTGTGAGAATTTTAACATTAAATTGGAGGGTCGAGGTAAGTTTGGTTTGTGTTTGTATTCCCTTACTATTTACTTTCTTTGCTATTATGTGTTAGACTGTTGTTTGCATTCCAGGACACATTAGAATAGTGTCTTGTTTTTATTCTAGTGAAAAGAAACTTTGTATGTGTATGGTGATTTCTTTACTTAATAGTGGGTAAATCTTTCACCATTCAGTGATTACTTTTTTGCTTCCACTTGTAGGGAAGTGTGTTTCTAATGCTGAATTGCTGATTGATTATTGACTGGAGAGACAATCACATACTCCTCTGACAGAACAGTTTGAGTTCTGTTGCTAGGAGAGATGTATAGAATTGCTAAAAGTAGTAAGTCTCCATGCTACTGTGAAAAATTTGAACGTCAAGGATATGCTTTTGTGATTGCATGGCAGATTTCTGGTTTTGCAGTTATGGGACCTTACGTGAGAAGAATCCTGTGTGATGAATTGGGAGCTCCTGCAAATTCAGCTATAAACTGTATTCCTCTTGAGGATTTTGGTGGACAGCCTCCTGATCCCAATTTAACATATGCAACTGCCTTGCTGGAGGCTATGAGAGGTGGCGAGTATGGATTTGGAGCTGCTTTTGATGCTGATGGAGTACGTATTTTGATTTGTGTGAAGGTTTCACCATAGTTGTTGTTTTGTCTGGGGTCAGATATGGGACATGTAAGTATAATTTATTTGCTTTTCAATATGCCCTTGAAGCTGAAAGCGATATTACTTTCAAGTACAGATGATAGCATTTACAGCCCATAAATCAGACACATATGTTGTAATTTGTCTCTGCAGATGACTGCAAATCAAACAGGATTCAAATGCAGAACAACAATTCTTAAATATTAGGCTGATTTTATCTTGTACTGGTGTAATACTTTTATTCTCTGGTTAGGAAGAGGCAGTATAAATAGATCATAAAGATTTTTCACAATAAGTAGTAACAAAGTTACAAAAAAGTTGGTTTTCGTTAACATCTTAAATTGGGGGATTTTGAACTAAATGAAGCACTGAATCATAATCTCTATTTGTTTATGTCGTATTATCAGCACTATAAACAACAGAGTATTACAGAGACAACTTTCTGTCCTGACAGGGTGGGAGAAAGATGAAAGGATTCTGAAAAATAGAAGCTGCTTTTGTTGTTGGCAAACACAAAACACCCTCCTACTCCCAGTATATTGTGTGTTATTGCAAAAAGATTCTTGTACACAAGCATTCCCTGGCAGACACAGACCTAATGAAGTGGCATGTAGGAGGCTGAAGCTAGGGACCGATGTGGAGCTTTGATTTGCAAGACTGGAGGGTGTGATGGTGTGATAGAGAGATTATAAACCTGCCAGGATAGTACCAATAAATTATTATGAATGAAGAGAGATGCAAATAACACAAACCCTGTATTGTTTTGGTTTTTTTTTTTTTTTCCCCTACCTACCTACATACAAGGAATCTAACAAGTGAAATTACCGTGGAATTTAAGATGCTTTTTTGAATTTCTTTTCTTCTCCAGGACCGCTACATGATCCTTGGCCAAAATGGTTTCTTTGTTAATGCATCGGATTCATTGGCTATAATTGCTGCCAATTTGTCTTGCATTCCATACTTTTGTCAGATGGGTGTCCGAGGATTTGGGAGGAGCATGCCTACCAGCACAGCCCTGGACAAGTAAGATGATACATTTACATGTATCACCTTGGTCATTGCATTAGTTATCTCTTCTTTTTGTACTACAGAGCAATTCCAGAATTATGAAGTCTTCTGATAAGAGCTTCTAATTTCACAATACTTGTATGCTTTATGACTTTAAGTAGTTTCAGTCTTACTAGTTTTGGTCTTACCTAGACCAACCTGTACTTGGATTAAAATAGTTTAATTCAGCCTGGAAAATAAATAAATCAATAGGATAAATGTTTTTGAGAGCACAAATTCCTTTTCCAAATAACTTTGCTTATAAATAATGGTTTATAGCCTAATCTAGCAGTACATCTCATGAAAGTTGTGGAAGTTTGAAGCAGATGGGGTACTAATTCAGTGCTACAAAAGCATTAAAAAAAACTCACACAAAAGCCTTCTCTTATTTTAAGCAGTTGAAATATTTTTTATTTTCAAGAGAATCTTAAAATTACACCTAAAGCTATTTTTTACAAGACTAATCTGCTCTTGAAAGATTTGCTGGATATGCATCCTGTGATAGCAGCTAAATTTTGAAGAAGTTTCATCCAGGCCTAAATTTTCTGTAAATATCAGCATAAGAGTATTAAGCTAAATATTTTTGCCTTATATATTCTGTGTAGAAAGATCATTCACTGAATAGATTGTGTCTCTCTTGATCAGGTTGCATAGCTTTGCTAACACAAAGGACCTGCTGCCCCCATTAAACATATCTAATCAGGAAACAGTAATTTTGAAGTGAAATGTAGCTTGTGTGGAAAAGTTGATTGCTCTTTGAAAAGCAAAGATAGTAAGGTGCTTCCTTGAAAGTTACTAAATTCAGAGCTAGCAGCTTTCTCTAGTGCTTGACAGAGTCTTCAGGGAAATATTCCTTATTTGCAGGAAGGATTAGTTTAAGGAAATACTGTTAGGTCAGGATTTACTGTATTTTGTTCATTCTATTTGGAGGTCCAACAATCTCACCGTTCCAGAGAAAGATACTATTATATTGACATACTGTTTAAAATAAATAAAGGTATCATTTTGGATAAACTACAGGATATCTGCATTTCTGTAATGCTTAAAGAAGCGATGACATTTAAATATGTTTGTCTTCTTTTTTTTCAAGCTTGGTAACTATTTCAGAAAGTATGAATGTACCAAAGTCTCCTTCAGTAACACTGTGACTATCTGAATTATGTTCTTGACAATGTTTACTTGACCTTCTGAAGCACAGATTGTCTCATGGTGATTACTGCCTTATTTAGTTCTGCAGAGCTCAGTCTGATTATTAAATAAAACTGAGAATTGATAATGATGGAAGGTTGTAAATATTTTCCCAGCCAGTCTTACAAATATTTGTTGTTATGAAGTTTGCAGTCTGTATCCACGACACTTGAAGTTAATTTTTTTCTTTTGCATTTGTCTTTGTTTTCCTGAAGATTTAAGTTAAATATTTTCAAAGTGGTCTTCAAAATATCTGGCTTCTAATTTTCTGCAAAAATGCCATTATGTGATGCAGAGATTCAGGCTTTGGTGGCCAAATTGTATAACCTGCTTAATTTGTGAGTGTCAATGCTGAACACATTCATTGAAGAGCCCAGCTAAGACCTGATGTCACAGTCAGTGGTTCATCTGAAGCAACTCACTTTTCTTATGTTCAGGCCACTTTCCAGAACTTCTCCAGTAGGTCTAGAACTCAACTCAGCAACTCAGTTTTTGTCTTGCCAGTGCTCTACCATCTAGCAGTGCTCTTCTAATGCTACCTCTATTATTGTTGATCTACTTTGCCATAAGGACTTCTGGTCAGCTCATGGTCTACCAGGACCTCAGATCCTTTTCTGGAGAGCTGCTGTCCAGCAGTTTGGCCCGCAGTGTGTATGGGTGCCAAGATTATTCCTCCCCATGTACAAAACTTGGCAGAGTTGCCCTGTATTGGCTTTCGTGAAGTTCCTATTTGTCAGTTTCTCCATCCAGCTGAGATCTCTCTGAATGGCAGCACAATCTTCTGGTACATTACTCTTTTTGGTGTTGTATCATGTGTAATCTTGCTAACTCTGTCCTGTCATCCAGGTCAAAAAGGAAGATGTTAAACACTGTTAGCCACAGTATTGGGTCATGGGGGTTGCCCCTGGTGACTGGCCTCCAGCTAGATCTTGTGCTGCTGATATGCAGATTTGAGTCTTCAAATTTTAAATCCACTTCACTCTTGACTTATGTAGCCAATAAAAACAGATTTGGATAGTGAAAAACAGAAAATACATAATTTAAGCCAACATCTTTCCCTCAGTCCTTTTTTCCTGGGGCTCAACTTGTTTCCGTCATTATTCTACTTTGTTTACCCTAAATGGGGCAGGGGCCTTAGTTAATGAAGTTGGGGTTAGTCTGTAACAGCTCCCCTGTGCTGCTACTTCTTCCTCCTGCTGTTCCTCTGCTTCAGCATGGATGTTCCTCATGGGCTGCAGTCCTTCAGGAAAAAATTTGGTCCAGCGTGGGCTTTCCACCAGCTGCATTTCCTGTTAGGGAATCTCTCATCTGGTGAACTGTGGTTCTCTCCACGGGCTGCATGCACCATGCACCTGGAACAACTCTTTCTCCCACTCCCTATTCTCCGACCTCAGTGTTCACAGGGCTATTTTGCCCCAGTCCAAACTGCTAGGCAGCTTTTTGCCCTTTTAAAGAATGTCCCAGAGGGGACACCAGCTTGGCTGCTGGGCTCATCTGTGCCCTGTGATGGATCTGTTGTAGCTGACTGGAAGGCACTGTGTCTGGCATGGAGCAGGACAGGCCTCTGCTCACAGAGGCCACTCTGCAGCCCAGAAAATGGTGCCATGTATACCTGGTACAAAATCTAAAATAATGCCCTTAGATACTTTAAATATTTCTCTTATATCTGGACTGTCATTCATTCAAATTGCCATTTGAGGCAGTAGATGCATAGCAGACTTTTTAATATACAAAGGTTAAGTGGTAAGTTTTGTTCTTATTCACACCTGTCTACATCCATGGGTTTCTTAGACATGTTCCATTTGCCTTTCTGGGTTTAATCTTGAAGTATGACAGCTTGAGTTAGTCATAATTTGGCCCTTAATGCATGTAGAGCACCATTCAGTTCAATGGGAATGGTTGTTTAGAAATACTTTGAAAAATCTTTTTTGTTAGTGGATTAGAAGAAATAAATAAAGGAAAAGGACTTTCAGGCCAACTGTTATCTACATCATGCAATAATATGGCCAAAATTAGAACAACAATTGATTAACAAGGGAGGGAAAGCACATTTAATAAACAGAGCACTTAAAAAAAAAATCTTCTGTGCTGTTGAGAGCTGATATTCCATATTTTCTGTATTTATTGTTCTTACACTAGAAACAGAAAAACAGTGTTAGAATAAATGTGACTGAAAAGGATGTGATGACATATGTAATAGTAGGTGCAATAGGACAGTAGAAGCAGTGCCTAGGAAAAGACAATTACATTCTACTTGTTAGTCTTCCTAATGAAGTTAGGGAATGCTAATTTGAAGCACATCTAACTGGGATTTAATACAGCCACTACTCTATAAAAAATGAAAACAATTGGAAATCTTTTCCAAACAGATATTGCCATGGTAGGGAAACAAAGATAACAATGGTAAAAAAAATTAATTTTTTTTTCCACAAGATGAATGTATTTGATTCATTGTATTTGATTATGTCATCACAATGTCTCTGGCATAACACTTCAGTTGTTGGAGCCCTACTGTTGTCTGAAAGGAACAATTTGATCTGTCTCTACAAAATGAATCTTACTATAGTGTACCCACTGTCTCCTTTGACCCGCTTCTGGACTTTGGTAATAAGAGTAACTCTCATAAGGGAATCAGATCAATTCCTGTCCACTTGGCTACTTATTGTCTTCTGAGGTCATGGGCCTCTCTTCTCAAGTATATGCTAGAGAGCAAATGAAACCCATCTTTTCTTATGGTGCTTCCATAGTGTGTGGTGATACTTCAGTCTAAATCATTGAACTGTAGTTTTTCACAGAATCACACAGAATCACAGGGTGGTAGTGGTTGGAAGGGACCTCTAGAGATCATCTAGTCCAACCTCCCTGCTCAACCAGTTCCACCTAGATCAGGTCACACAGGAACGCATCCAGATAGGTTTTGGAAACCTCCAGAGAAGAAGACTCCACACACTCCCTGGGCAGCCTGTGCCAGGGCTCCCTCACCCTTAGCTATGGGGGGGAAAAAAAAAATCATACCTAGTAGAAAGAATTTTAAAAATCTGATGCTTTTTGACTTGTGTGCAAGGTGATACATTGTTTAATAGTTTTTCATGGTGCATTATTAAACAGAAGGAAGCAATAAAAAAAAACAAAAAACCAAAAAGCAATAATGCAGAATGCTCTGTGTTGATTAGGAATATAGCATAACAAGGGGAGCAGTAGCTTACAAGAGAATTCACTCAAGATGTTTAACATTTATGCGTCTGCTTGAAGTGACTGCGGGAATATATTGGCATGTACTTCAGGGAGAGTGTAACGCTCGACAGGAAACATCTGCTTTAACATGCTCCAATATCAACAGGATTGTGGCAGTACGTCTCCAGGCTATAGTTCTCTGGCAATGTGTAGTCTTAGGTTGGTGCACTTTTTCTTGCAGGGAAAGTGAACTGCATATTGTGTTCAACAGACTACTCTTTTTTACATATCCTTGTATTCTGATTTATCTGATGCATGCGTAACAGGAAAGGAAATGTAACACTGAGATGTTAGCTAATGGTTTACAAAATGACAATGACAGGAGTGAGTAAAAATTGTTTCTGTAGGAATTATGAAGATGAGTGAGTGTGGAAAATAGCAGTGAAATTGATACAGGAAAAGAGGGTTGTTGAGAGAATACTGCTGTGCCTAGCACTACCTGATACCCTATTTCTACAGCCAGGTCATTTCAACATTTTGTAGATATTCTGAGTGTACTCACCCTGAGCAAAGTTAAGGGCCTTTCCCACTCCTGGAGTTTTTATCTCATTGTGAGATCTGGGAAACAAATAAAGAGTTGGCTGCTTAATAGGAATTGCCCAAGAAGAGGTCCTTTCTTCATTCCCAGCTTAGGTCAGTTTGCTTTTGTCTCTCACTCCTACCTGGAAGCACTAGAGAAGCAAAATGTTGGTAACCAACATTTCTCTTTGCCGTTTAAAACACAATCATAACAGAAGGATATCACAAGGATGTAATGAAGCTTATATAATGAGGTTGTGTGTTCTCTTATGTCAAAGTCAAGCTATGCACAAAAAATTATGTAGATTTCATGGGAAAATAAAGAAAGAAGGGCTGACTCTTCTACTGCGAGTGGTTCCCAGGGTCTGGTACCAGCAAGGACAATGCTTTTGGGGATTCAGTGGTCTAAGCCCAGGTCTCAACCAGAGAATGCAAACCCAAGGTGATCATCTTTCTTCTTGAAGCACTAGTCCCTTCCTACATGTTTTTGTGAGGGATGTATTGTCTGGTTTAACTGCTTCTGCTACTTCTTCCTGTAAAGCTTAGTGTTTCCTCTGTAAATACTGGGAAAAGTTTCTGGATGAATTAATGGATGGGGCCTTTTATTGCTGTTTAACAGGCAGTGTCAGCTAAAGTAATGCATATCTCTGGCCATGGAGAAGAGCATACTCCATTTCAGCTGTGTCTTTGTGATTGCTTCCTCTAATTCTTCTTTACAAATCCTTATTAATTGTTTTGGCATGTATTTTCTTGTGAATCTGTAGCTCATTTCTTAGCAACCATCTGCTCTTCTTCTGTATTGTTGATCATCTGTTTTAATGAAGGAGTTTGTACCACAAGCAGGGTAGGTACTGGGTCTTTCTTTCTCTATATAGACGTTCTTCATTGCTGCGTTGTAGGGGATTCTTCTAACATAGAGATTTCTCCAAGTCATAAATACATCCTTCTACATGGTTGGTACTGCATTCACTCTGTGACTGTGATTTTTTCAAGTTATGCCAGTTGTGACCTCAGTCTTTTTATCTTCCTTCAGTAGGATAAGTCAGCCTCACTTTCTCTTATCTGGAATAGGCTTGCTGTGAATTTTTTAAGACACCTCTGTCAAACCGGGTCCATGTCACGTACAAGCAGTTTTTAAATTAGATGGAGCAGAAGGACAAGCTCTTTCTGGAATGTTGCAGAAGGGCAACTGCATAAAAGCTTCATCAATATAGTTTAACATGTTTGAAATGTAATGCAAAGTTGTTGGGCATTGTGATGGGGAATTTGTTCAGAATTTGGAACTAAAATAACATTACAATTAAAAATTGTAATTAATTACAATTTTTACAATTAAAATTACAATTAAAAAATGTAAGACATGTTTTAAAAGATTTGTGGAGGAAAAATCCCAACAACTTTTATTACAAGACATTGATGTCCTTTTATTAGCTGTGGCTCTTAGTTTTATTTTTCCAATGTGCCTGTAATCTAGCAGTTATCCTTTCATCCCTATGGAGCTATCTTTGTCTTGTAGTTTCTTTGATGTTGGATTTGACATGCTTTAGGTTAGGATGGTATATTTGACTGTTGCAAGCCCATTGTATTCTTGACTATCCTGCATTTCATTATCCTAGACTGTATTGATGATAGCTTGCTGCCCTCTGTGATCATGGCAGGGAAATTTTGGCTGTATATGTGGTAAGATGTTTATCCTGCACACTTTTTAGGACAACAGCAATCAGACTCATAGATAACTTTCTTAGCCAAAGATGAGAATGAGCCTCTCTCTATGTATTGCATACTTTTAAACTTTCCAGGAGAGAATTAATTGGTACTGCATCTTGTGTTCTTCGGTGGCTGCATTTCATTGCTTGTGAAAAAAAGGTCAGAAAACATGTAATAGTCCTGTGAAATACCAGCATAAAACTCTTTGTTGTCCTTTATTGATGAATGGCAAAAGAGCCTATGAAGTCTGGTGGCTTACCCCCTTTCATTTGGGAAACATCTTAGTTTTTGTGTCTCAGAGGGTTTCATGGCCGGTCCTGAGCCTGAAGCCAGACGAAGAACAGCAGGCTACAGAGCAGCCTTACACAACATACAACTCTTACTCTCATTCATTATTAGCTTCATCTTGGGCTGTGACATGGAGCACTGAGATACAGCTGCTTAGCGTATAACGATCAGGTTCTCTAGTTGTGCAATGTGCAGCTTTCAGGACTGAGTACAGAAGGGTGTATTGAAAGCTCTCTTCATTTAAAAGGAAAAGATGAGTTGAAAGTGATGCAGTGCTCTATTTAGAGCTTAAGCTTTGTCTGTAAATGTTGTCAGTTTGTCCACCAAAGCTAGTGACAAGAAGATTTGGTTCAGGTTCTGTAAATTTGATTGGCTCTTGTTAAGAGATATGTTTATTTCCAGTTCTCACAAACAAACATAACTTTTTGTCTGAGCTTAATATGCCACATGTGAAAAACTACCTGGGAAAAAAATAAACTTTTTTCAAAACATTCTGAGCAGGCCTTGCACTGTGCAGGAGACAGATACTGGGTAACAGAAAGTCCATGGTTTTCTTAGTGCTGCATCTGCCTTATATCTCAAAAACATACACAGCTGTAAATAAACAACAGGAATTCCTACAAATGTCCTGATAAGAACGTTGAGAAGCATTTTAATTAAAATAATCTGAGGAAATTTACAGCAAGCCTGTTACATAGGACTTTGTGACTAGTAAAAGAAAGTTTAAAATAAAGGCCTCTTTTCTTTCAAGGGCTTATGTAGTCTCATTTTACACATCAACCTAGAAGGGCTCCCATGTGGATTAGCGTGTCTGAACATGTTTAGCCTGTACTGGACAGCACAGCTGGTGTCAGCCCAGGAGCAACCTCTCCCATCAAAGGATTTTTTTGTAAATGGATGACCCTTGTGAAGAAGACTTCCTGCTGATTTCAAAGAAAACATTTCTGGCACAGAATTTCAAAACAGTATGTTTAAAATTATACTTCTCATGTGTATTAGAGTATAATCTTCTGCTAAGCTAGTTAGGTTGTTTACAAATTAAGAAGACGGGAAATTGGTCTTTACATTCTGGATGTTTTGAAGAAGGTATCTTGGAAAAGACTGTGGCAGAGCCAAGTTACTTAACATTATTTGAAGAAGTTTGAGAGTCCTGTTAAAAGACATTTTACTTTAAGTCGTAGTCAATTGTCAGATTAGTTTTTATGAAGCATAAATACTGTGTTTCCTTTTGTGCGGAAATGAAGAAGCCTAAGATCTTTCCATTTTCAACAATTCTGTGATCTTGTAGTAACAGTCTATTCCAATGACATGTTATATTTTTTTTGTCCTTTTGAATTTTTGCTGTTTCTATTAATGCTTTACAGCTTTATAGCTGTCAAGCTTCTTTCTTCATTTTTCTTCCCAGCCAAGGATCACAGCCACACAGAGCACTTGCTAATTCTCACTCTCTAAAATCCATAGAACAGTTCGCACAAGAGAAGAAGCGGAACTAGTGTAAGGAAGGAGATCTGAATCTAATAGCCATCATTAGGAAGCTACTAGAATAAAACATGTCTAACCAACCTGATTGCCTAGGTGATAAAGTGTTTGAATCTGTTGATGAGGTTAGGGCAGCAGATGTCATTTTGTTCTGTTTTATCAAGGCTTTTGGCACTGTGTTCCACATTATTCTTGTGTCAACGCAGAACTTTATGGTTTGGATGGGTGGACAACTAGATAGACAAAAATATGGTTTGATGGCCACGTTGAAGAGCCATTGTTTAACTGAGCTCTGCAGGGTTCTGTTCTGTGGGGTACGACAGGGATCTGTTCTGTGATGTGTCCTGTGTAATGTCTTTATCAGTGCTCTGGATGAGGAGACGGAGGGTACTCATAACCAAGTTTGCAGATTATGGCATATTTGGAGGGTACCTGTTGCTACACTGGAGGGCAGAGCCACCAGTCAGGGTTATCTGAACCGACAGGAGGAATGCATGAGCAAAGACTCGATGAAATTCAGCAAGGACAAAAGGTAAATCTTGCCTCTAAAAAAGCAGAGCCCTTTCAGGCTGGGGACAGAGGGGCTGAGGAGCAGCTCTGCAGAGACAGACTGGTGGGCTGCGCAAGAGCCAGTTGTGTGCCCTGGAATAGGAGAAGGCCAGGAGCACCCTGGGCAGTATGAGTAAGATCATGGCCCTGAGTGAGTTGATATGCTCTTCTCAGCATTTGTGAAACCACTTCCACATGGTGTCTGGTTTGTTGATCCCCACTACAGGAAAGACATTAGTAAACTGTAGCAAGTTTAGTGTGGGATCACCAAGAAAGATGGGGACTGGAGCACAGGCCCTATAAGGAGAGATTGAGAAATTGGATTTGTTCAGCATGGAGAAAGATGGCTTCAGTGGGACCTAAAAGCATCTGCCTGTACCTACAGTGAAGCTGTTGAAAAGATGGAGCCAGGTGTGGCACAGCTATACATAGTGTGAGGACAAGAGCTAACAATAATAATTTGAAACAAGGAAGTTGTTCAGTGTCCAGCTGGTTAAAGCTATGAGCAACCTTGTCTTACCTCACAGCTGGCCCTGCTTTGGTCAGGAGGTTGGACTAGAGACCTCCTGTGGTCACTTCCATTTTGGATTACTTTATAATGTTGTGGATCTGTGAGGAGACCTTTACTAAAAAGTCTGCATGCCATCAAGACTATTGAGCCTGCCTGCAGTCTTGCAGTTTTGTAGTTACCATGATTAACAACAAAGAGATCTGTAGAAAAATCTTGATGTTGCCTTAAATTACTTTTTTTTTCCCATTTTCTTCTAAAGCAAAGAATTATGCAACTAGAGAAACTGCAGGTTTTTTTCTCATCATTTTCTGAGCTATCCTGCTAACTCTGCATGAGAGGATGTATGTCGTATTACAGTTCTTGAGAGGTGAAGAACCAACCAGTAATGTTTAATATGCTGCTAAAGCTCTTGTCTCTCTATTATTCAGGCAATTTAGAGTACTCAAACAGCAATTTGAATTGCTGTCAATACAGAGTTTCGTACCACATGTTGTGGTTACACTCACATCTGTTTTGCATCTTTGTCAACGAGCATAGGCACAGTGCCTTTTGAAGCAGATGAACTCATTGTAATAAGCCTGAAAAGGCTAATGATTATGGGCCAGATGTAATCCTGGTTAATGGAGGGGTTTTCCCCTCTGCTTAGTTCATAGGATTGTTGCATTTCCTGTAAAAGACCACAGGTCTTGCCAGTCATTAGTTATGACATTACTGAGATTCACCTCTGTAAGTATCTGTAAAAGGATGTAAGGAGAATACCTCTCCTTTTTCTCAGTTTATTGCATCACTTCTCTGGTAGAGTAAAACTTCCCTGTCATTTTCTATAGCACAAGAGAACTTGTGAAACACTTCCTCCTTGCCTGCATAGATTTTTAAATTTTTTCTGGAAGACTCAGAGGTTCTGTGTGCGGCAGTGACTGTGCAGGACTTGAGTCTAGAATAGAAAAGCTCCCTGTTTGGGAGTGTGGAGATGTGGAAGCCTTGGGTCTTGGGTGCTTCTTGTTCAGGCTTTGTGGTTTTTTTTTTTTTTTTTCCTTCAATGTATATGTGTGTTACAGACACTTCTAACATTTCATTGTTGGGCTGAACGTGAAGTTTTTGCCAAATTCTTCATGAGACGAAGTCCACTACTGAGGTTCTTTTGTGTCATTTTGTGCTCAGGTGTGTCTTACACTGCTAGGTGAATTTCCTTTTCCAGGAACTGGCTTTCTTAAAACAACTTGAGTCTTCTTGTTTGTTCCTGTTTTTTTTTCCATGCATTAAGAGTATGCTCCTACCTACTGTATTCAGAAAGCCAGTAACAGGGCAGGCTGTTAATACAGCCTACTGCAGGACAGCAGTGACAGCTGTTTTTTTTCTGGATGTATAAACCAAAAAGCTTGCTATTGCTTTCAGAGCTTTCAGTCATAGGCCATGTTATTGGGAATGGAACCGACACAGACTAACACAGGCAGCTGCAGTCATAAAAAAGTGGACAGTATCTTTCCAAGAACAAAGCATAATCTTTCCACTGCTGAGTCATGGCAGAATTCAGAAGCTAAAAAAAGTTTGGAGTCTTTAAAGGAATTACATTTGTTATTATAGAATTAAAGTATTATTTGTTATTTATAGAAGTTCACTGAAAATGCAAGTCATCATGTCCCATGACCAGCCATTCCCTTTGTCCTTTAATTTACTGACAAGGAGGAGTTAACTTACTCTATAGGCATATGAATGCAAAAACAGTAATGAAAAATGAGTCTTGTGTCTCAGGAAGGGCTTGAATACTCTTAGGGATTACGGCAGTACATCTGGAGAGTGTGGCCATATGCTTGCCAGATGACTGGACATTTCTTCGTTAGTACAATGGACTCTGCAATCAAACCTCAGATTTTGTGTGGATCTGCAGTACAGCTGTGTGTGATTTGTCACTGGAACGGGCTCCCCAGGGAACCATGCATCACTCCAAGCCTGGCAAACTTCAGGGAGCATCTGGATGACAGTCTGAGTTGGATGGGTTGGTTTTAGGTAGTGCTGCGAGGATCAGGGAGTTGGACTTGGTAATCCATATGTATCCCTTCCAACTTGAGAAATTCTGTGATTCTAATTTCACCTCACAGGAACTCTGAGTACTGTGTCAACTGGTTTTATTATGTGAAAGACAAAATTTTGATGGAGTATCTTGCTGCCGAAGCACATCTCTCCCTCACTGTATATTCATAGAAACGCTTGTGTTTGCTAGCTGTCTTTAGCAAAGCAGCATTCGTCTCTTGCATTATCTTTTAGCACAACCATATGTAGATACTTTATATGTCAACAGCTGTTTCTAGTCATTCTGTTAGACCTTACGTGAAGGGAATAATAAAGTTTTCACATGGCAGGGAGTCACAGGCACTTTGTCCTGAAGGTTAAGCTTCTTTTGGGAGCTGACTCTTGAAACATTTACAAAAGAGGGTGCAAAGCTATGCATTTTGGATTTGAATCTCAAAGTGATGACTAAAGCAACATGAGAACAGCACTTGGTGTGGAACGTCACAGTGAGTACACCTGTTAGCATCCCACACACACTGAAGAAAACAACCCCATAATAAAAAAGTTACACAGGCTGTGTGTCTTGTGCAAAGCTTTCCAATACATTTGTAACCAAGAGAAACAGCAATAACAACATTAGTTACTGTAATACTTTTTTATTAGAAGTTTTCAAACTTGTATGTTTGAGTTTCTGAAAATACAGAGCTTAAAGGCAGTGATTGCATATTCATGGACTTGCATATTATACACAAGGGGTAGGGTGGTGTTATTTATATTAAAGAGAAGGAAGATGTTTTCGCATGTATATAGCTTGCAAGTGTAATTGTATACATAGTTTTTTGCCATAGCTTATCTGTCTGGGAGTCCAGTGAGGATTTTCATTTTTTTCATCACTTCTGTCAGTTACATCACTCATTTGACTTTCTGCGAAGTATGGACTTTGTTGTTGTTAAAAGTCATTAGGGTTTTGCTGTCCAAGTAGCATTTATTACCGCTAAAACAACATCATGAGGCTGCCAAAGTGTCACAGTGTGGACAAAGCCACAGATTGTAAATTTCGTTAAAGGACTGCCCTTTTTTGTTTATTTCATTTGGTAGTATGGATCTCATATGTGATAAGTGTAGGACTACAGCACCATGGGAACCTGTGCTCTTGTCTTTGTGCTCTCTAGAAGGCATTTATTTCCATCTCTAACTACCAAAGTTCAGCGATAGTTTCTAGTACTCCAGCTCCCTACGAGGTACACCTAAAGCTCTCTTAGCTGCTTTTTGTGGGGGGGTCAAAACTCTTTACAAACCTGTTTTGTTTTGCTCTTTCTCCCATCATTGAAAAATGCTTAAAAGGCCAAATTTATGCTTGCTTTTGGGGATTGTACTGACATTGTTACCAATCTGAGTTGCATGCTTCTCATCCAGTTTAAATCTACCCCTTAGCAAAAATTATCTTTGTGGTGGATATCATTTAGCATAATTAGAGTGTTAATTTGGGTTTTCACTGGAATTAAGTGTTTGTAGAAAGTCCAGCTAAGTTTACTGTAATAATATTCAACTACAGTTTACATAAACCCATAATTCCCTTTCTTTTCTATCTTTCCAGCCACTGTCAAATGCAGAATTAGTCAAGCTCTATATGACATGTGTTTTCTGAGCACTTTGTTATTTGTACCGGATTTAAGTCAATTCTTTGTTTCACTGGAAAGAATTGTGGAAAGCTGGGCGATATATTTTTGGAAATTCTTCAAATGAATAATTCAGGTTATTAAAAGTTTGTTACTTATGAATGTATGAGTGTCTCTGCAATGCTTTTACATGCCTAAGAATATTCCTGTACCTGAGATAAAATGGGCAAAGAGTCCTCCTGTGCCTGTTGCTCTGCCCCAGTTTAAGGAGAGCTGTTTTACACACTCCTTATTTAACCAGCTATCTTCAGGATCTTTCAGACATCACCTTGTGACTTGGGAGACTGCTGGAAAGTCATCATTAAGTGAATTGAATCCATATGAGCAGAAACTCAGAGAAGAAAAATGACTTCTTAACATTCATTAACTGTTTATTCTAGAAGGCTTTCTTCTCCCATCTGGATCTGACAAACTGGCCTTCTTCCTGCAAGTTCATTGTCTCAGCTACGATTTGTTACTGGTGACTGGTACCTGGTCAAGCTAATCAAACAATAGGGCTTTGAGATTAAGATTAAATGAAGTCATATAAAGAACAGAATTTTCCCCTTCTAGGGAAGAAAGAACACAAGCAATTTATAGGCTTAGTACAGACAAACATCTCTGTTTGCTTTAGCTACAGTGAAGAATTGCTAGGCTTCTTTATAGGGTGTGGCTGCAGCATCTGTTTTTTTTTTTTTTCTGTATAGATGTACACAGTGATGAAAATTCTGAAGCAAGAAGATGAACACATCAATTTTTTCACTTTGAAAATTGCTTCTTCTCTCCCCTTAAAACAATAAAATCTCCCAACTTACCATTATTTGCACAGAACTATCCACCTTGCTGTAATTTTTTTTCTTTGTTAGGAGCAGTGTTTCCATCTGCAATGACTGTTTTAGCAGATTTCTTGGGAATAGGCCTTACGGTACACATAACTAGTCTTGCTTTGTGATAAGTGCTTAATAATAAAGCAAAATAGTTCACTTTTGCCTCTTGTCACCAGTTCAGCAAAATACTTAAACATGTGTTTGGATTCTTGAAAAAACCCAGAGATTTGAATGGAAATATGAAAGCCTTTTGTAAAAGTTCATTTGAAAAAAATGATGTAGAATAGAGAAAAAAAAATGCACAAAAGTACTAATTTTTCCATGACTTCAATGTTTTCTCTCTTCTGCCATTTTAGTATGTACTATTGTAATTACTTTTTGGCACTGAGTCCTTGTATAAAACAGTGTTGTCCTGTAAAGGAGAAACTGAAGTTGTGCTGTGCTTGAGTCAGCATCCCCTGGCACAAATCTCTTGAGTTGCTTCTGTTCATAAATCTCAGCGTGGGTGGCATGCTTTTCAGCAGGGCTGAAAAGAGACATGGAAGTGGAAGGGGTAGGAGGAACAGAGCTCCTAAGACTGGGTTGTGTGTCCACAGACAGTACTGTAGTTTGAAATCATATGAAGTTTGTGAACTTTCTGAATGCTGCTCCACCTAAGGGAATTACAGTGCAGTAATTCAGCGAAGCCTGAAGCGTGCCTGTTTCACACCGTGCAGCGTTTTCCATGGAAGCCTGGGTAGGCCCATAGGTCTACATAGTACAATACAGGGCAGTACAGAGATACTGTCTAGAGTGTCTGTGAGCAAAGCAACAAACCTGCCTGGGAAGGAGGCTAACCAACAGAGGCAGGGTGCCACACTGATGGATCCAGAGTGTTTCCTGGTTAACATAGTTTCTTTGCTTAGTTGCATAATGTAGTGTATGACTGATGTTTGCACCTTTAGAGCTGCTTAAGGTTGGTGAGTGTCCAGCAGGACTTAAATCATTGTAGTCCTTTTCTTCCAAGAAAATTTAGGCTATGAATTTTGCAGAGCCACACCCCAGAAATGCTGCAGACTTGTTCCTAATCTCCTTTCTTGTTTCTTCTCATCCTATCATGTCTGTGTTTTCCCTCACACTCAACAGAGAAAGTACAGTAGTACTTTAATGTACTGATAATAAACTCTTGCTCTTAGCAAATTCAGTCCAGATACAGGCATTTAGGTTGACAGTGTGTTTTAAATACAGTGGATTCATTCTGACATATCATTCAGTGAGATAGGAAGAAAGAAAAGTGTTGGCCATGTGGGGAGTTCAAAAGGGTAAAATTGTTAATATTAATTACAAAAAAGCCTAATTTTACACTTAAAACTAATTTCTAATAAAAAGCAACATAATAATTTGTGGTAGTTACATGTGAATTTACGTAAGATCTGGTTTCACTGCCAGGAATAAAAGCACAAATTATAGAATTAAAAGTTTCTCCTCATGATTAAATTAATTTTTCTTTTTAAAAAGAGGCAGGAAGAATTATTGGGTTTTTTTTGCCCTGACCTACTGCTGTGTTTATTACAGGTGAATTCCAGTGTTGAAAGCAATTTCAAGAAAGTGCTGCTTAGTAGCTCTACTTGTAGCAAATGCCACTGAGTCAGTATTTATTCCATTTAATGTTATTATTATTGTGCAAGTCTAGCATCTAGCAGTTGTGTCATTTCTAGTTCTTTTCTCAACATCTGCTCCATGCTAAAATCTGACAGAATGCTGACGTTTTAAAAAGACCTAACAGAGGGATTTTAATTTTTTTTTTCTGGGTACTGAAAAAAATTATGTGTTTTGTAGTCTTGAGCTACAGTGCCTCCATGCTGACAGGACTATCCATACTGATAGTCTGGCTGAGCAGAAACAGATGTCGTAGGCTTGTTGGTCAGGTTCCTGTCTGAAGGAGAGGCTTCTGGTAGAAGTCCACTTTTTCATAGTAGGATTTCTTTAATGCTATGTTTCCTCAAAAAGAAGGAAAATTCGTAATTTCCACATGTACAAACACCAATTAAATTGAATTAAGCTCTTAGCTCTTCAGGGAACTTTTCTCACCCATTGCTAATACTCTGTGCTATCATTCAGACTTCAGAGAGGAATGTGCTATCACTCAAGACTTCAGAGTACAGCCAAAGCTGTTCTCAGGGCATCAAAACCTAAGCCTCTGTATGAGGTTTCCACAGGTACAACTTCTTAAAAGTGATTGAACTCAGAAAAAAATTCTTTGATAACTCATAGTGCCCACAAATTGATGATGGCAACAGTCTCAGTGTGATAATACATATATAACTTGCATGCTGTTGATAGTTTCAATATTGGCAGTGATTTCATGTCTTAATCACTACTACAATAACCTGCTTGCAGTGCCTGCAAATATGGCATGAACAATTTCAGCTTTGCGTGCCATCTGCTTTGCCTGTTTATTAAAGGTGCATTTGCTGTTCCTGTTTAGCAGTGAATTCTGCATCAGTGTCAGTTCACTCCACAGCAAATTAAAGAGACTAGGCTAAAATATGGTGTCTGTATAAAGAATCTATGCATCTCCTGCCCATAGTGTACAGGATTATCCCATAAGTTTTTAAGGCAAAGGCTGGCTCAGCAAGGCGCTGTACTGACTCTTTTTACTTTGACCAGTTACTCCCTGAAGGACAAGGAAGAAGCAGAGGGATTCTGCAGCCCTTTCTCAGGGATTTGAAGCAGAACTGTGCTGCAACTGTTGGGCTGCTTACGAATGCATTTCAGTTCTACAGTACCCTCCTGGCTCTATAGCTGGTGATGAGATTGGCCACATGGATTTATTTTTTACTCCCTGGAATGGAGCCAGAAATTTTCCTGTTGGGACTGGGACACAAAATAGTTTGCTATTGTTTTGTAAATTGTCTCAAGTACTTTAAGAAGCGCTATCTTTTTGGTATGCTTCACATCGTGCGTGTAACTTTTTACTCAGATATTAGAGAGTCTGTGCAGGAAACCTTGGTGCTACAAAATGTTGAGCTGAGTGTTCACAGCACGGCCTATAGGTTGTAACAAGGAGTGCGAAGGACTGTAAGGCCTGATTGTATTTGACGATCTTTGGGACAGTGCAAGCTGCTTTAAAAAAGCCAAGGGACGACTGGCCACAAAGTAGTCCATATCGCTGGAGTATAGTGATTGTGCTGAACATGAATGTGTTCCACATAGCTCAAATAAATTGATAGTATGTATGGTTACTGTGTGTTGCAAGGCATGAGCAAGGTAAGTTGTGTTTGTGGGACTTTGCCTTGCTGCTGGGATGATTTTCAGATTTTGCTGTTGAAAGATTTCAGACATGGTGAAAGGCCAGTGTGAGCCTGGGTGGCAGAAGAGTATATCAGAACAGTTAGTTGGCCCTACATGACTACCAGGAGGCTTTATTGAAAAGGAATTTGGTCCTGAATAGAATTTATCAAGGACATGTGTTCTGCAATCCATAACCACCCTCAGAACTATTGTCAGCCACACTAGACCATGACTCAGTGTGCCTTTAGTCCACCTACAGAAGCATTTTAGAATTAAAACTTTGGAGAGGTGGGGAGAAAGCAAAACTAACACAAGCCAAATGTTTTTAGAACCATTGTAACTTAAGTGTCTTCAGATTATTTTTGTTTATTGATTTCTGTTGCTGTGATCTTTCTCTGTGTGATGTACGACACTAGAAAGCAGAAAAAAAGAGGAACTTGTCTGCTAACCATTTTTTTTCCCTGCCTTGTCCTCCTGTCAGCCTTTGTGCTAGCCATTGAAGTTTACAGCTTATCTTAGAGACATGTCCTGGTTATCTGCATAGTGTGCAGCGGCTTAGCATTCCACTGCTTTTTGCTTAATAAATTAAAGACTGGGAAGGAGTAACACTGTAATACTTGACCATATAAGGGGAGTGACTGTTGTTTTAGTTCTGCTCCTTGCACAATATGCAGTTGAATCCTTTTAAGGGAAGGCAGTTCAGACAGAGTGAAAACATCCAGAAGTAGTGCATCCATTTCACATTGTAGTTGGTGCCAATGCTGGTGCTATCATGGCTACTGCAGTGAACTTCTCACAGGCTGTTGAAGTTGCATAGTGAAAAAGGAGAGACTTAGAGATGATGTGGAAGAAAAAAGTTAAAACCATTTAGTTAATGGCTCCTGCATCTTGAGAAATAATGAGAAAGAAGAGTGAACTGACCAAAGATAAGCCGATTTAGACTTCTGAAGTTGAGAAATGAAGGAGCAAAGGGTTCTCAGCAACAAGAAGAAGAGACCACAGAAATAACGAGTGGAAACACTGTGCAGTGACAGTGAGATAGGGACTCAGTGACTAAGAAAGAAATTCCTACTATGCCTACATTTTCAATGAAGTTTTAAAAATAAATATTTGCCAAAGGAATTGAATGTTAGAGAGGAATGAGATAACTAATGCAGGTGATTTGTGAAAGAAACTGTGGCAGCATGATAGGAGTTCAATCCTTGATGTCACCTTAGTACTCCAAAAGAACGAACCCATGAAATTTTAGATCTGATTGCAAGTACACTAAAGAAAGACCATAAAGGCAAAGACTGTACTATGTGGTTAGGAATAGCAAAAGCAGGATTTCTAATAAAGGGATGGAAAAATTGATACAGGTAAACGTAAGTCAGTTGTTTTGATCTCAGAAGTGTCCAGAGTTACTAAAATTTTGAAGCCTCTCAGGTGGTAAAATACCAAATAGGCCACATTTGTATGCCAAGGTTAGATTGTGTGAAGACTTACTTTCAGTTCTGTTATTTTCTTGATAAATCAGACACATATCCTTACTTGAGATATTTTTCATTTGTATGAAGAAAGACTACAGAAGTGGGAAGAAAAATTGATTTTCTTAGTCTCAGTCAAACCATAGTCTTGTCTTTAAAATAAAATATGCTTCAGGCCTTACATCAAATGAGCCTTTTGTCAGCTGGAGATTAGATAACAGTGTACTTCAGTGGCTAAGTAAAGGTCTAGAAGACCGAGTATGAAACCTTTTTCCTTTATAGACAATAACTCTGAGAGAAACCATTATGGAGGACTGATCTCTTGCAAAATGCTGCGATGACACAAAATGACTTGGGTGGCTTGCATGTCTGTCCCACAAATTTCTTCAGTTCTTGTTTGGTAGTGCCTGTGAGTGCTTGGCTTCCTACAGAATGGGACTCCTTGCTCTCTAAATTACAAGACCTTGTCTACCTCAGAGATGGTTCCACAAAGAGAAGTAAGATTGAAAAAGTGTCTGTGAAACACCAGTCTGTGTTTTGTAGCCTGCTCACTCAAGTGTCTGTGCCTGTTTTCCACCCATGCAGCTGATACCTATAGATGCTGGAAACAAGATGCTGGAAAACAAGAGACAAGGACATACAATAGCTACTTTTTTAATGATTTTTTTTGTTTATATCTCTTTCTTCTCCACATTAAGACTCCAGAATTAACACAATGCTGCAGCTTACTCTATCCAGCAATTCACCTGTTATGCAAAACTCTAGCCTGTCATTGTAGCAGTTTGTGAGACCTGTCAAAGAAAGCCCCTCCCCACAAGCTGTGACCTTTATCTTTGTGGTGAACAAGCATCACAACTTTGGAAGGGTAATTTTGTTTGATTGGCTGATCTATTCTCAGAAGTTTTAAAAGTTACGCTGCACAAGAAAGCTTGCTGCAAGACATTTGTTGTATCTGAATGATGTGTATTCATCAGGACTTTTTATGGCATTGCAGAGAATAGGTTGTGGCAAACTTCCCTCTGACCTATGTTAGTGTAAGTCAGGGTAATTCTGCTAAAGTCAGTGGTGGTTTCCTACTGCAAAACTACAGTGACCAGGAGATACCTTCAGTACTGACTATTACTAGCCCATCTGTGAAAAAATGAAATAAATGTATCATAAGGATATTCCTTTAACCTTTTTAAAAAAACATTTAGTTCTCCAATGGGAAGTTATCTTTTTACACAGTTAAAGTAGGATAATATTTTTACTCTAATTCCATGGAAAATCACTGGGCCTGTCAAGAGTCCCGTACCCTTTGTATTCCTAATTAGGTGACTTGCATGTGGCTATGACGTATAAGGAAGAAGATCTAGGTTATTCAGATGTACAGCTATATAGTAAGTAATCCAATTGCCTGGTGCAGAACAGCTAAGTTTTCCACATTAGTCTGTTAAGGCTTTCAGGGGCAATTTTAGAATTAACTTTGATTTTTTGGGTTTTTTTTTTTGGCTAGGAAATTTTCAAAATTATGATCTTCAGTATGAAGTTAACTATTATGTTCATTATTATTTTTATTAAGAACTGGCCAGCTACTGCTTTGATGAGACTTACTGTAGAGTTCAAGAGCTGACTTAACTGTTCTGTTTTGGTGGTAAACTCTACAATAACTTTGTTTTTTAGCAATGAAACAACTCAAAGTACTTATCATGGTTGCTTTATATGTGTTCTTTTTTTGTTTTAATAAAAAGTGGGCATATTGGGCTAGCTATTTAAAATAACAGTGTGTGTAAAGTTATACAGTGAGAGGGTAAATTTAACTATTTAACCCTACGATAATTTATATTCTTATCTGAATTCACTTTATTATCTCCTCATTTGAAAACAGCTGCTCCTGCTTTTTTTAAATTCACAAAATATAGTTTTAAAAGATGTTTTTAATTGCAAAAAGTACAGCACACTCTTTTTTGTGGACGTTATTTTGTTCCCTTAATTAGTACTTGAGCACACCAGAAACATAAATACCGTATCTCTCCTATGGGCAGAATAACTGAGGTGATTGCCCTTCAATTTAGGTCCAAGTGTAAATACTCTGTTTCCCAGTCTAGCGAGAACTAATTAGTGCCACATACAGACAGAAGAAATTTTGTTGTGTAATCTCATTGATGTAGTGAGCACTTAACACTGACAGAAGGCAAACAGGAATACTATTTGAGGTGACAATAACCAGAATGTCCACTGTTAGCTGTATTCCTTCTACATAGTTCATACTCAGGGCACATATAAACATAGGTACATCAACTGTATGGTTAGACATAAATGGAATGCCTTTATTCAAATAGACTAGCAAAAATGAACCTATTCTTGTGGCTTATTTTTTTCCCAGTTTTTATTTTAGATTGCTCTGGAAGTATATTGCATCCATCATGTTAGGCATTTTGACAGCTAACACCTTCACCCACTCAAGAGACTGAGGTATTGCCTCTACAGGGGCACTACTGCACCACTATCTTGTTGGTGCATTATATATAAGGACATAGAAAATTTACTCTGATAGGTGAGCCTTCTGGAAGATATAAAGTCTTTGCATTGCCAAAATTCATTTTCTGAGAGAAGTAGTATCCTTTCTGGCCAAGAGATCTCATATGGACAACAAAATCTCTATGGTAACCACTTTGAAACTACTTGGTGCAATGATGACAGAAACATCTGATTTCTTCATTTTGTCTACAAGAAAGAATTGGTGAATGTAAAATGAAAAGAAGTTTATTAAATTAAGACAATTTTAGGTTTTTTGTTTTCTTTTTTTTTTCTTTAACTTTCTCTATATTGGTGTCATAGCAGCCATATTTCTTGATTAGAAAGATGTAGATGTGAGAACATTACCACTGCCATTCCCTCATTTAATCTGTTTTCCCTGCCTTTGAAGATACAGTAATTTTCCAGTTACAGAATATTAGTTTTCTTTCTATGAGGGTATTTTCCTGTAGTTTGCATTGTAATTTGCTTGATATGATGCAGCACATTATTTCTTCAAGTCTGCAGCTTTGAGAATTTTTTGTGTCTTCCAGAGTGAACCACTCTCATGGTTTTTGGGGCAATTGTTCACCTTAAAAGTCTATAGTTTACATAAAGGCACATTCTGCATTTATTGAGACTTAGAGTGATGATCTTTAGTTCACTAAAATGACAACAAAAAAAGAGAATGCTTACTTTTCAGTATAGTTCTACTTATTTACTCTATTAAAGTCATAAGAGTCAAGAACAAAAAAAATGCAGCAAAGAACAATCTGTCATATTTCACTATAAACTTCATATGTATGTATTTGTATTCCATTTGCTTGTTTGTTTGAAAGGCTTAGTTTAAAGTAACCCCAATGTCAACAGAGTCATAGTCTGTATTTTCAGTGCTCGCGTAGTGCACAGAAATCTTTGAAAACAATTACAGCTCCTGGAAGCCTTTGGAGCTGGTCAAGATGGATCCATTTAAGTTTATCGGTCCCCAGACTAGAGGAATACAGAAAAGTGGAAGGGAAAAGATTTCCTTCTCCAAAAACTGTACCAGGATACATGAACATTTCTGCAAGCAGTAATACTCTTGTTGTATTGGTAGGCCACATCAATAGAATTGATTTTGCTCTTGCAGCATGTTAGCCATTGTTTTCTCACTGATTTTTTCACTAGTTTTTGACAGTAAGTTCATGCTCCCAGCCTGCAGTTACTGTCACACAGAGCTTAAATCCATCTATAATCTTGATTGTTTGAATAGCCAGCCAGAGACCTGTTCAGGTCTGCACTGCATAACCTCCCTTATGCAGCAGCATTTCTAAGTGCCAATAGTATAGGTACTGCTGTATCAACACAGGAATATATGCATTTGTCTCTATGTCTAGACTGGACATGTGGAAACTGAGTGTAGTATTAAACAGTTTGATAATACTGCTTTTCTCCAAGTATTTCTTCAGCAATTTTCAAATAAGTATCAGAAATTATTATTTCATTTTAAACCCAGTCTTTTTAGATGTAACATAATTACAAAAATTAATACCTAGATTGAATAGACTTAGATAGCAATGGATGTTTATTACATATGAAAAAAAAAAGGTGTATTTTGAGACTTAAAACCAGTGTTAATAATTTCAGAGGAAGTACTTAAGGGCTTGACTGTCATTTAGGTACACTTATGTACTAGGTTTTGAAAAGCCAAGTGTTTGCATATTTGGACAGTTCATTCCATCTTTGCGCCTACTTTAGGAAAGAGTGATGGACTGTCTGAAGACAGATATCTCTCTGTTGATCAGAGAGGTGACTGCTTTTGCTTTTACAGGTGACTTTTAGGTGGATTGTGTTAAGCATTGTGTTAGGATTGTGTTGAATCCCATTGTGATTAATCTGCATTGCCTGGGCTTGGCTGCAGTTAAAGTTATGTAAATTATCTCATGTCAAGTATTATTCTGTGGGGATGGAATTTAGGAAATGTTTGTTAGGTGTGATTGCTGCAGCTATGCTAAGGAGATCATAAGGTCTCTTTTAGTTAGTCAGATTGCTTGGCTGTATGTAAAGATTTACTTTTCATACTAAAACCCAACTGGCTCTGAAAATCCTAGGCACACAATGAAAACTAATATGATTATAAACAAGAAAAATGGTAACATTTGTTCTGCACAAATCCTAGCTTGGTAGTGGGTTCCTTAGAGTATTTCTTTTCCTTCTTTCTTGTTTTTTAGTCCAATAAAGGATTTTTTATTATGTTTTATAACAGCAATAATTACTAGTTAAGAATCTGGGGAATGGAAAGCACTTCACCTTTATATAGTGGTTTATTTTGGATTTTGAAAATACTGACAGATCAGTCAGTTTTTTGTACAGGTGTGTTGAATTAGACAGAGGGAGTAAGTTCAGACTCAGGTTGAGACTGGAAAGGCTTTTTTAGAAGAGATGGTGCATCATGGAAATCTTTCTGTGTTGTCTTGGATTTAAACACATGAAGTGTATGAAAGTGAAAATGTGAAAGTGTGAAGAAGTGAAAGTGTCTTTCAAATATTTTGGTGTTAGCTGTGTTCTGTAAAGGAGAGTACTTCAACATAATGCTTTAACTTTCATTAAATTAGCATAACAAAATAACTTTCATAATTAGCATAACAAAACTCTGTATCTCTAGATATACCTGTTTCTTGCTCAGTAACAAGAGATATTGGTAAAGCTCATTGAATCCAATGTTTTTCAAAAGACCACATTTTTGAGTATTTATGTGTATGAGCATACCTCAGTTCTGGTTGAAGTCAGGTTCTGAGACAAGGATTGGTTTTGAATGGTGATGTTGATCTGGTTTGGCTTGGTTTGGTTTTAAGGTTTTTTTTTTTTGACTTATAGCCTAGCAGTCAGGAGATATGCAACACCTAGAATCTTCTTGACTGATGACAGGTCCTATGTATCTTAATCCTGTGATGTTTTATTATGTCTTTTCCAGAGTGGCAAAAGTAATGAAGGTTCCTGTGTATGAGACACCAACAGGATGGAGATATTTTTCCAATCTCATGGATTCTGGACGTTGCTCACTTTGTGGAGAGGAAAGCTTTGGCACTGGTAAGCAATACATACCAAAACATTTCCACAGACTTTTAGTGACACCTTTTAATTTTCCTGGGTGCCTCAAGTCAAAGCCAAAAGAATCAGCAAATTAACTCTGTCTTATTCTGGAACAATCAGTTGTTCCCGTCTTGAGAGTCTTCTTACAAGTCTGCTATCCAGTACCTTGATGTATGAAAAATGTGGAAAATGGACATTCAGAAGCCATAAGCAATCTTATCACTGTCCAGACAGCTTTTGGAGATGCCTGTCACTCTCTTGTGGCTTGATCATAATGCAGAAAAATCTAACTGGTTCCAGTGTAATAGTATTTTCATAGAACTGCAACAGCATTTGGAGGGATTTTGCTTCTGTGGAAAAACTATGAGTTTTCCTGATGAGACTCAGTGTTCAAAGTATGAGGATTGGCGTGTCTAATGATATGTCTAACCAAACATGTTGCAGGCATCCCTTTTTGGAACATCATAATTACCAAAAATCAGATAAAGTCATCATTAGAAAAAGTTCAGTCACTTGTCGGCATCTGTGTTTCCCCTAAGTATTTCTTCCTTATCTATCCCAAGAACCATTCAAACAACAGAATGCAGAATGAAAGACAAATCTGAGCCCTCATGAATTAAGTACCAACAAGAGGCATTAGAACAAACAATTAAAATATATAGTCTGTAAATCTGTACAAATGTGGTTTGGTTTTGGAAAAAACCCTGTCTTTATCATCATGCTGAAGAAAGGGAATCACAGAACCACAGAGTTTGGAATGGAGATCATCCAGTCCATCCAGATTTTATTCTTCTGCATAGGCAAGGTAATTTGTCTAACTTCTCTCTGTTTTTACACTTGACTTCTTTCCTTATCGCTCTGTAGGGTCCTAGCAATTGAATTTTGTAACTATTGCCCTTCTCCAATTTTGCAGCTCCTGTCTCCTGACCTCAGACCAGCCTCTGCATTCCTAGTACTCTCTGTGTTCCTGTCTTAATCTGATTCTTCTACCCTATCATTAATTCCTCACATTCCTGACAAATTCTGCCTAACTTGGGATTTCTAAGGGTGCTTGAACAACATTGCTGGCCAGCATGGGGAGCTGCTCTATAGCAGTATTTAATCTGTGCATCTCGGCATGTTCTGGTCAGATGAGCTTTTTTGTACATCCAGTGCATCAGTGCAGAATGCCATCTAAAGGCTAATCTGAACCCTCAAGATTCAATGCCATGGTCATCCAGGCATTTTGAGAACTGGGTGTGAATTCCCCAGTGTGTGTGTAGTTGCTATGTAAATGAATAATTGACAGTGCCTACAGGGCATTTATGCAATGACTGTGATGCCTGAAGTTTGATTCTCCCTGCCTCAGTTTCTTTATTATCTCTCAGTTCAATGAAACTGTCTGAAAACGTCTCATATGCCAGTAGGTTTATTTGTAAGATTCAGTCTGGCCTGTAGGTGACCAATACTTTAGTAATGCAAGCTGCTTTTAGCAATAAATATTTACCTCATTGCCAATGTTTTAGTAATGCCCTAAGTTGCATGATCTTCACAAGTTTCTGCCAGTATTGGGCATTTTAATGAATTTTACATCTTTTCCCTCAATTACATCTGATTAGGGAACTGAAACTTCGCATTTTAGCTGTCAGCATGGAATATTTAAAGAAATATCATATAGCTGATTAGAGTTGGAAACTTGCTGTTCTGTGGAAGAAAAAGGAATTCTACAGATCCACTTTCAATCATCAAACTAACTGAACAGCCCTAGAGACCAATTGCTTGTGTACCCAGGTAATCCAGCCCAGCTGGAATTTCCAAATAATACAGAGCCCTGGTTTTATAACATAAGGGATTTTGTTCTGGCAAGTAAATAAAAGCAAATTTTCTGCTATAAAAGGAAAAAAGATTTTGAAAACATCCCATAGGGCTGTGTTTCCCAGACTTGTTTTCTGGCAGCTGATCTTGGAGCTCAACCAGTGCTTTAAAAACTTCTTCCATTTTTGTAGCAGTGTGGGGAGCTTGTCAAATGAGGTTGGTAGTTTTCTGGTTCTATGACTAATGCCTGGGACACAGTGCATAGAAGGCGTCAGCAACAGTAATTAGTTTCTAAATTTCATCAGCAAACTATTAATCAGGATTAGGAGAGCTGTGTGGCTGATTTATTTTTCAGCAGTTTGAGCCACTTCAGTAATTGCTACATATTTAATAAATTTGCATGTTTAATCCCCAAATTTCCAGATGCTGTTAACATCAGCTGCCTTCTCCTGCAAGATGACACAGAAAAACTAGTGGAGGATATAAAAATGTGCTGCTGCTGAAAAGAAGGAAAGCCTTATGAGTGTTATGGTAGTATCTGTTATATGAACATAATTCTAAAAGAATCTCTTTAACTTGAAAAAAGGAACAGATTAGAATATCCTTAGATCTCCATTTGCCTAAAATATCATCAAGTTTCAGATTGATGGGTGAGAAATTTGTAAGACTCAAAGTGTGTGCAAACAAAAGAATGTGTTGTGGATTTGTACACTTCAGTCAGATTTTTGTTTTTTAAAATCACATTTACAGAATGAACTGTGCTAAACAGAGGTGACTAGTTTAGGGAAAATCAGTTACATTTTCTGCATGCATACGACCCTCAGAGCTCACTGTCTCTGTCAGAATTGAAAATCTTAGATACAAGAAGTTTGGCATGTTGAAGACAACCTGCATGCCAAACAGCTTTGCATTGTCAGAAAAATAATTTATGAACATTTTTACATGATCTTACTTTGGTTCTCAGATTACTGCCTTTCAGGACTTCAGTTTAAGCCTGTTTAGGCTGAGTACTTCTTTGTGGATGGGAACAGGCTCTGAGAGTCTTTCCCAGAGTCTTTACTCTGGGTCCAACCATAGCAATTTACTGTTGCAGTGGTTAAAAAATAACAAATGCAACTGTTAAATGGAGAAACATGTGAAAAAGTAACTAAAAACTAATTTTTCAAAGTAGTTTCAGTTTTAATTTCCATTACTGATGGCAAATTAAATGTAGTGGGATAATCAGAAAAATATTTGTCAGCTCCTCTGTTTTGTTGACTATTTCTGGTTCAGCTCATTAAACAGAGTCAAGAGTTCATTTCTGCCTTGGATGTTACCACTGAAAGTGTCACTGAGGATTATCCTGAGATTGCTGAGAATCCTTAGCAAGCCAGGAGGACTGTTAGTGTTTCAATCTTCAGAATACATGCTTGGGAGGCCCCTTTTAACTTGATCCCTTTGCACAGGGCAACTCTGCCTCTGCAGATCCACAGCAGCAGATACTGAATCTGTAAAGCAAAGTCGAATTGAAACAGTAGAAGTGGGCTCACTCTCTAGATTTTCTACCATGTCAGCTGGGCAGTAGGAATACAGAGAAATTGTATTCAGAGAATACAGAGAGAAAAGATGCCTACAGACAACATTAGAGTAAGTGAAAAGCAGAGTTAACCATCTGAGCTGCAGTAATAGATTTTAATCTGCTGAGAGAAAGAAGGCCAATAATTAGAAAAACATTATGTGCATGTAGCAACCCAGTTGATGGATATGCTGGTGAAATAAAAAAAGAGGTGAAATAAACAAGTTCTTAGAAATCCCAGTTGTCGGTTTCCTTGCTGTTAAAAATACTGAACTGAGACACTTATTGGGCACAGGATTATTGTCCCCATACTTACCTTGATTCTGGAACAGTTGGGTTTTTTCCAGCTTTGTCATCTAGTCTTTTGCTTCTGGATTGTTTTCTTCCAGAGAAGCAACAACCTGTACGTCCTCCTGAAGGACACAGAAGGACATAATACATGCTAAGGCTGCTAAATGGATCAAAAGATGATACATGTATACATTCATTCCTCTTCATACAAATTTATGAATTTAAGGCTCAGAGCATAACAGAGAGCTTTCCAAAAATTCTTCTGTTCATGTTTCACTGACCTTTTTTGTTCAACTTATTCAGAGTGCTTGTTAAATCAAAGCTGATCTCTTCTTCGGTGTTCAGTTTGGACTGTTGCACAGATATCATGATGTATAGGCCATTCTGCTGAATGAATGTGGTGCCTTTCACTGCATAATTTCTTGGCCTGCAGTCTGCAGAGCATTACAGAAGAGGAAAAGAAATGATCATTTACATTGGGACAAAGCACTGAAGTGTTTAGCTCAGTACTATGTCTCTTGCTTCTTCCTGGTACCTGTTGAGACAGTTAATCAGTTTAAGTTGCTGGTAGTATCAGCCAAAGAGATAACTTTTTAGGTGAAATTGAATTTTTTAGTACTAAGGATGAGTGGCTGAAGGAGAGGCAAGCAGCTGGAGAATGAGCAGCCATGGTAGGACGAGCTTGCTGTTACCTTGGGGCTCTGCCACCTTGGCCATGGCCCAGGATTCTATGTCAGCATCTAGGGCTGCCAGCCCCTGCCCCAGTGATACTGCATCAGGGCCAGTCTCCAGCTCCCCACAGCCCTACCCTACCTGGTCATGAGCCTCTCGACCCAGCCCTACCCATGGTCCCACACCCTGACCTGGTCTCTGCCAGTCTTGTCCCCGGAGAGGTGTTGGGTGCCCAGTGCTGGGACTGCCCTGGTACCTTCCAGCTGCCCTACTCCTGGTTGGGGCTGGGATGGGCCCTGGCTGCTGGGGGAGCACCCAGCCCCTGTGGTGACCTGATGACTTTCCCTGCTGCTACCAGAGGAATGATGGACACTGGTGGAAAGTGACAGCTTTATTCTGGGTCTGTCTTTTGGTGGCATGGGCAGAAACCTGCACCATTATCTGGGAACAGACTCTTGGCTACAGTAACAAGGGTCATGACTATGCCATCTGCCCTGCCTATGAGTGAGCAGACTTTGTTATCCACAGGCCATAATGCTACTGTTTCTGTGGAAGGCATCCTTCAGCTGATCTAGCCTGTTATTGCCAACGGTAGCATAGAAGAGGTGAGGACCTGATTGTTGAAAGGGCTGACTTCCTGTGGAGGGACATCTGGTTTCATTTCTTATCTAAAGCTATTTGCAAAACTATGAGAGCTCATAAATAACCTTGCCCTTTTTCTTCTGATTAATTGGCACTCTGCACTTTCGCAGCAGCCAGGACTCTGGATCAGAGAACAAAGTGGGCTGTCAGTCTTCCTACAGCAGCTCCTGGTGCACCAGCCCTGATTACCAGCCCATAGCTCTGGCCATTGTAGTCAAGAGACTGCTCTTGTTGCAGAAAGCTTATGTATTACAGATCAAGGCAGATAAAAAGTAGCAGAAAGGAAGTATTCGTGCTGTCGTGACAGCTGCTTTTCAAATGCAACAGGATGTTACCAGCTGTCTTGGCTCTTAAACCCTTCTATAGTAGTTTTCTGCTTACCTAACTTGGAGATACTAACATAATCTTCATGTAAGTCTCCTTCCTCTTAACAAATCTTCAGCAATGATTCCTATACAGCCTTGATTGTGCTGAAATAGTAATTTTCATTTAGTTAACTCCCTCATAGTTAACTTGCTTATTGTTAGATTTGGGGTGTTGGAGGTCTACACCTGCAAGTTTGAACATTGCATGAGAAGACTGAGCTGAAGACATAGCTGTGGCAAGCCCAGAACAATGGGCTCTGAGTAAATATCTCTGAGTAGCAGCTCCTACATTGACTGTTGCTCTCTCCTAAGAGGAGAGACTGCAAGTCCTAGGCAGCAGCAGTGACTGGAAGATGGACAACAAGGCTGAACCCTATGAATCATAGTGGCTGTCTGCACATCTTGCTGTTTTCCTTTTATGTCTTTAAGTTTCTGTTGACAGTTTTTTTCACGGGATTAACAGCTTCAGTGCATCAATTTATGTTATGGGAACCATGTCTTCTACTAGTAGAACACAGCTGTTTTGACAGATGACTATGTAGACCTTGCAGACTCTTATGTACAACCTCAGCACTGCAAAGCACAAGATTTTTGGGTTTGAAGAAGGAGGATATTTTTAACCTAAGACTTTTTAGATTCCTCTGTGGAGGATTTGCTATGTTCTGAGGGCACAGATAGTCCAATTGGTTGCCTCATTGGTACGTAGATAGAGGAAATGAAACTTGTGAATTGCTGCACTTGCTTTGTACTCAGGGTTCCAGTAGTGAGTGACTAGACAGAAAATGGTAAGACTGCAGTTACTGAGATGACTCAGAACCTTCTAATAAAACAGTCTTCAATATCTGAGAGTATATGCTAAATCCTGTGAAGTATTCCTGAATTATTGTCTTCATGGCTGGATCAATTTCTCTTTGTAAATAAATACAGTACAGGCTGGATGTTGGCCTGCTGGAGAACAGCTCTGCAGAGAGAGACCTGGGAGTCCTGACTGATAATAAGCTGAACATGAGCCAGCAATATGCCCTTTGTGGCCAAGAAGGCCAATGGCATCCTGGGATGCATCAAGAAGAGTGTGGCCAGCAGATTGAGGGAGGTTCTCCTCCCCATCTGTTCTGCCCTGGTGAGGCCTCATCTGGAGTCCTGTGTCCAGTTCTGGGCTCCCCAGCTCAAGAGGGACAGGGAACTTCTGGAGAGAGTCCAGTGCAGGGCCACCAAGATGATCAGGGGACTGGAGCATCTTCCTTATGAGGAAAGGCTGCAGGAACTGGGGCTGTTCAATCTGGAGAAGAGGAGACTGAGGAGGGATCTCATTAATACTTGCAAGTATTTGAAAGGTGTATGTCAAGAAGATGGGGCATCACTTTCTTCTGTAGTGTCCAGTGATAGGACAAGGGGTAATGGGAAGAATGGTAATGATCTGCTTAGCCTGGTGGTTGAACTCCAGGAGGAGGTGGAAAGACTCAGGAGCAGTTCCAGCGTCTGTTCATCCCAAAGGCTGCAGCTCCTCTCTGCCTCTCGTGTTGGTCTGCTCTGCAGCCCCCAGGCTCTCCAGCACGGCCTGCACCATGGCCACCTCCTCACACAGTCTCTTGCTTGTCCTGGTGCACTTAATATGGAGCTGCTGGTGGCTCTCAGTCCTGCCGTTGCCCTCCATGGATTGCAGGGGAACAGCAGCATTCTCGCCACGGGTTGCAGAGGTGTCTCTGGTCTGATGCTCCTCCTTCATTCCTCCTTGTCTGACTGTGGGGTCCGTGTGGTTGCCTCCATTTTGTACCAGTCTTACACCTCCTCCCAAGCACTTCAAATTCCCATCCTTAAATAGCGATCACAGAGGCACCAGATTGGCCCAGCTGGGCTGGAGGTGGCTCTGAACCCAAGAGCCAGGAGAGAGTCTGAGAACATTTTACTGGATCTTCATTCACTGCAGCCTCTTTCCCCTGTTACCAAGCAAAAGCTGCTCCTCTCTAAACCATACACCTATTCTAGGTGGTCCTGCTCTGGCAGGGGGGTTGGACTAGATGATCTTTTGAAGTCTCTTCCTACCCTTAAGATTTCTGTGATTCTATGATTCTGTATGAAGCTGGAACACAAAAAGTTCCATTTAAATGTAAGGAAAAACTTATTTCACTGTGAGGCTGGGGGAGCCCTGGCACAGGCTGCCTGGGAAGGGTGTGGAGTCTCCTTCTCTGGAGGTTTCCAAACCCAACTGGATACGTTCCAGTGTGATCTCTAGAGGTCCCTTCCAACCTCTACCATTCTGTGATTCTATGAAATACAACGCTAGGAAGGAATTTAGACCTGAGCATCCAAATGTCTTTACCGCTGAGGTGTGGAGAAATATGGAAAAGGAAAAAAGAGTTATTCTCTACTTTGTTGGTTTGCTGTTTTTTTTTCCAGAATACATTTTTTCAGACTCTTCTTCTTTGTCCTAGTGGGAGGTCATGAACATTCAGGAATTCTTTGTTTTTCATAGAATGTGAAAATTCTTTCTCTGCAGCTTATGAACATCTGCAGATATAATAAGATGCTCTAGAACTTGGCTCTTGTAACTTAAAACAGATTGGTTTATCATCAAGGGTTTCCATTTCTAGCCCAAGTCTGGGAAGCTGCACCAGAGATGTGAAAACACTCTGTATGTCAATGAACAGGACTCATATTGAAAATGTTTTCCAAGTAGTACCATTTCTGTTCACATACTTGTGAATAGAAGATGTACATCTTTTTATTTAACCTTAAGTTTACGAACTTTGTAATATATAAATAAATCACTAATTTTAAATATTAGTTCTGGTTAACTGTCTGGAAGATATCAGAGTTGCTGAGGTTAGTACTGTTGATTACTGTTATATGACATACAAAGTTAAATGAGACATTTGCCCAGACTCTTCACCTTGTTTTCTGATTTTCAGTGATACCAAACAATGTGTTTTACATATACCTCTTTAGGATCTGATCACCTTCGAGAGAAAGATGGACTATGGGCTGTGCTAGTTTGGCTTTCAATCCTAGCAGCTCGAAAGCAGAGTGTGGAGGAGATTGTCAGGGATCACTGGGCAAAATTTGGCCGTCACTATTACTGCAGGTGAGAAAAATAAGCAAAAAGCACAGGAACTTGCACAGATGGTAGGACAATTCTGCTACAACCATGTCTTGTTTACCTGTTCTTAACTGCATTTAGGTGTGCATTTGCTATGTCCACAGAATGAAAGTATACCAGATTGCCACTGTTCTATAGACAAGGTATTCAATTTATTTCTGATGACTGAGTGGAAGTTACTTATGGAAACAGCCGCTTGTGTGTGTCACATCTAAAATACAAGTAATTGAATTTTCTGATGGCAGAAAGGTCTCTAGACATAGCTAACTACAAGGTATTGAAATAAAAATGGAAATCCCAGCAAAGTTTACTTCGGCATATCTGTATGTGCTTCTGTATAACAGTGTTTTAGAGAGAACTGGAACTATGCTAACTTTTAATTCAGGAGAACTCCTACAAAGATCTGAACGTTTAATAATTGTCAAATTGCACAGGACTTGCATGTGTGTGCTGGTTAATATGCAATCAGTGGTTCAGTTTGCCACCTCAGATGTTTGACGTAAGCAGTAAATTGCTAATTGTGAGTATATGGATTCTGTGAAAACTGTTTTCTTAGCTGTAGGAGACTGACTTCTTGGTTCTGCTTTTTTTTTTCTCTTTTTTTAAATGTATTTGCAAGGTTTGATTATGAAGCACTGGAACCCAGAACAGCATATTTCATAATGAGAGACCTAGAAGCTTTGATCACTGACAAATCATTCAGCCATCAACAGTTTGCTGTGGGTAGCAATATCTACAGTGTGGAAAGAACAGACAGCTTTGAATACATAGATCCTGTGGATGGCACTGTGACCAAAAGACAGGTATGGGTGTAGTGATGGAGTACCAAAGTTTTGCAACTGTCATATTGTCTGTAACAGTGTTTTTTTCTAACTTTCAGCTGGCAAGTGTCTCCATTTATATATAGGATGGTGTTTGCTTTGCTCTGATAGATGCTACATTTCCTACTGAACATTAACTCAGTCTGGATAAAATAATCCACAGCTGGTTTAGCTTGCATTTGCTTTGCATAAAGGAAGACAATAGCATCACAGAGAATACAGGAGGGGATGAATTCCCTGTCAACAGCAAGGCATATATAGGGAGAATTCCCTTTCTTGAGTAATACAAAGTGTTCATGTAGAAGGACAGTCCTTCCCATTTCTATTTTCTGTCTGAAGTCTGCACTTACTATCCATTAAAATAAAGTTAACATTTTCTTGTTCTTGGTGACCCACTTGATTTGCATGATTAAAGCACAATCTATTTTGTAGCCAATAGCATGAAAAACACTTTAGTGGGTTGTACCACATATGGGTACACCTGACCTCTCTAGCCCAAATGACTTTCTGTGGGCTGAGATCATAATGAAATTCCTTGGCTGTCAAGGACTGCTGTTTAAACTGAGCCTTTGGTGTTTTGAAATTCATGACATTCTCAAAGCTGATCTTGCAGTTTTGCCAGGTGTCAAGGTATATGCAGACGTTTTGAATATGAATGAGCCAGCAATGGGCCAGCAGTGTGGCCAGCAGGTCAAGGGAGGTTCTTCTCCCCCTCTACTCTGCCCTGGTGAGGTCTCATCTGGAGTGCTGTGTCCAGTTCTAGGCTTCCCAGCTCAAGAGGGACAGGGAACTTCTGGATAGAGTCCAGTGCAGGGCCACCAAGATGATCAGGGGACTGGAGCATCTTCCTTATAAGGAATACTGGAGAAGAGAAGACTCAGGGGGGATCTTATTAATATTTACAAATATCTAAATGATGAGTGTCAGGAGGTTGAGGCATCCTTTTTTTTTTTCTATGGTATCTAGCAACAGGACAAGGGGTAATGGGATGAAGCTGAAACACAAAAAAGTTCCACTTAAATATAAGAAAAAACTATTTAACTGTGAGGGTGAGGGAGCCCTGGCACAGGCTGCCCAGGAAGGGTGTGGAGTCTCCTTCCTTGGAGGTGTTCAAGACCCGCCTGGACATGTTCCTGTGTGACCTGATCTAGGTTGACCTGCTTCTGCAGGGGGGTTGGACTAGACGATCTCTAGAGGTCCCTTCCAACCCCTACCATTCTCTGATTCTATGACTCACACTAAAATGTGTTCTGATTTTATGCTGTTAATGTTTATTGTCCTAGTTTCTCTGGTTTGTAAATTACTCAACCTGACCAGACCCTAGCAAATAATACTACAAGCCATTAAAATAATTGTCATGCCCCTCAGTTCAGAGTCTTTGTAGTTTCCTTATCACTGCATCTGTAAAATATAGTGAGCCCACTTGCCACTAAACTACTTACTTTATGGGCATGAAGATATGAAGATATTGTCATATAGAAGTCATCTAGAAAATGACAGGCATGGCAGATTTGTGGCCCATATACTTCTAAAAAACAGTTTGTGAATTTTCAGTACACTTTTTTTCTCATAATTTTCATCCAAAGCCCTTATGCTAATCTTGAATATGTTTGCTAATCATATCACCATGCAAGACAGAGAAACATGTCTTGACCTGTTTTCAGGTAAACTCTGGAAGTGAGCCCATAGAATGAGAAGGTATGTCTTTTCCTAGGGAGAAACACATATTTATTGAGAGTGCAGTTTAACCAGTTTGTCTTTTGGCAAGGACACACTCCAAGCTCCATGCCTCTGCAGCCTCATTGGGATTCTCCAGGCATGCTAAAATAAGAGTGGAAACATTGATCTATGCAAACAGAACAACAATCCTCTGCTGCCATTTTCCTCAGATAGCTTGTTCTTCCTGTAAATTCAGATGCCTCTTTCTGAGGCATGCCTCTTTCTGCCATGAACTTCATGCAGATTTTCTAGCTGCGTTTTCAGGAATCTATTCAAAGTTTTGTTCCTTGGTAGGCAAGGGAAAGAGAGATATATTCAGTGTAACTGCATTGTGTTTCTGATATATCAGGAGGCTGTCTTAACTGGATTGCAATGTAGAAGAGAGAAATCCCAGTGAAGCTCTATCTCTGTCACATGAACTTCAAAGCCTGTGAGTTAACCTTGGAACACAATTTCTTTTCAGAGTTTCCACACAGCTCATTGATATTGACTAGCAGACCTAATTTGCCTAAAATAATTATCACAAAATCACAGAGTCTTAAGGGTTGGAAGGGGCCTTTGAGAGATCATCTAGTCCAACCTCCCTGCCAGAGCTAGAGCAGGTCACACAGGAAATTGTCCAGGTGGGTTTTGAATGTCTCCAGAGATGCAGACTCAACAACCCTTCTGGGCAGCCTGTGCCAGTGCTCCCTCACGCTCACAGTCAAGATTTTTTTCCTTATGTCTTTTTGGAACCTCTTTTGTTCCATCTTAGACCCATTGCCCTTTGTCCTATCATTGGACATTATTGAGAAGAGTCTGGTTCCATCCTCATGACATCCACCCTTTCTTTACATACTTGTAAACATTAATGAGATCACCCTTCAGTCTCCTCGAAGTTGAAGAGCCCCAGCTCCTTCAGCCTTTCATTATAAGGGACAAATACCCATAGATGTTCAGTGTAAAAACATGTATTAAGCTTTTTCATCTGCTTCCTCACAGGGAAAAAAAAAAGAATCTGTTCTCTAAGAAAACATTGGTGTTATTAGTAACAAATAGTTTGTCCTATTGTATAAAATCTGGAAGTTATTCTGTCCTGTGGGCTTTTCACTGTGTTGCTCTTCTTTCTTTTTGCATTTGTTTATAATTTCCACATATGAAATTGTATGTTTCATGGAGCTGACACCTTCTACATAATAAACAGCAAATAGGTGGCTTTAAATTAACTAAGGTGAAAAAAGGTGAAAAAATACCATTATGATAAACAGTAAGTAGACTTCTTGCAATTTGAACAGCTTGCTTTGACCTTACTGACCACAAAAGCTCAAAAATATCAAAAAAGAATATTCTATATGTTAGACTGAATATTCTGTTACAAGCAGGGAAAACCTACTTGAGTTTGTCTTTACAGAAGATGCAGAATCATGGGGTATTCTCTAAGCAATGCTTTTTCATATTTAGTAATAGTGTTGTTGTCTGGGTTTTTTTTGGCTATAACAATTGTTTGCAACTCATGTCTTTTGCATATAATTACCAGAAAACAATGAGGATTAGAAAATATTATTAGCTCTCATAAATTTCTGTGGCCTTTCTGAGTGAAAAGCATTGCTTGTGCTTAAATCGCTGTTCCCAAGGGAGAGTCAAAAGTCAGATTTTATTGCTGCTGAGTTCTCTGAAAAGTGAGTAAAACTAGGTCTCCATGTGCAAATATCATGATTTAAAAAATTGATTTGCCAGGTAGCTCTAAAGTTTGCCTAGCATATGATTTCTCTTTGGGACTTGGGATTATTGCTTTTTCAGGAATTACAGACACTGTGTCTCTGTAATTCCCTTTTACAGAGTATATTTAGCTGTGTGGCAGAAATCTTGCCCTTACAGACAAACTTTATCTGTCATCATGTATGTGTAAAAATTGATTGTCATTCACGTGTCCCTGAGAAATATGAATAAAAAGCTCAGAAATATTACAGTGAACTCTTTGCTGGTTGCATATCTATATAAATTGCATAAACATCCTGTGTGCCATTAACTGTAACATCAAACTGGCTGTTGATGCTGTCATTTGATGAAATGCCCATTTAGCTTTTGGAGAGGAAGATACTCATATGCTTTGGTGTTCACACTTTCATTTTGTGCAAATGCATCAGACTCCCTTTCTTCTCTCTTAAAGCTGATTGACATGAATGTTCTGTACTTTGAGCTGCTGGTCCTGGGTTTGATAACCCTTTGAAACAAACTATACCCAGAATTGACGAAGCTATTCATCTTCTGTCTTTTCACTGCCATAAAGCTAAGTGCAGTGAACAGTCAGCAAGAGACAACCCCTTGCTCATGGGATCAGATCGTAACAAATTGCCTGTATAATTCTAGGCAACCAAGATAGTTTTCAATTGAGATCAATGGCAAAACTCCCATCAGCATCACTTGAACAATCTGATTATAAAGTTGGCTTAGCAGCAAATACTAGAAGAACAGGCTCTAAAGCTCAGTCTTCCAAGTGTAAAAAAATTCTGTTACGTGTGCTGTACAAATTGAAACTACTAGATAAATTTATGTTGCCAATAGGTGTTAAAATTAATATATAATACCATACTAGCAGATAAAGACAGTTTCATAGTATCACCAAAGTTAGAGATTGTAAATATCACTTAGGCTATCTAATCCAGCCCTTTATCCATACGGAATATTTTCCTGTTGTATGTTATCTATCTTGATGGGCATTACACAGGAAAGATCTGTTGGAGTGGGTCCGCAAACCATTCTACGATTCTGTGATTATCAACCAATGGTTTACATAGTGCTGAAGATGTTTTGGCATATGTCTAAGGAAATAAAGATTTTAGCTTGCTCTTTAGAATATTGGGAGAACTGTGTTGCTAACATCAGTGTCTGCTCAAGCTGCTGATAAAACTGGAGGAATAAAATGCTTCTCATTTAATTATCTCCTTTCATTTTTCAGTGTTTTATGACTCCTTAAACAAAAGTAGCAAGGATCTCAGTTTATGCAGTGGGTATTTGCCAACAGCCAGACTAAAAGGGGAAATAAAGTTCAGTAGCACAGCCAGGGTGGCAGTTAGCCTAAGGGTACCATTTACAGAAAGGGATATAGACTGCATGTTACTGTAGAATTGCTAGGGTATTGAACCACTATAACTGTTTAACTGTGCAGCTTGGTCCTTTGCCCTTAATGGCCTTCTGGTACAGAAAATCTGTTGACTCTGGCTACTGTATATGGTTCATATATACAGTATGAAGAGAGAGAGAAGGAAAGTAGAAAAGCAATGGAGATGAGAGCAAAGAGCAAAAGCACAGTTAGTTAATAATAGATGCTTTTTATTCTACACACAGGTAATGTGCATTAATGAGTATACTTGAAATTAATTAAAACTTTGATTTTTATACTGCAGACTGTTGTTGAAATTCTTGTAATCAGATACTGATGCATGGTTTATGAGGGGTAGCAACTGATCTTGTCTTTTGTGTTCACAACCAACAACTGGTTTTTGATCCTGAGATCCTGTAGCTGTATCTTAGCTTGATAAGCACTTATCCTTGCTGACCTTGAAACTATTTTTCAGATTATTGATTTTATGTTCTTCGACATAGAACAAGAACAAATTGCTAACGAAAATGAAAACAGCAGTGAGATAGTTCTTGTTATGAGGGGTGGGAGGGAATACACAAGATCATTTCTAGTCCTTAGAGGGAAAGAAAAGTAATAAATGAGTTGTCTAGAGTTAGAGATAAAGAGGAGTTGCATCCAAATAACTCTTCCTTTCACTTTTTATTTTAAAGCAGAGAACTGTGATATGTAAAGGTACTGCAACCTTACATTTGGGCTGCTCCTTCTTCTCCCATAGGGGCTGCGGATTATTTTTTCAGATGCTTCCAGGCTCATCTTCAGAATGAGTGCGTCTAGCCACGTGAGAGCTACTCTCCGGATCTATGCAGAGAGTTATGAAAAAGATCCTAGCCAGCACAATAAGGAACCCCAGGTAATGTAGTAACATTGTTTATGTGTAAGGCACTTCCTCTGTAACAGCAATGGCTACAGGTTTTCATCTGTAGTTAGAAGCAACACTCTGCAAAACCATTTACAGTGTTGGTGGATGATATTCCTAATCATGTGACTGTACATGTTTTGTACAGCAGCTTTAATATATGTGTGTGCAATATTTAACACAACAGGCATGTCCAGGGCTGGGGTGCCTGGTAATTGATGCTGGGCAATGTCTTCTAGTCTGTCAAGAGAAGATGTACTAGTTTTAATTTGGTGTTCATTTTTTTGCAAGTGTTGACATCTGAGTTATAGAATAAGGCTGAAAGAAAAAGATTACTTCTCAAGCAGGTTGTCTGGAGACAAGTTACAGCATCCCAGGGATTTTTCACAGTGAGAGTACAGTTAGGAAATACAGACATCAGAGTCTTAACAATGCAGGGATTCCTTGTAAGGGAAAGATTTGATGCTTTGTGAGAATTATATCATAACCAAACTCTTTCCTAAGAAGACTGTAGTTTTAGAGCAGCTTTGCAGTGCAGTCCAGCAGGTGCCTAAAACAATTCATAATGTAAATCACATTTCAAGTGCTCAGATTTTTCCCAGTAAAACGTCTTCATGCTGTGATATACAATATGAGGACTCAGGATGTTTTGTGGAAGAGAGAATAAGCGTTTGGCTTGTATTAATTAAAGCCCTGTAGTTTGAAGTCCCAAGTATTTGTGTATTCATGACTGGAATGCAAACAGAAATTTCCCTAAACATAAAAGCTATCTAATGTGTTTAAGCCCTAGGTAAATGTTTGACTTTTTTTTTCACTAGATTCTGACTGTAAATTGAATTTTTTCTTATACTATTAAACAATGGTCTATCAGTCATGAAAAGTGCTTCAATTTTTCAAGTAATGTTGCAGACTCCATTCCTGCAGATATGATCTTTTCATTTTATCTGCTTTTTTCTTAAAGTAACAGTTTGCATCCTCACTGACTCCTTGGATAGTATGCTTACTTACCTGCTTGGATAGAATATTAAACTTCCAATAGAGGAAAGGATCTTGTTTAAGCAATTTTATTGTTTCCCTCTGTATCCAGGTTTAGCCAGCTAGCAGGGTCATAAATATATTTGATCAAGGAAGAACACTGCTGTAACCCTACTCACACTTTCTACTTTGACAAGGTTTTGTTCTTCTGCAAGAAGACACTAGAAGCTGCCCCCATGTCAAATATTAAGTTCCAGCTGGCAGTGTATATTTTTCTTCAGAAATGTCAGAGCTTCTGTAAGAGCATTCTTGTAACCAGACAGAAGCAAGACTCAGAAGGACTATTTTTTTCCAATTTATTTTTAGACCAAACTACTGATATTAATGAATGTAAGAACTGTTCAAATCTTATTTTGGTACTGTCTTTCATACAATTAATTGGTAATACATTCCACCTAGAAAAATTAAGCATAGACTACTGCCTGATCAGCAACATCAGGATCCAACGGAACGTAGTAAAATATGCCAGTAATTATATGTCACAGTTCACAGATAAATGTGAGTAGCAGTCTTCTGGCTGCTAAATGAGCCATTGAAGGAAGTCAGCAGAAGCAGCTTCATGATCACCTTGAAAATAAGGAGTGGTTACTTTCTTTTCATCAGTAGCTCAAGTCTTCCTGTAAGCTAATATCAACAGGGGTGATAATTAGGAGCAGTAAAGGAAAATGAACATCATATTCTGTACAAAATATATTAAAAACAATTCAATATAAGTATTTTAAAATTATGTAATTTATAGTGGTGATGCAATCTAGCTCTAGAACAAAGTTTTGAAAGCAATGCCCAATGCTTTTCTAAAACTGAGATGTTCCCCTTAAAAGGTAAAACCACTGTACTGATGGACCTTGTCACTAGTGATGCCTCTCATCACTGTTCATCTGAGAAAACAGCTTTGCGACTACCTTGGAATGTTTCCTTAAAAAGATTATTTCTTTGGTTTTAACCAGACAATTAGTGTCCACCTAGCAATTTCAAGAAGTTCAGTTCATTGTAACAAAAGACAGGCTTTTGTCTGGACCTTTTTGCATTGGCAAGTGTCTTTTTCTAAAGTTAATGAAGTTACTAGCTGTGCTTTAACAGAGATGGAAAAATCTAGAGGTATGTTGAATGGGCATCAAGTATGAAAATAAGAGTTTGTTGACCTTTAGGATGATTTCTAGCTTCAATTTATAGATCAACTCATTATTCATTATTTGCAGATCCCGATGTACAGTTAATATTTTCTTGTCCTTTGTCTAGTTGTCTGGATATATTATCAAACTAGGATAAGATTCACACAGGAAGTTTCATGTATGAAGACTGACAAATAAATGAGTCATGATGCAGAGTTGTTTTAAATTATTTTATTTGTAAATCCAATGCATCCTTCAACGTGTGATGCTGTTGTAGGATAAGGACCCTAAGTATAATCTGTATTGTTCTGAATATGGACTATCTCTGTTTACACTATAATCTTACTCATTATGTTTTTTACAACAGCAACAAACAGGTGTTGTCATAGAGCTGTGCAGTATGTATTAGTTACTTTTTAGACAGGATGCAATGATCACCATTGCTGCAGTTACATTTGCCAAAGACTAGGGAACAGTGTGCAAGTTAGCTATAGGATAATCAGATTCTGTAGCAGCAGCCAAGAAAAGATTTTGGGGCAGGAGCTGTTTCTTTGTGTTTTTGTCCAAAAAGCCATGCTAATTAAAAGAAAAACCATTGGGATAAAAAGTGTCTTAGTCATTAAAAACTGAATTTCTGAAATAATTTTTGAATAGCAAGAAGCAGAGAAAAAACCCCCGATTTTCAGGTGGACTTTCGTTGATGAGATGATTGTGATTATGCATGACTGTGTATATACAGTGATTATACAAAGAGATTATTTATGATGTGAATTTGTCCAAGAGCAAGGAACTGAAATCAATAACCCAGAAGTCCTTGTGTCTAATTCCACTTAATGGGGATAAAATTAAAGGTTTGTGTATGCTTTTGTCATGACCCTAAGCACAATTGCAGTTTGCTAGCAAATTGTACCTTTGTTTACTTTTGAAGCATTGGGTCTTTTAGCATGGCTCTGGTTGGCTATTAGAATACACAATACAGTCCAGAGAAGTCATGTAAAGTTTTGCCTTTACTATTACATTTCAGAAGAGTTTCTTTGAGGAAATGTGTGATATGGAGATTTCCATGTATTTGATCACCAGGTTAAGTAACAGTATGTTTGTGCTATTTACATTCAAGTAATTTAACTTCTAATTCTGCTGAAAGCCACATAGGGAACAAATTTTAAGTCGTCTGAAACTGGAAAGTCTGTTTTCCTGTTATACAGGAAAAATACTTCATATGACAGTAATTACAAAATATTTAATGCATCAAGGAAATGAGTTAATTAAACCTAACCTTCACTCAGGTCTCTTTGGATATACTAGAGAAGAAGTAAGCTGTTGCAAATGTAGATGCTTCCATGTACCACTCAGTTTACGCTTTCCGCCTGTCTTTATCGCCTCGTGTGCTTGCACTCCTTCCTTGCTAGGGGCAGAACAGCCTCCTGACCTTTATTGTAGTTTTATTTTAGTTATCAGGCAGACCAGGCACAAGAGGAGGGAGGTCAGTTTCCTTTTTCCCACTGAGTGTGCTGCTTCATGGTAATACAGTGACCACCATCAGTGCTGTGGATGTTACTGAGCCAGTCCAGTTTGTTCCACAATGAACCAAGCCATTGCTTAGATCTTCTAGGACAAGTGGCTGTAGCGTAAACCTTTACAAAGACTTCCAGTGTTTGGAATACAAGACCCATGCAGATATGCTGAGCTGAGCTGAGCTGAGCTGTGTGATGAGCCTGTGTGGCAGAAGCCCTGGAGGCAGAGCTGTGGTGCCAGGCTGTGTAGTCCTAAGGGTACTCAGTGCTGAGTTCACTTTGTAGTTGTTCTGGTCCCTTCTTTATGTCTCTTCCATCACTTCAGCATTCCTTTTTAATTATATTAGTTTGACTTTTAAAAGAAATGACAGCCTAAAGGAAAAGTACCTTCTAATAGACAGAGCCCTTAAAACATGTTTTGGGAGATTCACCCTTCTCTTTCACCTTCCTTTTTTTTTTCCCTTGGTTCATGTGGTAGTGATTCTGTTGCCTGTGATACAGAGGGCTAACAGCAGCTTTACGCAGTCATGTGACTCAAGGGAAAATTATATGAAGGTAGGAAGAAATAAGAAAGGAAGGAGTTATTTTTTACGTTCTCTGTATCCTTGTTCCAAGACTCCTGTTCTCTCTGAGTAACCTTCTGTGTAATGTTTAAATGATAAAAAGAGAAGGAGTGAGAAAAAAGAGAAAAGAATTTCTACCCTGCCCCTGAAACATTAAGGCTTATCTTAATTTATATAATAATAATAATAATAATGATAACACCACCTAGCAATTACAGCTTTTGGTGACTTGCAAGCATTCTGCAAGCATGTTTTTCTCAAGGCTGCCTTTGTGAACTGGAAAACTACTTCAATTGATGCTAAATCTGATAGGCAAACAGCTGAAGAGGTAGAGTTTGGGGTATGACATCAGTTTTTAGAGAGGGTAGCTGCAGAAAGGGAAAACACTTGACACATCTATCTTTTCAGAGCTCCAAAAGTTAAACTGTAGCCCTTCTTCGACAACTTCATGCTGTTCTAATGCACTTGTTTATCTCTCTTTAACTTTGAGACATTAACAATTGCTCCGGGGAATTAAATTCTTCTGGAACTTTTAGTGCTATGCCAGAATGTTTGTTCTGAAATAATTACTGTCCAAAATGTCGTTTTGACTATTAGTAATTCAGGTGCTTAAATGCCTCTGTAACTGTCACACAGGGTTTAGCCAACTGATCACTGAAAAGGCATCATGGTATCTGACTCACCATACTGATGCTGGATCTTTGTCCTCCGGAGGGCATTCTTTTAGAACTGGCCAGTCTGGAGGACTTTATGTTACCTCTCCCTGTCATCCCAAAATACAGGGAGCAAATAGTTTAGTGTTTAATGTTTTACAAATACTGACACAAATAGAAATAATTTGCCTTCTGTTCCTAGTGTTCCACCTTATACATTCTCTTGTGTGCATGTAAAGCTAAAAGAGCTCAAAATAACACTGTTGGATATGATGATGAATTCAAAATGAAGTTCAGAACAGTAAGCAACAGTTTGAGAACTGAAAAAGAGATGTGCATTTTTATGGTGTTTGCTAAAATGTTTGGACCCTATTTGAGGTTATTGCCATCCTGTGAGCTCTTTTTTTGCTTTACGTTTCATGGAGAAATTGTTCAGAATGCTTTTGATTGATGACACTAATGGGGCAACTTTTGTTTGAGATTTTTATTGGACTGGGAAAAGTGAATCTGAGAAAATAGGAAAAGTGTTCATGCCTAGACTTCTGTAAAACACGTTTGGTTGTCCTAGCAAGACTGAAATTCAGGACAAGCTAGAGGGGAGACACAAGAGAAAAGATTCATGAGCTTTCCAGGCAAAGTCTAGATACAAAGTTCTGATTTTGCAACAGAATTGCACGAATTTTTGGTTAGTCAAGGGTTAGTATAAGTGCTACACATAGCAAGTTTTCAGAAGGTTTCGGAAGGTGGCCTCTGTCCACGTATTCTGAGAAAAATATTTTCTAAAGCTAAAGTCTAGACATATGCTGAACTTTTAACCTGCAAGCAGGTACATTTCAGACCTGCTTAAGCCTTTGAGAAGATGGATGCCTCATGGGGCAAATCTTATCTGAGAACTTGACTAGAAGAGAGAGTTGTACAAAATTTTTTTTTTGCAAGATCACAGAGGCAAAAAGTGACCCAAGCAGGAATGATGCACCTCTGATGTTTCTGGTACAGATTATTCCCAAGCAAAGAGCTTTTCATCTGTGTTTGCCTTATGTTAGAAGTCTGCTTGTTTGATGTATTTCCTCATATGAATAATCATTCCCACCAGGTGTTTTTCCACAGATAAAACTTCTGTCTCTTGTTACTAAAGCAAAATTCTGGTTTAACTCAGCTCTGTTAATTTTCAGTTCTTAAATTTTATGTAAAGGTTAATGTGCCATATCGCACAGTTTTCAAGAGATAAATATGTATTAATTTATAGTGTGATTGCAATTGCCATTTCGAGTTGAAATGTCAATGTAATGTTTTGCAGTTTCTTAAGTACAAAAAAACACTTGAAAAATATTTTAAAATCAGGATCTCTTGAAGATGTAGAAGTCTTTCTAGAATTATATTAACTGTGGATGATTGCTGGCTGGGATTTGTCTTTTGCAACTGAAATGTAAACTATTAATTGCAGAGGTATAAGCTGGAACATAAGAGGTTCCAAAGAGATACAAGGAAGAATTTCTTCACTGAGGGGTTGATGGGGCACTGAAACATGCTGCCCAGATGGGTTGTTGAATCTCCTTCTCTGAGGACATTCAAAACCCACCTGGATGATTTCCTGTGTGACCTTCTCTAGGTGGTCCTGCTCTGGCAGGGAGGTTGGACTAGATGATCTCTTGAGGTCCCTTCCAACTCTTAAAATTCTGTGATTTTGTGAAATAAAGAAGTTTTAAAAATAGATATATGCCTCTAGTTCCTTGTTACTTTGCCCCACTCTTGCCATTCCAGATAGAATACACTTTTGATTTTTTACATCTACAGGATGAAGAAAGTGTAATTAAATACAAGTAGCAGAGGATAGAACTAAACCAGGACTTTCTCTGTTGAGAAGTGTGATTGTAATATGCAGAATATTTAGTTGGAACAACGTGGCAGAAGAGCAACAGCTAAATTGTTTATGTAAATGATTGGCACATTAAACTCATTTGATTTTTCTTTTGTTAAAAGGACTCTAGATACTTATTTGATTTTCGTCTTTTTTTTTTCAGAATGCCTTTGTTGCTTAAGAAAGTAGGGTCAAGTAAAGCTGGTCAGTAGGGTTGCTTTTTAATTTTCTTCTGCTTTTCAAATTAAATTTAAAAAAGAGATTTCTTATGGGAGTCCCAGAGGAACTTCAGATAATTTGGTCTTCTTTCTCTTCTACTTAATCCGTGTTGCTGGAGGAAAGGAAAGATATCATCCAAACCTTGTGAATTGGCACATTTTAATATTTACTTTTGTAGCATTTGCCCACAGATGTGATGTGATGCTCTGAATATTAATCTTCTCTAAGCACGTTTGACTTTAGTGAACTTGTATTCCGCCTCAGTGACTATTCAGTAGACAGCTACAAAAACGGTGCATTTTGAATAATAACATGTCAGACTGCTCACACTTATGCATAACTAAGTTTGATTATAAACTCACTTGACATCAATGTCATTCATGGTGTCCTTCCATGACTCTGCTGGCACAGTCTCTTTCCTCGGTGTTTAGATTTAACCATCTGACCATTTGCACAAATAAAGCAAGCAACTCATGCAGTCAGAAACTGTAAGGTGGCTATTTAACATAATTATTTATAAATTATTTAATTAGTATTGATTTTATTAGGCTTATTTTAAAATATATCTGTAAATCTAAGCTGTCCAGAGTTACTGTTTTGTTTGATTTTATTTTTAAACTGGAATGTAGTTTATTTGAAAGAGGCAGCAGGGGAAAATCTTTGAGGGTCAGAAAATTGTCTTACTAGTTTGGCAGTGTGTGATTCTCTGTAAAGAAGGTTTTCATGTAAAACTCAGCTCTGCCAGTTTGACTTTGCATACCATTAATTAACTGAGAGAAGATTCAGTTGCCATTTCAAAAATAGTATTTTACATGGTTTCACATGGTACTATCATAGTTGTTATCTGAACTCACTGATGGTGGCAATTTCTTACATATGGCCATTTAGTAAGGTCTGTAGCAATGAAACTTGGGAGTTTATGCCTTTCTTGGAATTTGTCCTGCTTAATACAGTTACAGTGGTGTTACTCAAAACCAGACATTTGTGATTTCTGATTGATTCGTACATTCTGATACTGAGCTTCACAGTGTCTTCACATGGGAAGAAAATCTCACATACATGACTTCCACTGGAAGAAATAATTCTACTTTTGTGATTTCTAGATTATTGTGGATAGCAGATTTCACAAGAGCTCCACAATTCCTGTTATAAAGACATTATCATTATGGTGTATCTGCTGGTTTCTCTTTTCTGTGTAGCTTAGGTGTGCTCAGTGTAACTCTTCACAAAATATATGCTCAGCGTTGTGCTTCATTCTATAATAGATGAGAATAGAGACTCTAACTGTGCCAGTATTTATTGATAGATTAGTTACTGTTATTATATAATGCTACAATTAAAAGGAAGATTTCTAAATATATCTGTTGATATTTCTGCTTTATGTAATTCAATGTATTTCTTCCTCTTTAGGCTGTGCTGAGTCCTCTTATAGCAATCGCACTGAAAATATCTCAGATTCATGAGAGGACAGGGCGAAAGGGACCCACTGTCATCACCTGAAGCCACACAAGATTGTTTAACCAGGGCCAAAAGAGGAGCAGCAAGGAAGACACAGGACCTTGCTGAAACATGTTAGCCATTTGTGCCTTGTATGATTTTAAAAGTCTTCTTGGGGATAGATGTTGGGTGGGAAGAAAAATGCAATGTAATACCAAGCATATTCATTTGCCTTGATCTCCAAATACAGTAGTGTATTGACTTCTTAGTTTTACCTGCAATATCTTAATTTCAGATAACAATATAACCAAAAAAAGAGGCCTTAACTTTCAGATGTTGTCAGCAATGTGACAGAAAGGAAAACTGCTTGTGAATGCTGTGATAAAAGTTGGGGAAATTTCAGTTAGGGAGAGAGGGGGAGGAATTGCAAAGTAAAGACATGCTTGGTGAATATTGGGTTCCCCATCACCTTCTTGTTGATTTATGAAGAGGCAAACAGCATGTCTGAGGTATAAGCTTTGAAAAGAGTGTGTTTCCTCACCACTCCTGTCTCTCCCATTGCTCACGGATGCACGCTGTCAGCAGTGTTGTGTACACACTTGCACATGCTCCCAAAGAAGGGGTTATCCTGTATGGCGTTTTTACCCCTGCTTTTAAAGCACATCATTGTGACTTCTGCCTTTAAATTTTCAAGGTATTTTTGACTGTTGTGTTTTTTTTTCCTCCAAAGGGAGGCTTTTGCGCTATAGAAGCTGATTGTGTCCTTCCAGCAATATGTCAGTTGTGGAATCTGACTGTATTTTGCATTATTTCTCATGGCAGCAGGTGGTATTGGTGCTTACTGTGTTTGAAAGGTAATCACTGCAGCAGTTTTTCATGAGGGAGTTATTGTGTTAGTTTTTTAAGTCTTTGGAATACTCATGCTCCACTTACCACGAAGTCGTAAGTGAAGCATGTAGTGAAGTGGAAATGAGAACAAATTCTAGCAAATCAAATATAAATACTTGTCTGATTCACCAGCTGGACAGTGTTTCCATTAGATTCTTTGTAACAGAGGATCATGGAAATAAAAATCTGGGGCGTGCAAAGGGAGAAGAGATGTCCCAGCATAAATCTGAGAAGGATATTGGGGATATGGACATCAGCATTCTTTTCAGCTTGCGAAATGATACTGAAGTTCCAGATACTATACAGTGTTCTGAAGAAGAACAAAAACACTTTATGCATGTGATTTGTTTGAAAGCTTTGCTTCATTGGGAACAGCATGGTCACTTGTATCTTTTGTCAAGATGGCTTTGTGCAAATTGCCTCTTTGCAGTGTGTTTCGGTTCTTTGTGGTTACCAAATTTTACTGCAATTTATATACTATTGCAGCAGAGGAAATTGTCTTGGTTTCTTTCAACACTTTTGTCAAAAATTGCTGTGGCACTTAATATACAATAAAGAGCAATGCTGTATTTCTGTCTTAAGTAATTGTGGGCAAGACACACTGCACTTTCAAGCATCCTAATAAAACTACCTTTAACACAATTATATTATCTACTTAATTTACTCAAAACAAATGAGGTGTTAATGTTCTCATGTAGTATTCTACATTGCCATTAAGTATACCCATAAACCAAAAGAGATTTTAAGGCTTTAGTTCTTTTTATAAAGGGATGTTTTCTTGAGATGGCCGTGGCATTCTCACAGAGTTTGAGCATCTACTTTTGAATGTAAGAATATTCATCTTTACAGAAACTTTGCTCATCTAATATTTTATTTTTCTTACAGCATAAACTCCTCTAAGTGCAGGATAGCAAGCTTCTAACTGGTGGATCACACATGGTCAAGCACAGGCATACTCTGGATTATGACACTTCAAATTACGGGGCAGCATAAAAGAATGCTCTGAAAGGCAGCCTAAGAACTTCTAAAATCTCTTATACATTCTCTGAGAATTAAAAAAAAATTGATCACAGGGATCTATCTGGTTATAGCACCAAGGACCAATTTACTAAGCTTCCAGGACTGGGACTTGCACTTTGAAAAGTAAGGTATCTTTCAAGATGTGGTGGGATGACTCATGAGGAACAGATCAGGACTGTGAGGGAGCATATTTGTGCTTTTATCAGGAGGCCACTAGAGCACTAGCTGTGGTAGATGGCATCCTGCTTTCATGCAGGCAGTCTTTCTGAACAAAGGGTGTGTTTTAAAATCTCAGTACTGACTTTGTCCTGGGCTTCAGAAACAATAGTTGTGCCTCTGAACTGAAATGGCGGAAAGAAATGTTTGGGTGTAATTTTGAATAGGTGTTGAACAGCAGTCTTCCAGAACTAGCCCAGCCCCAAATCCACTTGCCAGCCCTTCTGTATGATGACTGGTGATACTGAGAATATGTAACAACAATTTTCCACCGATCAATTGCTTTTCTCTGCAATAACTTGAGTAAAGCTTTATGAGGCTGAAGTACAATGCATATCTTTCTATCTTGATGTGTTTGGGAAAGGGGTCAAGCCTCTCATAGTGTGCTGCGTTTTCTGGTATTATTAACATGAGAGATAAATGCTTGGAAAAGAGCAACATATATGAACTTAGACAAAGATGCAAGGCTTCTAAAAACAAGCCATGCATCTAGCAGAGGGAAACCTCTTATTAATCACAGTGTCTGGATGCTATGATAGACACCCAAACCCTTTGTTGGATTAGTACATTTTGTTAAAGAGTGGAAATTGCAAGATTCTGTGTTTTTCAGCTGTGATTGCAACAACATTTACTTGAACAGTAATTCTGTTTCCCAGTTGCAAGTTTTTCTGTACCCAGCAATACAAAGATACACTTCCAGCATGCTGGAAGACGAGAAAGAGGAATTCAGAGAGATCAGTGAGAGAGAACAATTTCAAGGTACTTTAGCAGAGGATTGACCAAAACAGGGCTTTATTGGTCCCAAGAACAGAGAAAGAGATTTCAGATGTCAGAGAGGATTAGGAGAGGATAAATTGCTGGATGTGGGTGGAAAGAGAGAGATGTGACAGAAGAATACTAATAGCACAACAGTGGATTTGAGAGATGGAAGGAGAGAAAAAGGAAATAAAAGTGGGAAGGGAGCATAGTCTGTTGCCTCTTGTCCTGTCACTGGGCACCACTGAGAAGAGCCCTGCTCCATCCTCTTCTGTCTCTCTCATCAGGTATTTGTAGAAATCAGTAAGATCCTGCCCGAGCTGAGCCTGCTCACCTCAAGAATAAACACTCAGGCTAAAGCTAAAGCACCTCTCTCAGCACCTCATCATGCAGCAAATGCTCCAGTCCCTTGATCCTTGTGGCATTTTGCCACAGGTACTCTAGTATGTCCCTGTCTGTTTTGTACTGGAAAGTCTGGACCTGGATCCAAGCACTACACATGCATCGCAGCAGTCCTGAGCAGAGGACAAGGATCACCTCCCTCCACCTAGTTGTAATGCTTTTCCTGATTCAGCGCAGGTGAGTTGCTGGTGATCAACATGTGAACCCCAGGTCTTTATGAAGCTGCTTTCCAGCACACTGGCTCCAATGTGGATTGGTGTTGGGGTTTATTCCTCCCCAGTGGCAGGACTTTGCATTTCGCTTTGCTGAACTTTATTTCTCTGGACCGTTCATGTCTATCTGAATAGCAGCAAAACCCTCTGGTGTGTCAGCTGCTCCTTCCAGTGTTGTATCATCTGCAAAATGGCTGAGGCTGCACTCTGCCCCATCACACATTTTGTTAAAGAAGGTATTAAACAGTGTTGGCTCCCATATTGACCGCTGGGACACACTGATGGTGACTGGCCCTCAGCTGGACTTTGTGGCAGTGTTCACAACTCTCTGGGCCTGACTGTTTTCAATCCACCTCATTGTCCACTTAACCTAAACTGTGTTTTGTATTGAGGGCCTGAGATTCCTGAATGCTGGTTTTACCAGTAAAGATGGAAGCAAGGAAAACATTGAGCACCTTAGCCTTTTCCATATCCTCTATCACCTAACATAAAAACTTATCTTGTTGCCCATTACACTCGTCACCAGATTCAACTCCAAGAGAACTCTGGCTTTCCTATTTTCATCCTTGTGTAATGGGACATTATATTCCTCTTTCATCACCTGTCTCTGCATCTGCTTATCATACACTTTGTGTTCATATCTGAGTTTTGTCAGGAGCTCCCTGGCCATTCATATTCATGCAGGCCTCATGTGGTCTTTGTTTGATTTCTGCGATTCCTGAGCTTGAAGGAGGTGATCCTTGAAAATCAAATAGATGTCCTGGACTCATCTTCTCTTGAGGGCCATAGCCCATGGGGTTCTTCCAAGCACATCTCTGAAGAGACTAGTCTGCTCTGCTAAGTTTGATCACTCTTTTTGCCCTTCTCCCTCATACCAAATTCCCTAACTCCACCATCTCATGATCTCTGTGGTGAAGTCCCATTCATTTCTTCTGGTATTAAGTATCATGACAGCTACTCACCTTGTTGTTGGTGCCTCAGTCACTTGTATGAAGAAGTTGATGTCACTGCACTGGAAGAACCTGTTATATTCTGAAGCCCTAGTTTGACCAATTCATATCCTCAAGTTCAAAGAAAATATATTTCAATCTAAAGAAAAAAAAAATCTGTTCTTGGCAAAGGTGACATCACGTTATTAAGTCTGATCAGAAGCAAACTGCTTAAAAGCTTTTGCTGCTTTAAGATTGTTGACATTTTTTAGCTATTTGCCCACACCATTTTCTACTAAGCTCATAGCCAAACTGTTCATTAACTGAAAAGACAAAGTGAAAAAAAGATTGTATCACATAAAATATTAGATATTAACCTTTATTTTCTCCTTATCTCAGGAACTTTCATGTCTCAACTACTTTCTTCCAAGTTGCAAGTTGAAGACATGGTTGTCTCTGCTTTCATATTTCTGGACCCATTGAGACCTCACAACATCTGCAAATGGCTGGAGCTTAAAAGAGGCACTGCAGGACTACCCTGGCACTGGGAGAAAGGAAGAGGGGGCTAGCTCTTCCTGATTATCCATAAACTACATTTAAACAATCTCAATGCCATTTCCCATAGCAGACTGGTTCAGGAACAACCTTTGGCAGTACTCATACAGTACTTGCTCTCAGAGCTACCTGTAGTCTCACTCATCTCCCACTAATGTGGTCTTGCTTTAAAAGTTACCTGTTGCAAAAGTTAGATTTCCACGGCTAAAAAAAGAGTTGAACTTGCACAGGATACGCATTTTGCCACAGGAGATCTGGTTAGTCAGCCTCATCTGCTGTGCAGATGCACCAGTGCAAACAGCCTTCAGTGGCTGGAGCCCAGTAACAAAGCTGAAAGCGATTTCAGGATGTATGTGGGAGTGCTAAAAAGAAAGACCATAACAAGGTCATTTGGTGTAGCAGATCGTCACTTCAGCTGTTTTGAAAATAATAGGCGCTGTTCCTGTGGCTTTTCTGCTCTGTGCTGGGTCACTTCTTAGTCACTCATGTCTTTATATGCTGATAGCATCTATCAAATTATATCTTTTTTCAGGGACTCTTATATCCTGTGATTTAACAAATTTATCTTCCTCAACTTGATGTTCCTTTCTCAGGAGTTTCTCCCCTGCATTTTATCCTACTTTCTTTTTTCCTTACATTAGCCATAGGTTTGTAGGTCCTTCCCATAAAGGATAACATCCTTTGGAAGAGAAAAAATGACATGATTGTCACTTCGATGGCCTTAGCCATTGCTATTATCACCACCACAGCTTGTGTTTCTAATGCATGTGCAGCCATAATGCTAAAATTGTTGTCTTGGAGTACGTGGGCATATGGAAAGTATGATAACTTTTCTGTCTCCTTGGTTCTGCAACAGGAAGAGGAACAGGTTGCCCAGAGAGATGGTAGAAGCCTCATTTCTGGATTCGTTCATGGTCAAGCTGGATGACCTGAACAACCTAATCTAGTCAAAGATGTCCCTGCTCATTGCCAGAGAGGTTGGACTAGATGATTTTTTAAAGGTTTTTTTTGTGGTTGTTTAGCCCTGGCTGACGAAAACCTACACAGTTACTCCTCCCCACCTCAGCAGGATGGGGAGGAGAATCAAGAGGAAATTGCAAAGCTTTGTAGGTTAAGGACAATTTAATAGAACAATACAGAGAACAAGCAGTTAAAATGACAACCAAGAGATACAGAAAATGAGCAATGCCCTGCAGCCCAACACTCAGCCCTACGCTCAGCTCAACAGAGAAACTACAGTTCCCACATGCAGCATGGTGACTTGATAGAGAGGATTTACAATCATACTGTAGTTGGGAATGTGCATATTCCAAAAACCCACAGTGCCTAAGAAAGCTTGGGTTTCTTCCGTACTGGTTGGAGGAGACATTGCATTAATTCTGTTGATGATATCCATTGGGATATGCCAACAACCATCTTGCCATTTTATTCTTAAAGAACTGGATCTCTTGTGTGGACCCTTTGACTTTGCTTCGTTTTATGGCAAAGCTGGCATTCAGGAGGATTTTAACTTTTTTTGTTTCTGTTTCCAAAAACTTCTTTTACTTGGTTGCCCCACACAATAATGTCATCAATATTGTATGTGTTCTAAGGCCTCACCCTTTTTCCAGTTTAGCCTGGATTAGTCCATGGCAAATGGTAGGATTGGGCTTTCACCCTGGGGCAATCCATTCCAGATGTACTTCATGCCTTTCCATGTGAATGCAAACAGGGGCCTGCACTTGCCTGCCAATGGAATTGAAGAGAATTCATTAGCAGTGTTGATGGTGGTGTACCATCTGGTTGTCTTGGACTCCAGTTTGTATTGGAGTTCTAGCACGTCTGGCACAGCAGCACTCAGATGGCCATATGGGGCTGTTAAAGGGTGATCGAGTCCTGCTGATCACCCCTTGGCTCTCCAGTTGACAAACCAGTTTGTACATTGGAATCAGAGTGTCATGGTTAGTCTGATATTGCAGCTGGTGCACTGTTGTGGTTGCGNGCATTCAGGAGGATTTTAACTTTTTTTGTTTCTGTTTCCAAAAACTTCTTTTACTTGGTTGCCCCACACAATAATGTCATCAATATTGTATGTGTTCTAAGGCCTCACCCTTTTTCCAGTTTAGCCTGGATTAGTCCATGGCAAATGGTAGGATTGGGCTTTCACCCTGGGGCAATCCATTCCAGATGTACTTCATGCCTTTCCATGTGAATGCAAACAGGGGCCTGCACTTGCCTGCCAATGGAATTGAAGAGAATTCATTAGCAGTGTTGATGGTGGTGTACCATCTGGTTGTCTTGGACTCCAGTTTGTATTGGAGTTCTAGCACGTCTGGCACAGCAGCACTCAGATGGCCATATGGGGCTGTTAAAGGGTGATCGAGTCCTGCTGATCACCCCTTGGCTCTCCAGTTGACAAACCAGTTTGTACATTGGAATCAGAGTGTCATGGTTAGTCTGATATTGCAGCTGGTGCACTGTTGTGGTTGCGATTAGCACTTGTTGGTCTTCAACTGTCAACAGCCCCACAGCAGAATGGTCCTCTGAGAGGGCAAACAGGCTGGACAGCTGTTCATTTTTTTCTCTCTCCAAGGTACCCACACCAAAAGCCCACGATACCCTTTTGAGTCCTTGAAATACCCTCTCTTCAGGTAGTCTGTCCCCACAATGCATGGAGTTTCTGCGCCCATCACAATGGGGTGGTTTTACCAGTTATTTCCTGCCAGACTCACTTTTGCTTCCAACATAGTGATCTGTTGGGATCCTCCTGTCACTCCAGAAATACAAATTTATTATGTCCTTTATAACTTGATGACATCAGGGTGCATTGTACTCCAGTGTCTACCAGAGTCTTGTACTCTTGTGGATGTGATGTGCCAGGCCATCGGATCCACACAGACCAACAGATCCTATTGTCCCTGTCCTCCCCATTGCTGGAGGCAGGCCCCCTCTAATATTGATTATTTCGTGTATCATTCACTTTCTGTAAGAAGGAACTAGACGTCTCTTTGAGAAGATCAGAAGCAAGGTCAAGCATTACATCTCTGGGGAGCAGCTCACTGGAAACTGGAGCAGCATTTTTCCAGAAGGAGTCCCCTTTCGTTTTTGCTTGTAGTTTACATACTCTTGTCTCTAGGGCCATGGTAGGTTTTCCATCCCACCTCCTCATGTCCTCTCCCTTGCTGAGTAGATAAAACCACAGGTTGTCCCATTGTGTGTACCCTCTGTATCTCCTCGCTTTATCAGAGGAACGCCTGCACCTAATAGTGGTGACATTGGCCTGTACAGATGGAGAGTAGGAGATATCTTTCTTAAATTGATGGAGCTCCCACGATAGTTTCTCCACAGGGGAGACACAGGACTATAAAGAAGAAGAAAGATTTCCTTCATATGGGCAGATTTGGCTGACCACTGCATCCACTGTTTGCCTCTTGCTTCCTTTCCATGATATGACAGCCATGTATGATGGAGGTGCGCTTTGGAGAAACTTCTGCCACATGGGGTGTGTGCACTGGACCTCATCTCTAATGATGGATAACTGCACATTATATAGATCATTATATATCACTTCCTGTACAGGTAATTCCCTCAGGTACTGGATACCTTTCTCCACGGTAGTCCACTTGCCTGGGTGACAATATCTTCCTTGACCGGATACCTTTCCTTCACACCTGAGAGAATTCACTTCCAAAGGCTGCGTACCTGTGCCTTTCTTCCAAAAGTGTCAGGACCCATGTTGGCCACCAAAAAGACTGTGGTGGTTTGGTGGTTTAACCCTGGCTGGCAATAATCAAATCACACAGTTACTCACTCGTCCCCACCTACGCAGGATGAGGAGGAGAATCAAGAGGAAACTGTAGAGCTTTGTGGGTTGAGATAAGGACAATTTAATAGAATATAGAGAATAAGCAGTTATAATGACAGCCAATGGATACAGAAAACAAGCAATGCCTAGTGTAACTGCTCGTGACCTGCAGCCTGGACCAGCTCCAATAGCCCAGCAGCTGCTTTTATATCCCAAGCCTGAAGTAAGCATGGGATGAAATAGCCTGGCTGCACCCCCTGCAGCCGCTGGGGAAAGTTAACCCTATTCCTGCCAAACCCTTCCAGCCCAAACTATCCTGTGATTCTGTGGAAAATCAAAAATCCACCTACAGTCAGCATTGTGGTTCCAATGAGTGAACCTCCATTCAATTTTTCTGATTATCTGGAATTACAGATGAGGCCTGGATGCAAGTTTGCCTCAGTGATTTTTGTGGAAGGAAGAAAACAAGAAACACAGGAAAGATGAGTCCAAGCCTGTTCTCTTTCTCATACTTGTTCCCTAATCACGAGGCCACTTGTGTAAGAAACAGGAAACAGGATCCCTTTTTTGACTCCCACTGTCTCAAGTGACCTGCAGTGGAAACAATCACTTTTAGAAACAACTCAGAGGAGTCACAGGAGATATTTCCTCCTGCAATTGCTCCTTCCCTCTGAGGACCTCTGGGCATAACCAGGGTTGTCTCTTTAGCAGCTAGGGAGTTTATTAAGTGAATTGTGTGTTTCTCCTTAATCACAGACACCTTATATCTTATAAGGAAACACATGGCATTTGTTTTAAGTACAAAATTTATTAATGAATTCAATAGTAAAACACCAGCTATTAGTACTCCAAAAGGAAACAAATAACATGAAAGGCATGATACAAAAATAGTCAGGTGCAACAAATAATTTACAAATTCCGAACAAAGGCTAAGTGAGTTGGTTTCCCAAGACAGCTAATGTTAGCAAACCACAGATGAGGACTTTCAGCCAAAACCCCTTATGAGGCACAAGATATTTAAGACTGACAACAACATGATATTTCATTTATCTTTCAGCATAAGAAACTCCTGTTGCCAGTGATGTTGACTTTTCTAAGATACAGCCTGATTGTTTCTATCTCTATGAGGATTCATTCTGCTTTGAAATATTGAGCACCTTTATATATTATCCCCTCCAACTCCAACACACAAATGGCCAGTGCTTCGTCTTGGCAGTTTCTCTGTCAATGGTGTGCTATTAGGGATAGCACACCATTGACACACCTTCTTCCAATTTTCTCTGCTTCACAGGTGCAGGATTTTACCCACTGCCTGTCTCAGATGTTCTGACAGGTACTGCTCTTTTTGGGCTCTCCTGGCAGTGTCTATCCTCTTAGTGACTATTTTGCTGTGTGGATGGATGAGAATTTGAGTCCTCTTCAGCATGTGAGACTTGGTCAGCTATTTCCTGCTGCTGTAGCTGTTGCACACATAATTCATATGATGGTGGCTGTTCTTGCTCATTGGTTTCACTGATGAACTCTGTGCTGCTTTCACTATATAGAGGTGGAGGGATATGGATAACTTCTTGCTGTTTTAGTGTGGAGACAACTGGCAGTGGGAAGGTCTGTTTTTCAGGATCTGTGCTTTCTTCATAGGAGGGAGGATAGAAGTCAGGCCTGAATAAAAAGGCAAATCAAAAAGAAACACATCATGGTGAAATGCGCTTTATCTCTGACAGCTTGATTAGATGTTTTGTCTGTTATGTTTCCAAAGTTTAGATGAGGCTTAAACTACAAATGGAAACCTAAGTAGGTTTAGCTCAACAGAATGTATTCATATAAAACATCTGACATAGCTGGGATCATTACCTGCATCTTTCTGCAAAATGTTTTATTAAAACAAACACAGAACTCTAGAAAGATGAGCTTTCCCCATTAGAGTTCCCACACATGGTATACAAACACTCATGCTTGTGAGTATTTCAACAAGTGCCTGAGAAAAGTTTGATTTTGAAGCAGAAAAAGATCAGTGTCTGGAGTAAGTTAAATTAGTGAGTTGTTTGTTATTGCAATAATAATTGTTTTCCACATTTTGCATCCTTTTGCTTAGCTAACCAAAATTTGTTGAATGTTGTTTTCACAGTGCCTTTAGAGCACCCATTGTCAGTGTTTTTGGGGCAGTTTCCACAACAGTCCAGGAAAAATAATTTGTATCCAGTGTCTCTATTAAAGATTTTTGTCAGGCCTAGCACCAATCAGATCAAGAAATTCTCCCTCTCAAAGCATCAGACTTTTCTCAGTAATAGTAGGGACAGTTACTCAAGGAAACTTTAGCAGTAGCCATATCAGGAGCTGAAGTTCTGTGCATGCCTTGTTGCTAACAAATAGTATGAGCACATGACTCGCAGCAGCTCATCTAGAGTCATCTGATGAGATGGAATGAATGACACTCCTGCAGGAGCTCTGTGAAATTGATGTAGCTATTCCTGCTCCCTCCATGCATGGCTTTGTATCACTGTGTAAGCTGCCATCTTTCCTGTAGTGTACCTGGCCTTAAGTATTTTTGCACAAATTGCTGTTTGCACATTGCTGCTGGCTCTAGCAAATTGAATTTCGGACTATGTTTCTATCCACAGAAAGAGAATAAAACATCTACATAATTTTTGTTTTGTTAAAATCTTGTATTGCTTCTTTCTTCTTGCAGCACAGAACAGCATCCCTCCCTCCTAGTCCATCAGCAGCAGCCTGCAACACATACATACCTGTCTATGGTGCTGACACGTGGCTCTCTGAGGCTGCGATTTCCAATCAAGGTGCTGCTGAAGCCACTGCATTTCAAAACCTCATGCAAAGTGTTCCAGAAAATGCCAATCACAAGGAAAAAGAACCCCAAAAATAACAGGCAATAAAACAGCACCTCATTATAATCTTGAAAAGAACTTAGGGAAATGCAGATGACTCCCAGACAGAAAAAGGAGACACTGAGGAAGAGCAGCAAAATACGAAGGAAAGTAGAAACATGTGTTGGCATCTTCCCCAGTGGGCACATCACTTGATTCCTGTCTACCGTTGGTTTGCTGGCTATCTCAGCTGTGCTTCTCATCTTCTAGCACTGGTATTTTATACACTGGCCTTTGGACAATTATCAACTGGCCTTTCGTCAATTAAGAGAAACAGGTCGTTTTAAGGTACTCATTAACTCTTTGAGATACTCAGAATCTCTTTTGAGATTAATTTGTAACTTTAAATCTACTTTAAGGAAGGAAACACAAACTTCCTGTACCTTTGGTGTGCCACTGTAATCTCCAGAGGGCATAGCAAGCTGCTGCATTAATTGCATGTTACAATCTGCAGTGCTTAACACCCTTTGTTGACTTAAAAAAATAAACAAAAAACAATAAAAACATGTTCATAAATCCCTGTTAAAAATTTGTATGGAAAATATACTCCTTTCCTAATTGTGCTCTTTCATCTGTCATTGGGTTTTAGTCTTCTTCTATCTTTAATGCATTATTCCATTGCCTTGGTATTTTCAATAGTCCTTTGAAGAAGGATAAATTTCTGGCCTGCAGTGCGATATAATCAATGACTTTAGTACGCAAAATGAAATAAATCAAAATTGCTCAGTGTCAAAAAAGGGCACAGGCATACCAGAAATCTTTGTGTGCAGGTTCAATTGTACTCTGATTGCTTTACCAATATTCTCTTTTCAAGCAATATTTATTGATTTATTTTCAAAAGAGTCAGTGGTCAAAGCTATGCAGGAAAACCTGTACTCCATTCTACAAATATACTTAGAGATCCAAGGTTCAGGATCTACCAACAGATTTTAGGCCTACATATTACTACCTCCGATGCAAAAAGTAACCTTTAGAATTAGCCTACGGATTTTCTCTTGAAAAGCATACCCACTGGTTTCTGACAGGGAGTAGCAAACTCTGTAACCAAGACCTGACTTCTCAGTTGATGATACCTTACATGGAACATGTTTCTGAGTACTTTCAGCAGTGGAGTAATTGACCAGACCTTGCCTATGGTGGTTGTAAAATCTCTATTGTGCATAGTAAGCAAATCAGAGCAGGAGACCATTCAAAAAAATAGGCTTAGGCTCCAAACTTTGTTTCAATAATGAGTTTATTGCAGGTATTGTTGGCTGATATTCAATTAAGTGGGTTACATATGGGTAACAACAAATGATTATGAGAATTTCGTGCCATGGCCTATAAAGACATTTCTTCCTAGCTACTGTGTAATCTTTGTTTCACTACTGAAGTCTGAGAGAGTTGTAGGATTTCTGTAGTAAGCACAATAAAACTTTCCAATACACTGCTTGGGTCTAGAAGAGGCAGGTGCAAATCCTGAAAGAAGGAGTCACGTTTGAGGGGATGAGGAAGGGTCCAGCTCTTCCTACTGTAGACCTTCCCTGAAGCTCTGAAGGAAGAAACTCTTCACTTTTAACAAACTTCTTGATCCTTGTGTCTTCTGCTTAGAGGAGAGAGGTTTGACTTCCGACTGGCCAGGAGTCCTGAAATTACTGAGTGTCCCGACTTACCTCATCCTGGGCTGTGCCTGTGTGAGCTGCACCATCTCATACAATCTCATATCTCACAGAAGCTTTACAGTATTTCATGTTATGTTTCATGCATGGTCAACCAGCACCGTCCTTTTCTGCCCTGTGCTCATCCAAATGTGGCAGATGTTCATTTACAACAACGCAGACTATTTATAAGGAAACAACAGCTAGTCCAAAGCTGACACACCTTCTGATCAAGTACAATTATTTCAAGCTCCCACCACTCCACCACTCTCACCCACAGCTTCATTAGTTCTTAAAGGAACTGCAAAGCCATTCTCAGTTTTGTTTTCAGGGTATATCAGAATGTCAATGTAAGAACAAATCTCATAAAACAGTATAATCATCAAACAGAAATTTTCTAGGCTGAGTCACTCATGTCATAGGAGAAGTGAAAATACAGCAAGACCAGCTGCTGCCTTACTTAAGGAAGACATTCAGGTAAGGAGTGATTGGAACAGTCTTCATTTCAGACCAAAGCCCTGCCAAATTGAAATGGTCCTCAGAACTCAGCTTGTGTCACATACACAGTGCCATGGTGACATTTCACGTGGAGGTAAGGATATGTGCAGGTGACAGCTAATCTGAGGCTGATATGATAAACCAGCTAATATAAGCTTCCCACGCCCTCTCACAACTCATTCTGGTCATGTTGCCTGTAAGTCACTTCTTCCTTTACTGAAAGTCCTGTATTTGTTTATTCTTATCTGGGTATTTGAAACTCACATTCAGATATATTTTTTTGTGCTATAGTTATCCTGTCTGATTATTGCAAGAAGGAAATCATCAGTAACTTATTTAGGCTGTCAATATACTAGTGACTCTCTGGCATGAAGACATCACAGACACCGGTATACATAATACCAATTTACAGACATATTTAAATACACCAATACACCATTTTAATACACATTTTAATACACAATGTTAAATACACCATTTTTTTGCATCTGGAGATGCAAAAAAATGTCCTACACGTTCCACTTAGATGTCTTCAACCCTTGATCACAAGCAGTATAATGGCAACTCTCTCCATGTATTTTCATATGATGTATCTAGGAAGCGGGTAATTAATAGGTGCTTATCTTTATGGTTTGGGCTACCTTCTCACAGAAAACCTGCTAATAGTTCTTGTCAATACAGAGCTATGGAGGTAGTTCATGGAGGTATAGAAATGAAAATCACTCATCAAAGCTTCCACTTGAGAGCTTGTAATATGTTCAGTTTAGCAAGGTCAGTAGCAAATTTTGGATGCCAGTGGCAACCTGATTCTCAGTGCTGCATGTCCCTGAAAGGCCAAAACAAGCTTCCATTTACCCTTCAGAAATGTGCTTTTTCTCATCCAGCTGTTGAAAATCCAGGACTGCCTAACAGCATGGGTCGGGACCTCTACTCCTGCTGCAAAACTGCTGGCCTGCTTGACATGAGATTTATCTGCTCACAGAAATCTGCATCAGCCATGCAAAAGTACTGTGCTGACCTCCCATCATGCAGAGCTACAGCTGAAGAACCCATTGCTGGGCCTTGAGCACTGCATCTTCTCCTGTTGCTGAAATAATAGCTCGATTGATGCCTAACGCTAAATACGCACTTCAAGGCTTGATCTGGCCCCTGTTGCCACATGGAAGAAAGGCACTTTACTGAAGCCTGAGTCAGGCTTGGGTAAGTCAGTAAGTTTAACACATTCTTGGGCTACCAGTGTTTTTGCCTGGGAAAAGGCAAATTGCTCATCCTTCACCTCCTTGTGGAGCACTTTGAAGAGCCTCAGACCAGATTGGCACTGACTGCACAGGGTGCTTGCCCAGCAGCCCAGCTGCTGGCCGCCAGCCTGGCCCAGGAGTGGGCAGTGGGCAGCAGGCAGTAGGCAGTGGGCAGAACTCTTCTCAGTGTGTGGCTGCAGTTCCTGCATCCTTCCCAGAGCAGGCTGAGTGGGGACAACCCAGTGGAACCCACTGAGTTAATGCTGCAGGTAAGGTTGCAGCTTTGGGCAGCATTTTAGTTGAGTGTTGACACACAGAGGAGCTGAACCTGTTCATTTGTGTATGGAGCTCAGCCCTGTGTGCTGATATGCTCTACACTTCCTTATGGAAGAGTAATAAAAAAAGATTGCCTAGAAATCCAAACTGAAGAATGCACGCTATCTGAACTCCAACTTAGTTTTCTGATCCTTAGGATAAGAAAAAACTCCCATGTGTGTTTTTCCAAATCTTGCACGTGCATATTTTATAATGAGCTATAAAATTTTTATCTTTGTGGTACAGAAGTTTATGGCCAATCTTGTTCATGCTGAGCTCTCCTGTACTGTTTCCTTCTTAGACAAATTGCAGTGAATGTTGTGTGTTGGTACTTTTGCTGGGTTTTAGCTCTTTTTTAATGAAGGCTCCCTACAGAGAAGATGAATTCTGCATTTGTCATCCTGCAGTAAAGACTGCATATGATACCTGTGCTGCTCTGAAAGCAGCTGTGAGTGTGAGGAGTTAATGTTTCATGTACTCTCAGTTCACGTGCCAGCACTGCAGGCAGGCTTCAGGCTGCTTTTGTAGGGAAGCCCGCCAGTCATTACTCCTGCATGATATGAGATTGCCCATTTTCTGGAAGATGTGTTCCAGCAGCCCTTGAAGATGAGCCAGGATGGACATACAGAGACATGTACACATAGATATGTGATCCATATGCCCACATGCAGGTGTTGACATAGGAGGGAAATGGACATAGATAATAACTCCTCCTCTCTGAGACAGGGATATCATAACATTTAGCTGACATCTCCCTATACAGCTTGTTACGGTTCAAGTTGCAAAATATAGTAAAATAAGCTTCAGCTGCAAAAGCAGCTAGTGAGCACAGTGAACTGATCCCTTCCCCTAAAAGAGCTGCCCCACTGGAGCATGCATAAAGTGATCCAAATTCTCACTATCATGAGTTGTCGTTTAGCAAGTGTGCAGGCGTGAGTGTCTTCAGGGCCAGGGAATCACGGAAAACTGTTCATTTATTCACTGTTTTGATAAAATGCAGGTCTATTGAAGAAGGTGGCCAAGCTGTGACAGAGAAAAGCAGAGACCAGGAGGTGGTAAAGCCATGTGTTGAGGCTAGGACTTCGTGCAGTGAAGCTGAGAATGGAGGCTGGGAACATGAGAGGCTGGTGGGGCGTGGCAGGGCCCCTCAGAGCCATGGCATTTGTGCTGTTGGGTGGTAACTCACCAGCAGAAACTGCTGTTCCAGAAAATACAAAAGGGTAAGCTTGTGACAGAAAAGGATTGAAACAGACTGTTCAACTAGGCCTGTATTTTCCATGTATAGTATGAAGTCCACCAAATTAATTGCCCTGCTGGTGCAGGATAGTCTCCCAGAGCACTTTTGCTTCATACTTCACTGTTTCAGACATTCATGAATGCTTTTCCTGCAATTTATTTTCCCCATGAGCTATCAGATCCAGCTGAATTTATCATAATGTTTTTTCTCTATAATTTCCCCTTTCTCCTTGTTAAATATACTTTACAAAAGGAATTTTTCTTCTGTTTTTTTGATGTTTCTGATCTTTCAGAGTGCTCCCACACATAAACAGAAATATTGAGTTACTCATGACTGCTATCTAAAGTTCAGGTAATTACTGTAATTGACGCCTTCTGTAGCACCCGCCCTTCTGCTACCACGCAATATTTACTTGAATAATTATGTTGACAAAAACAATTTTTACTTCCTGTTTTCTGTTTATTGACATGTAGTCACTGATCTTTGTGTTTTAATTTTCTCTCTGGAACGTGACAGCATCATATCAGTGGTTGTGCAGGCTAAGTTAATTGCTGTAGGAAAAGCTGAAAAGGAAATTACATTCTGGCTATGTAAAAAAGTAAAATAATTCAAATGTGTTCCATTTTTATACTAGGAAAAGAGATAAAAAGAGATATTCAGATAAAAAAACCTTAATGAAGACAGTCACAAAAACGAAATAATCTTTGTAAGTCTCAGAAGAGTCATAAGCCAATCACTAGGCCACACCTTGCATGGGGAAAGAACTAGTTGGCATGATAAACTTCAGCCTTGAAAAATAAATTCGTTTTCCATCAACCACAGGCAGTTTTGTAGCAACTCTAAATAAATCAAAAGAAGTAAGTGGGAGCTGTCAGTGGCAGTCGCTGGCTCCACAGTATGGGAAAGGAGGCAGCGGGCTTGCAGGGATGGCAGCTGGCAGCAAGGTGCAACAGAGGATTGCTGAATATTGCCTGAAAAGAGTGAATGAAGGGCTGCCTGGGCAATGAGAGGCCAGTCCCTTGTGGTGCTATGAGGAAGGAGGAAATGATGCAGCTCTTTTTTTTTTTTTTTATGAGGAAGATATGTGTCTGACAGTTGTTATACATTTACAGAGCTTCCGATTTTTGCAAGATGCAGAAGTTTTCAGTGCTTTCTGCAAGAGGTCAGCTAAGTCTATGACAACAGGCTATGGATATCTTTCAAATTGCAGCATATCACATAGCAAGCATGTAAAGAAAAAGGAAGAGAGGACAAGAAGCCAAATGAGCCCCATAATCCCATTCCATTTTCAGGGTTCCATGATTTTTTTTCTTTTCCTGCTGTTTGAGATTTTCTGTAATGCTGTTTTTGGCCGCTATCAACTTCCCTAGTTTTTAGCAGTTAGACTGTTTTATTGGCAGCAACTGTCTTGGACTGCCTCAGGCTGGATGAGCAGATTTCCTATTTCTGTTGCAAAACAGGAAGTTGATTCTGATGAGGATCAGGTGGGAAAAAGCAATAGCTAACATGGTGTAAAGGTTGCTGAGTAGAACTGGCTGCAGACCAAGGTCAAAAGGTACCAGTCCAGACGCACAAAAAGCATTTCTTAGGAAGTCTGGCTGAAGATGGACTTAATGGATGTTCCACTGGGTGATTTGATGACTGCAATTGTTTTGCAATTTTCATTTTGCTTGGAAGGGTCATTGCTTATCCTGTATCCTGTTGAAACCTGTGAGACAGTTTTCTCACAAATTCTAGGTCACTGATAGAATTATGCTAACCAGAAATAAATCTGTGATAATGTGTTTTTAATGAAAGTTGTGAAATAAAAACATGTTTTTAACAAACACTGCTAAACCAGAAAACTTTAAAGTCAGACAATTTTTAAAAATAGACACTTCAATGGAAATGTGGGAGATGCAGCAGTACCAGGCTGCATATCTTATGATAGGACACGATACAAGATAATATCACATTACAAGTCATCTGTGCTGCTGCTACAAGAAAATTATATTTTACCACACATTTCAAGATTATCTGTTTTGCTCTGGTCTGAAATGTGTTGTTTTTAATGAAATGAAAACTTGGAATTTAAACCACTTGGGTTTTTTTTTCTTCTTCTACCTACTAGCACCCTTGGCTGACATACTTTATTGTCAATAAACGAGTCAAAAGGTATTGTACATTGTTGTCAATAATTCAGTGCAGTTCTACCAATGGGACTCTTTTCAGCAATTCCAGTATTCATTGCACATTTGCACATGACGGCATGGGAAACAATTTTAAGCTCTGCAGATGTAGTCTCTTCCCTGTATCACATCTGGGTTTATTACAATGTTTTTGAGAGCACGGGAGAGTTGAAGAGCTAATGAGAAGTGATACGAACAACAAAATCATATTGCACAGACCAGTTTCCAGCCTGTGGATTTGATCATGCCTATACAAATCCAGAAGTGTGAACATAGCCAAGGCTGTTCTTTGTCTTTGAACACATTGTGTCATTATGAAGTCTAGCTGCTCTTCGTGAATGATTGATTGAATTGCATAAAAGAAACCAACTTCAGTTTATTCTACAAATACTTGAAAGGAGCAGAGTTGAAATAATTTGATTGAAAATAGTAAGCTACAGGACTTTTACTGAGAAATTTCTCCGAGTAGTTGAGAATAGCCTAGCCCAGATGCAAGTAGAACAAACAAGCAGTAACTACTTAAAATAGAAGTTAGATATCAAGTTTTAAAATCACTGAGAAAATTTTGATTTTTAATGAATTGTACTTTAACAAATACTTAAATTTACTTTTTGGTAAGTCTTACATTCATGTTTTCCAAGTATTCTTTCAAATGTTCTTGTTTTACTTATTTGCTATAAGAATGAAATACAGCAATTTTGGTAATGATTAAGTACTTTAATGTTGTGAACTGCCTAGTCAGAAAAGATCACACGCAACATGGGACAGTTCCCTAATGAATGTGGAATTACCTTTGTCCCATCAGGCTGTTAAGAATTAGAACTTATATAATTTTTTTAAAAGATGAAAAATGAACCTGAAGGATTCTCAGCAATGGCTTCCCTTTTAATTTATGTCTATTGTAAAGTGAATGCTAGCTCCTTGCGTCCAAAAAAATATGTCAGTAGACATTGTTGTTCTTCAGTCTGCAAGAAGTTACAAAGGAAGTCTATCAGTGAAAATACAGACATGCTGTGTTTCTCTCATATCTTTAAAAATATCACATGATGCTCGAGTGCCTGGCATAAACAGCATATGCATTCTTATTAAACTAGACATTGTGGTTCTTTCTGTAGAATTAAGGATTGAAAATTGTAATGTTTACAGCAAAATAGAAAGCATTTAAAATGAAAAAAATCCCAAACCCCACAATAAAAAACATCACCAACCAAAAGGCTTTGCTACATTTATCTAGGCGTAAGAATTAGAGCCTCAAGGACAATTGTATTTTCACATCTTCTGAGTAGGAAACAATTTTACAGCACTGCTTAGCAACCATGGATAACTTTGACCCTGCTGAATACGGATGTTCTGTATGGGAGACAAGTTCTCTTTTGTTCATGCGTGAAGAACATAGCTGGTGTGCCAATTTAAGTGTTCTACCTTACAGAAAGTTTTGTAATCCACCATTAGACACAAAAGGGTTTTGCCAGACTTCTAATCATAAATTAGTGTGCAATCAGTCACCATTTGGTTAGAAAGCAGTGCTATTGTACATAATTAGCTGACTATATTGTTTAACAACAGTGAAAAAATCTTCAAAAAATATCTACTTAGACAGAAAGTGGAAAAGCAGCATTTTCAGTTTTTCAGAATTTCCCCCTTTCAGTCCTCCTACATACTTCATTCTCACAGAAGACAGTCATCCTCAGATTGAACTTCTTTGCTTTTAAAAATTGAGATGTAAGGGTAAGATATGCTTTTGTGCAAGGAAGCAAAGCAAGACGTATGCTGTCTGTAGATAGTCCAAAGCAGGGCTTAGATAAGCATGCAAACATATGACATTGCCAATATGAAACTTGTCTTTCTCCTGCCACTCTGGGAACTTGTTTAATCTATCTTTAGTTTTACAGTGAGGAAGGCACTGAAGCACAGACCTGTTGACACTGATGCCTGTTTGATATTGGCAATAGCAGGAAGAGATGCAGGTTTTCAGTCCTGGCTGCAAGACTTGGTCAGTTTTTTTCAAAAGCAAATTAAAAGTGAACTTTGAAGGAACTGCTGATACCTCTTGTTCTAGCACAGCACAAAAAGCTTACAGCTAGCTGTTTGGCTCTTCTGGAAGGTTTAATATTAAAACAAGAGCTCCTATTTGCTTTCAAATAGGGTTAAATATTATAATGTTATTAGATTGAACCTCCTGAAACTCTTCTTATTTGATGTCATCCCAATAGGTTGGCTAAGCTGTATAAACAAATATTGGATACTAAACAGATAGTTAGAGTTTAATTGTTTAAATGTAATTTTTCAGAATGTTAAGTTGGAAAGATGCAAAAGCCTTGCTACAGTTAGAGATAATACCCTGTGACAGGGTTTTGTAGATGTCACAAAGCGTTCAAATAATTTTTGGCAATTATATTCAAGAGTGAATCTAGTGGCAGAATGACAAATAACTGTATTTGTAACCATGGTGTATGCTTTGGTACCTGCTTTTGATTGCAGTGGTTTACCCATTTCTGATTTGAACCAGTGGGATTATTCAGAACTTCAGGAAGTCTCAACAGTCTGTCATTCATGTAGTCAGGTATACAAAGAAGCAGGTTTCCAGCACTTACAGCATATGTGATTTGCCAGAGCAAATGAGGAAGGTGGAAATCACAAAAGAAACTACAAAATCAAAAGAAAATACACATACACACACAAGAAAGGAGGAAAGAAAGAAGGAAGAAGGAAAGAAAGGAAGGAGGAAAAGGAAGGAAGGAAGGAAGGAAGGAAGGAAGGAAGGAAGGAAGGAGAGATGAGCGCTGTGGCCTAGGCAGCAGTTAGCGGAATCGTGCAATTAGGCGGTGGCTTGGCAAACACATGGAAAAAATCTGCAGTTTGCAACATGTGTAAAACTTGCGATGTGTAAAATGTTCAGACTGTTGGACAAATGAATAATTGTGTCTTAAGGAGAACTCGTCAGACATAATCAACCAAAACATTGGAGAGGCCAGAGTGATACATAGAGTAGTAGTAGGCAGAGATGCTAGTCTGTGTTTTGATGAGCAGTCCTAGGAACAACAGCAGAGCATCAGCAGAGTCCTAGTACTCCTTAGTTTTGCTTTCAGAAACCAGAGCTGCTGGCACTGACAGGCAGTACCTAGGCAACACTGCTCATTAATGCATGAAGTAAGGAGGCCTACAACTAGCTGGCTGCTGCACGGGGAAATAGAGTTCAGGAGGCTGATACCCCGCTGAGCATACAAAGAGGAATGTCTGCAAAGACTGCAGGATCTGAAATATACCACAAGCAGGTATGTGCAGGTGTCAATATTTCAGTTGCAAAACCTGTCTGACTTCAATCTGCTGGGAAGAATCTCCATTCTCTTTGGAGGATGGCACAGAATCTTGTAGTGGCATTATGTATTGCCATTTGAAAATGCCTTCCCATATTTGAATATAGAACATCTCCAGCTCCATGGTATGCACATACAAACTCTGCAGCCTCTGTGGATAACCAGATTTACATTTAGAGAAGACTAATGATGACTTCCCACCTCAGAAGAAGCATCTGTTAGGATGGTCACCAATGATCTGCAGGAAAGATTTACAGGAAAGGTTTGCAAGACCTGGGGCTGTTTGCAAGTCCTGAGGCTATTTATCCTAGGAAAGAGAAGACTAAGGGGGGACCTGAACAACATAAACATCAACAAAAAAGTTCCACTTAAACATAAGGAAAAAATTATTTCCCGTGAGGGTGAGGCAGTCCTGGCACAGGCTGCCCAAGGAGGATGTGGAGTCTCCTTCTCTGGAGGTTTTCAAAACCTGTGTGGACATATTCCTGTGTGACCTGATCTAAGTGAACCTGCTTTAGCAGGGGATTGGGCTAGATGATCCCTAGAGTCCCTTCCAATCCCTACTATTCTATGGTGCTATGAAAGTAGGAGACCTCTTTTGCAATTATTGGCTAAGCTCTTCATCAGGTGCAGAGAAGTAGAGTGAACAATACTTCTAGCTGAGGAGATGTACAGACTGATCCATACATACCTAATATACAACCTGGTCTGCGACACCAAGGAAGTCTGAATTCATCAACAGCTCCAGTTGCTATTAGTTTGGGCTTGATGGCTTCATGCTCCAGCATCCCACTTCTTACCCATTGCTGGGTTCTATAGCTACAGTGGAAAAATGTAGCAAAGGCCAATTTTAGGGTGTAGAGTTTAGGGAGATTTTAAACTGTATATCTAATGGGACTGCTGCTAGAAACCATTAGTCAGTGCTAGTGAGACCATAGAGTGTAACACAGATTTTCAGTTTGGACAGGTCATTAAAGGTATTTGATGCTGATCTGGTGGATGACTCTCAAAAAGAAGCTAAGAGAGCCACTGGTTTTTATTGAACACACAATGAAGGGAAGGCACAGGAAAAAAATTGGCAGGTTCATAGAATCACAGAATCATATAATCATTATGGTTGGAAAAGACCTTTAAGATTATTGAGTCCAACCACTAATCTAACACTGAAAAGCCCATCACTAAACTAAACCATTTTCCTCAGCAACTCATTTCTGTGTCTTTTTAATATCTCCAGGGATGATGACTCCACCACTTCCCTGGACAGCCTGTGCCAGTGTTAAAGAACCCTCTTAGTAAAAACATTCTTCTTAATGTTCAATCTAAACCTTCCCTGGCACAAAAAGTTATATTAGTAGCAAGTTAAAATTGAAGGAAGGGAAGGGAGAATAAAACAAAAGGGACTTTTTCTTTGGAAGAGTTCAAACAAAAGTAAAGCCTGGATGAGTCAAACATCAACTCCACCTTGAATTTATGCCTAAAAAGGAGCTGAAGAGTAAATGCAAACAGTAGCAAACATGTTCTTAGTAAGAAGCAGAAAAGGCAGGGAATGTATGTTGTAACCAACTGGCTTAAGTTCCTAGGAATCCACAAGATTCATAAAAGGGGAGGGAATAAGTGTGTGGCTGATAACAATCATGTCTTGGTGATGCAAACATTAACACAGACTGATGGAACTGTAGGAAGCATCAGGAAAGATCTCCTCTTCAGGAATGGAGAGACATTAATATCCATTCTAAACAGCAATGATGCTGTTACTACTTACATTATCCTCGTCAAGGATCGTTTGAGCCTGCAGCAGATGCACAGAAGTGCTGTTAAGTAAACAGGTGAATCAACAGCTTGTTGTATAGGAAGCAACTTAAAGTACTTGACATATTGCACTTGGCAAAATGAAAACTGAGCAGCAATATAGTTACTGTCTACAAACACAACAACACGTGAATGAGAAGGGGAGAAAAAGGAACTATTGAAATTATTAGTCATGGAAGAACAAGAGAAAAAGTACTCAAAATGGCCAGGAACTTAGCCTGGAAATGAGTAGGCTTAGAAGAGGGAAATTCTTGATTCACTTCACAGTCAAGAGGGGAAAAATGTAACAGCTATTAAAATAGCTTAGTAAAAAGAGACTATATTTCATTGAATGCACATCTGCAGAGACTAGTTTCCCTGTCCTCTATTCCCAAGACACTTTCCATAAACAAGCTTCTATAAGAGGATGACATAAACGCTATCAGGATTATGAACTTCACTTACTGATGGTAACAGATGAACCTGAAACACAATTTACTGTCTTGGGAACTTGTATAACATTAACTGCAGCAAGCATGTTGCCTTTAAGAGGAAAAATGTCCTTCTGCCTCTCTTCTTCCCAGCATGTTGCCTTCAAACCAGAAAGGCGTGAAAGGCTTTTCAGAGATATTTGCAGAAGTTTAAGGTGAACCTGGTCTAAAATTCATTGTGTCAGCTATTTAATTATCTTTTGTTGATCATTTGCTCTCTCAAGGAAGAAAAAATGTGAGCTTGTAGCCATACACCTGCGAGACAATTTGTGCTACCTTGATGGGTAATGCTTAATTCTCCCAGCTAGATTGTTGTGTCTCCCCAGCTTCCTCCTCCCAAATGACAATCCAAGCTGGCACTCATGTCCATCCCTGTTTCTGACCACCTGATCTATGCCAGGTTTCACAAGTAGGATGTCCCATGCTCCTGATTAGAATCATAGAATGGTGGGAGTTGGAAGGGACCTCTAGAGATCATCTAGTTCAACACCCCTGCTCAAACAGGTTCACCTTGCTGGAATGTGTCCAGGTGGATTTTGAAAAATTCCAGAGATGGAGATTCCACATTCTCTCAGGGCAGCATGTGCCCGGGCCCCCTCACCCTCACAGGAAAGAAGTTCGTTTGTCTTGTTTAAGTGGAACTTTTGTATTCCAGCTTATGTCCATTACCCATTATCCTGTCACTTGAGACAGCAGAAAAAAGTTCTGCGCCATCCTCCTGACACATGCCTTTCAAATACTTGTAACTCTTAAAGAGCTCCTCCCTCAGTCTTCTAAACAGCCCCAGTTTCCACAGCCTTTCCTCATAAGGAAGATGCTCCAGTCCCCTGATCATCTTGGTGGCCCTGTGCTGGACTCTCTCTAGAAGTTCCCTGTCCCTCTTGAGCTGAGGATCCCAGAACTGGACACAGGACTCCAGATGAGGCCTCACCAGGGCAGAGTAGAGGTGGAGGAGAAGCTTCCTCAACCTGCTGGCCACACTCTTCTTGATGCATCCCAAGGTGCCATTGACCTTCTTGGCCATGAGGGCACATTGCCGACTCATGTTTAGTTTATTATCAACCAGGACTCCCAGGTCTCCCTGCAGAGCTGGTCTCCAGCAGGTCAGTATCCAGCCTGTACTGGTGCATGGGGTTGTTCCTCCCCAGGTGCAGGACTCCGCACTTGCCCTTGTTAAACCTCATGAGGTTCCTCTCTGCCCAACTCTCAAGCCGGCTGAGATCCCGCTGAATGGCAGCACAGCCTTCTGGGGAATCAGCCAGTCCTCCCAGTTTGGTGTTATCAGCCAACTTGCTGAGGCTACACTCTGTCCACTCATCCAGATTGCCTTTACTATTACATTCCAACTGTTGAATTTCTTCATTTGTCCAAAGCACACCAAGAGCTATTAAAAGTACAACTTCGGAGGTTTCTTCTCTAAAAACACAACTGTTGAGCACTGTGTTTCACTGCGTGTAGTCAGGACTGCTTCTTCTCTCCAGACTCAGCCCTGAATTTTTCAGTGATGTGTATCTTTCAAAGCCTTCATTAATCTGACCATGAATGAGAAGCAGAATTGAACTCCTGCACATTTACTCCCCAGCTCCTATCAAATATACAGAAGTAATTTATGTTTTGAAATAATACTATAGCTCTTCAGTCAGCATAAACCAGTACCCAAGGGATTACATGTCTTTCTCCTAGTTTACAGTCACTGCCCTGTGTCCTTCCCACCTTCTGTTTCCCTCCCTTTTCATCTGATCAGAGGAGGGAACTATTTTTCTTCTTTGTGGGTTTTTTTTTGTTGTTGTTGTTGTTGTTGTTTGTTTTTTTTCTCTACTGATGCAGTTCATCATGCAGCTTTCCAGCTCCTGGACTTGAGTGAAGGAGCTGCAAGAAAAAAAGCAGACTTTCGTGTTTGGCATCTGTATACTTGTTGATTATGAACCTGCAGGAGAAGTAGTTCGTACCTACATTCTGGGTAGAGACTTTAATTTCTCAGACAGAAGTGTGTGTTGCGATTAGCAGGGCCAGCGCGCAGGCGTCGGGTAGCTAGGCTCTGTGGAAGATCTCGGGTTGTACGGTGAGTGAGGACTGGCCCACGAATATAGCCAAGTAAGGTAATGTTGCATAGCTGATGGGGCAGGATCCACCCACGGAGGGCGGTACTTGTTAGCCCCTATATAAGGGAGTGGTACTGTTTAATAAATGCCATTTTGTCATCCACCACATTGGTGTCAGTGTCATTGGCCCAATGGTCTGGGTTTGATCATTGTGCCCGTCAGCCGCCGGAGGTCAGTCACCAGCAGAAGGCGACAAGTGTGGCTCCCTATTTCTCATTCATACTCACTTTCTTTCCCCTTTTTTTTTGTCATTATGTTTTCCCAGTCTGTCCTGTCTCTTACTAAATCCTCTTTGTAAAGCCAGTTTTGTTCTTTATTGCTGCTGCTGTTATTTGAAACCATCAAAGTCTAACAATAATAAAATTTCCAATTTTAACTCCTCATTACAAAACAGTTATCAGTAAAGTTGGATGAGTCTATGTAAGGAGGACTCGAATAGCTGTAGCTGGAGCATGTGATGTAAAAAAGCCCTAGGGCAGGAGTCTTTGTTCAGCCCAGTGAGAGCAGGAGGAAACTGGGAAACCAAAGCACTCTCCCATTGCCTGGAGGGAGCTTATTGAGAAGAGAGAACCAAACCTGATTCCCCAGTGAAATAGTAGAAGAAATAAAGCTGAATGGGTAAAAGCTGTGATAAGTAAGCATGAGACAGGCAGAATTTTAGGGCAGTCACTTTGCAATCTTCACCCTTTCACATTTTCAAAATTTGATTTCAAATTTGGCAACTTGACTGAGCTTTGAAGTTATCCTTGCCTGGAGCAGAAGCCTGGGTTATATGACTTTCACAGGTACCTTCTGATCTAAGTGATGTCTTTGACACTGTCTTTTCTCACTTTGGAAACATTTCAGGCTATTCCTCCTTTATAGTACTGTTATTTGCCTAATGAAGATAGCCACATTTTGGAGGGAGAGAGTACTCACTACTTGTATTTTTTCAACATTTTTTATTAATTACCTCCTTTCTAGTTGACTCCATCCAGACTGCTTACAATCCTCTTTTCTGAACTCTACAGGTCCTGTTCATGCTTCCAGGAAAGAGAGTGCTGTGTCCCTTTATCCCTAACTGTCGACTCTGCAGATTGCCAAAAGCTGTTATAGTCTCTTGCTCTGGACTTATCTTTCATACCTCTTTCCTTTGCAGTTTGCTTTGCCTTCAAGTCCATTTAATCTCATTTTCTGACTTTCCTCTGGATCGTTTCCTCTGGAAATGCAGAGGCCAACAAATGTAATCTACAAATGATCAATGTAATGAAAAGCATGACAGAGAACATATTCTCACAAGGAAGGACGTTTAAGTAAATCTTTACAGTGTTTGACTGTTGGAAAATTTGCCCTTTGAATTCTCAGGTATGAAAGACCTCAACATATCAGAAGACTTCTCTTCTGATAAGTAGCATATTAACTGTACTATTATTCTTCAGATTCATGATGTTCAGTAGATGATGGTGTTTTGCTGAAAACGAAGTGTTTTTAAGAGAGATATGAGAGCTCTCTAAAATAAATTGTTATACTCAAATGCAGATTGTCTGGACATAAATTGGAGATTCTTATAAAGATCTTAGATTTGGGGGAAGGGGAGGAAATGATATAAGATTTAACTAAAATTTTAGCTTTTTAATAATATTTCACTTCTCTAAATCATGCCATTGGTCCATGCTTGTGTTCATTGCAGAAGGCAAATCAGTATCTGTCTTTATTACCTGAAAAACACCTGCAGAAGATTGCAGTCATTTGGTCATTGCTTAGCTTCTATGAGCCAGTTTTCTGTCTTCATGTAAGGCCAAATTCGATAGCAAGGATACAGACACATGCTTTCAAGCCCTCCATCCACAGTGGAAGGAGATCAAATCATGACACTTAAATATACATGAAACTAACTCAAACAAGACATGTATTAAAACAGTAACTTATTTAGCATTTTTTTAATAGCTAATCCCATCATAAAAGCCTGCACCACAGCCAACTACATAAAACAACTCTTCAAATTCTTGTGTGAAAGTCAGAGTGAAGGCGTAAAGCCCTCAGTGTAGCTTTGGCACTAAAGCTCCACCTAATACTTTAGATTTTGAAGTCACAACCAAGTGGCAAATTTGGGAGATTTAAAAATCACTTTTGTATTTCTCCTGCTTCTGGAAACATCGAGGATGTGAAGAAACTAGAGTATTACATACTAATCAAGTTTTTGCATGCTGGGCATGTTACAAATGCACTAGGCCTTATAAAATTTGCCTGAACTTGAAAGCTTTCTATTCTGAGCTATTTGAAGCTTCTAAGCAAAAGTGATAAAATGCTGTTTAATGTTGAACAAGTAACAGATATCATTTGTCTTCCAGGTAGAGGAAAAATCCCCTTCCACAAGGAAGAGAAGTTGCAAAAAAAAACCCAAAAAAACAACTTACTACAGAGGTCTCTATGATGTAAAAGATAAGTATGGATCCTCATTCAGGAGTTGATGATGCTTAGGCATTCAGGATTTTTTTTCACCTATGAAAAACATCTACACTTCCGCCAAGATTTGGGAACATTTTCTTATCAATGTATGTCTGTGACTGAAGAGTTATTTTGAGGAGTTGCTGCTCCCCTTGTTTCTGGCTGCTTGTCACTGCTTCCCAGTCACCATCTCCAGCATGTTAGCATACCTATTAATGCAAAAAAGAAACTAATTAATGAGTTGAGCTAGCTGAAAAATGATCTGGTTTCACAAACAACTTTCCGGTGGTAATGTGTGCATAAGCTGCCACCACCACCATGCTCCCACAGCAGTGCCAGCACCAATGCTCCTACAGCTCTTCCTCAGGGAGGGCTATGTAGTGGATACCACTTAAAGTGACCTTTTTTTTCCATGAGTAATTTTTCATCTGAATGAGTTTCCAGCTCTGGCTCACATTGACACTTTGGACCCAGAGCAAATGAGTGGCTAGAACACAAGGAGTACAATCAGTTGTTGCTCAAAACCAATGCCGCGGCAAGTTCTGAGTGATCTGCAAGTTTTGAGGTATCCCTTTGGAGGAAATAACTGAACCCATTTTTGTAAAATGTACTACCAATGTCTGTGGAGAACATCATGACAAGCCCCACAGAAATATTAAGGTGTTAGGAACACAAGCTGGAAATAGTCTAAACCAAAGAGAACACATCTGTTAAATCTAGTCTATTCTACATGCACTCTCTTAATTTACAAAGCTGTAGACTTTAAACAGAATGGACCCTGGAATTATGTCAAATTTAGGCAGGTAAAGAAGGAAGTGCTCGAAGAACAACCTCATGGAGAGCACTTATACCATTTCTGGAGAATGAGCACACTTGAGTGTCTCTCTGAAGTACTTCCACATTAATCCATGCAGTGTAAGAAACATAAACGATTGTTGTGAATGGATAGACGCTCTCGAGGAAAGAGAAGCTGTAAAGGCAAGGAGGAAAAGCTGCCCTTTATGTGACAGAGAAGCAGGGATGCATGGAGCTCGGCCTTACAGTGAGTCAGGAGCCAACAAAGACTGTATGGGGCAGACCAGCCTGGGTGATATTATACTGAGTGTCTGCTATAGACACTTATAGATTTCAAGAAGAACAAGTAGATTAATTCTTCTTCAGACAGACACAAGAAACCTCGTATTTGCAGACCATGGTCTTCCTGGGTACACCAACCACCTAAATATCTGCTAAAGATGCCTTTAGTAAGTCTAGCAAAAGATCATGAAGCTCATCAATGAACAGTAGCATCTGTCTTCTGCTCACAGGCTGAGAGAGCTGCGACTGGTCGTTTTGGAGGAGACTGCCTCAGCAAGATAGCAGTGTGAATAAATACCTGAAGGGAGAGAAAAAAATAAAACAGAGCTCAGCTCAGTGATAGGACAAGAGGCAAGGAGCACAGACTGAAACATTAAAGTCAGTCTAAACACATGGAGACACTGTAATCCCATGAAGAAGATCAAATACTGCCACAGATTGCTCAGAGAACATTGTGGAGCCTCCATATGTGAAACTCATATTTGAAACTCAGCTGTATATAGTCCTTAGACAACCTGGTCTAGCTGATGCTGCTCTGAGCAGGAAAATCAGATACTTGAAAGACATGTGAGAGGCCCATACAACTTGAGTTATTCTGTGAGTCTGTGGCATGGTTCTTAAAGTCATTAAGTCCATCCTCCAATAAAATGTGTGAACCTGATTTATTAATTCTTGGAGGAAAGGAGATACTATTTTGCAACTATGTAGTCTAATGGCGGAAGATTAAGATACAGAATCTCTCTACAGTATGATCATCTGTCTCTGTGAAACACAGAGATAAGAAGAGAACCTTAGAAAAATGTTCTTCCAAAATCATCAAGTTCACTTACTGAAAAAGCAGAGCTTTAAATATTTTTTCTTAAACACGGAGAAAGTGTAGCAGTTTCTGTGTTACTCTTTGCAGAATTACATAGGGTTGTGCTACAAATGAGGGATGGTTCAGTGAGTGAGGAACTTTTGAGTACCTGCCTAATGAGACTGGATTTTGATCCTTGAAGTTATCTCACAAAGATTATTTTCTTATTTGTTTTTTACCAAAAAAAGAAAATATATAACCTTTGTTTATGGTAGACATGCCCATGAATGTTACTTACCCTTCATTAACAGCCAACCTTGAAATCATCAGGATTCAAAGTGCCCTAAAAGTTTGCACTGAGTCTCTCTACTTGCTTCTCTTTACAAGGCAACCCCTTGAACTAAAGTATTCAAAAACAAATCCAAGAAAACACAGAAGAGGGCATGTGTGCTAAATCAATGGGAAGGGAAGAGAAAGGAATTAAGAGGACTGCCATTTCACCATGAGTACAGTATCACATGCAATCAATAGCACCCTATTTTCAGTTTTTGTGATTACCATAATAACTCATTTCTCTAAGTCCATTATTAACCATGTGTAAGATAAGTCATGCAACAGCAAATTGCCTGGGGTTTGTCAGTACTGCTGATAATACAAGTGCAGATCTGGTAAGATAAGGACATCAGCTGTCCTGAGCTAAACTGCAGGAATTCACAGCCTCAGTACACACCGCTGTGCATCCAGATGCTCTATAACACCTCTGTTTTAAACCACTCTTGAGGTAAAGTTGCATGCCCCATCTCCTACCAAAAGGGAGATGTCATAGATCACAAGACGGCTGGTGTATGCTTTATGAAATGTTGTGAATGTCTTCCGCAAAAAAAGTATTCCTTGCTGTGTCTTGGGATTGTTTAGCACATATTTGTTGAGATAAATGCAAAAGCTTCTATCTTTAGAAGGAGACGCCTGTTTCCTTACCTGCTTTTATTATTCAGGTCCTTTATTTCTGCANTTTCTCTCATTATTCTCTTTCCTCTCACATTTCTGTTTCATCTGCTCTCTTCACAGAACAATGACCTCTCATGGAGACAGTTGTATTTCTGCCTCCTTGTTTCCACTGATTCAAAGGGCTCCAGGGCAGATGCCACACCAGATCTGCCTGATTCTCATAAACAGCCTAAATGCACCTCAAAGGTGTGTTTTTGAGCACAGACCAGAACTGAGGACCATTCAGCTTTTTGTGACTCTGACAAAACAGTTACTTTCCTGTGTTTCAACTCTGCAGTGTCAAAAGGAGGAAGGTTGCATTTCTGTGCTACTACAAATAGGTTATGGGGATGGGGCCATTCTGGTACGTACACACTCAGCACAGATCCACTTATACAACAAGTCTTCATTTTCACACCTGGATTTTAATTCTGCTGTATCTTGTCATTCACACATTATCTCTGAATGAAACATTCTCTTTTCAAAGAACATTTGTGACCACTCAGTTCTTTTTTCCTGGGGGAAGTTCAAACCAGAAGAGAAACAGTGGAAACAGTGTTGTGTTGTTACTTCCTTGTAATGCAACCCTAATGATTTCTGTCCCCACACCTCCAACTGTGCAAAGCCAGGCTTTGGACTGTACAGCTTGTGATATCACTGTGGGAGCTGTTTCCTTTCATGTTACTCAAAGCATCTTGAACTGCTAGTGACAACTTTAATGTTAAGTCTCTGTCATGCTTTGTTTGCATATTTAGCTGATGAAAACAAGTAATGTTGCAGTGGTAAAGAAAACCACCATATCTAGTGCAGTTGAATTATTAATCTGTATGCAGAATATAGCCTTGTAAACCAAACCCGCCCACCCAACAGACTTCTTGTTTTAATTACAGTTTTCTTAACAAGTTGGAATTTAAACTAAATGCTCCAAGTCAAAGAGAAAAAGAAATAAAAGAGACTGTTTTAGTGTGCATCGAGCCATGGCTTTGGAAAAACAGGATCATGGGAGCATTTTATCTTCTGCTGCGAGGGAAATATATTGAGAATTTAATTGTTTCATAATCTTTAGGGAACTGTATGTCCATATTAAGAGTTTCAGCTCACTTCCCTAGTCATCAGCTCTTAAATAGCGATGTGAAAAAAATAATGATATGGTTTTTAAAAAAACAATCTTATAAATTTTCAGTCTCTTTATTTTCCCCACTAACCTGAAGCCTTCCTTTCTCAACCTATATTTCCATACTGTGCTGGCACCTTTTCATCCCATGTTGTTTCCCACCTGATAACTTAGGCCTCATGTGAACAGTGGGAGGCACTGCACAAATATGAGATGAAAAAGTAACCTCAAGCAGGAGATGACAAACTAAATAGAGGATAAAAGACCTTAGCTATATGTAGTATGTAACTGAGAGCAACACAATCACAGTCAGAGAGAAGTATTTATAACCAGCATTTTAAAAGACAGGTTATCTAAGTTCTCTTCCACCCTCTTACTGTTTGGGATTGCAGGAAAGCATGTCATGCACAGAGATCAGAGCTGACAGTGTTACATTCTAGTGCCCAAGAGTTTATATATTTTTTTTTAACCTGACATAGAATCATTGGTGCTGGATTATTGGTAACAATATAAAGCAGCCTTTGCACCAAGAATGTATCCATGTTCATTAGCTACAAAGGAGACAGCATACTTGAGTCACACGGAACATACAAATAAGTAGCACATAGGTAGGAAGACTGAAGAAACCAGGTGGAAATTTGCTTTAAGAATGATTTATAAAACAAGAAATAAAGAAGCCCCACCAAAAAGGATAAAAGGAGAAAATTCCATGTGCTAAATGAAATGGAAAAGAACAAAGAGAGGACACAAAAAGACTGAATTTTGCTTTCGCTTTATTTTTTACAATAATTAGGTAGATGATGTTTGAGAAACATAAGTAGCTTGCAGTTCTTTGAGAAAGCTTAGTGAATGTCTACAACAAAATGTGTCCATGTTCAAGCTTTTGGGTTACATGGTGGATTTATTTTTCATTTTTTTCCCCTCCATAAATGACTTTCTATGTGTCTTGGCTTGTAAAGCCTTTTTGTGCTGTCAGCCGAGTTTCTTTTGATGGTGGAGTTCAGGGTCTTGTGTGTTAGAAACAGAATATCAAGCAGGATCACAACCCTGGACTTTAGTAGGGCCAACTTTGTCCTTTTCAAGCAATTGCTATGGGACATCCCATGCAACAGGGTACTAGAAAGTAAAGGAGCCAAAGATATTAAATATTCTCTATATATTCTATATTCTGTACTCAAGGATCACTTCTTCCAAGCTCAAGATCAGAGTATCCCAGTGGGTAGGAAATCAAGAAAGGGAGCCAGGAGACCAGCATAGTTAGACAGAGAACTGTTGGGCAAAATCAAGTGGAGGGAGAACATCTATATAGATCATGGAAGGATGGG